>CM077622.1:6129948-6448369 GCA_039566895.2 Turritopsis rubra
GTGAGAGTTCGAAACCACCTACAGTCTCCTCGAGTGTTCAAAGTCAAGGAATAGAGTAAAACGTCGACTTCGATAGAATCCTCAAATAATTCAGTAATCTGAAGGTGTCGTACACTACCAGAAATGGTAAGTGAAGCAGAAAGTCTACGCTCGTCCTTAACAAAGTACCCTCCCTACCATGAATAAGTAAAATGAAACCTGCCAATACCACAACGCAACAAGGGCAAAATAAGAAAAGCAGGAATCTTGATGAAAAGCTTTATATATTTGACTTATAAATATAAAAAAAAATACCAAAAAAACAAACACTCCTAAAGTCGGCCAACGTATATTTATCCCCTTGCATGTGATATATGGTGATAAAAATATTTTCTTTCTTACTTGAAGGCAGAACAATAACATGTAATCCATCATAGAAAGTGGATGAATTACAAAGTTGTTTTGCTCCATGTGAAGAAAGAAAGAAAATATTTTCATAACCATCATATCACATGCAAGGGGATAATATACGTTGGCCGACTTGGCAAGCAATGCAAATAAAACAATGCGTCGATTTTGCTTTCAAACCCGCTAGTGATATTTTACCAGACAGCGCCTACTAGTTACATCAGACGACTCAGTTGTAACCCGAAATGACTCGTTTCCAGGGAATCTAAAGATCGTTCACCGTCCTTCCTAGCCTGTCCATCCCTTGTTTTGCCACACACCTACCTGCCACATTCCTGTCCTTAGAGTTCAGTCTCCTAATTTAAAGAATGTTTTAGAGGGGCAGTAGAATGCTAACAATCGAACCTATTTTTCTTTTCCTTTCATAACTGGTTTTTAAATTACCAAAATACAAAACCTTTTTTAACCCAACTGATGCAAAAATAACTAACATTACAAATATAACAGAAATAACATACGGACAAGAAGCTTTGAAAGGTAACGAGCGCAGAAAAGCTATCAGCTTAGAAACGAAACGTTCGCCATTTTAGGGACTTTTGCCCGAAAAATCTCCGTCAACAAAAACGCACAATAAACAACGATTTCAAAGTTGAGTCACTTTGTGTGCGAAAGATACACTATCAAAGAATCAAAATACAGTCCAAGCGAAATATCGATATCACGAACCCCGATATAACGTAATCTTGTTTTCTCTTCCCACTGCTTAATCAAACCCTCTTCAACGCTCTCTCGAGTTAACGGACTTTAGAAGTTACAAACTGATTCTCACTTCTCCCTTCAAGATTCATCGTTATATCGAGATTATGGTATACAATATTACTAATAAGAATATGGGAATCATTTGTGCATCATTATTTCGGGTAAAAAGGCTTAAGTGACATGTTTACGAGTTGTTCCTGCTTCTGGACGAAAAACCCAAAACAGAGACGAATCAAGGACTCTATTGAGATTTCTAGGAAACAGTTAAAATAATCGCATTATAAGCTTTGGGACAAAAAAAATTGAAGAGGAAACACTCTTGATCCGCCTCTGCGTAAATAGTTGGTAAAAAACCTTGAAGCTAAAACAAAACATGTAAACATGTTTGAGCCTGGTTTGTGTCCAGGTTTTGTGAATATAAAATAAACTCTTCCAGTTATGAGAGACTATGAGATTTTTTTTTTTTTTTTTTTTTTTTTTTTGGAGAAGACAGAACTGAGTGTGAATTACCAACCTTGAACCCAGGACCTCTCGATGGTAAAGAAAACAGCTTATTCTCTTCTTTACCCTTTAGGTTGCACAACGACGCTTTAGAAACAAATTTGGTCATTGAGACGAAAACTTTTCTTCCGGTCAGATTTTAAGGGTAAATTATTTTACACAGATTTCAAACTATCCGTATATGGGAAAAGCAAATGTCCCAGGGTTCAAGGTTGAATGTCTCTTTGACGAAAACATTGTTAGCGTGAGCGAAAATCAAGAAGCGAACTGAATAGTTCAATAATTTCTGTTTTATTTATAAAGATACGAAAAATCCAATTAGACCTTGGACTGGAGAATCAAGAAAAAAACGTCTTTTTTTAAAGCATCTTCAAAGAAATAATTTACGAATGTTAACACTTTCCCCAAAGAAAAGATACTTATTTAGGCTGTACCAACACGTACTTAATTTGTGAAGATGTTTTGATCATGCGAAGTATATAAGGGATATTAATGGAAGACTATCCACTCAGTTCCACCTTTAAAAATGCAATATTGAAAAAATGAAAAGGTGTTAGAAATTATGGACTTTAGTTTCTTTGTTCAATGGATTGGTTGAAGCACCTGCTTAATCTTACCTTACCTTACCTAAGAAAATATTTATAAAATAAACAACACGGCGAGAGGCCACCTTATCCTGACCCCAGGGTGGAACAGTTATCAAATAGCAATGGCACGTGATCAAGCCAGGAAACGTGTGAGTCATCATTATGCAACTTGAAGAAGCCATCTGGCAATCACACCAACAAAATTTGAAAACATTATCAAGCAATGTATTATTTACACCACTTACGTTACAAATGAAATTGAGTTTCTGTATACAAAAAAAACGTATTGACGATCACTTCTCCATTTGTAGTGTTCGGTCAGTCTAGTGTTGGTCGTTTGATGTGAGCGTTTGTTTTTTGCAGATTAACAGGTGCTGAATATATACTTGCTGGATGAGTCGATTCAAAAGTCTCGCTTAAAGGATTTTGTCGTCAACTAATACAAACTGAAACCTCTCTGCGAAACCCATGTTTGAAACACTTTTTAAAGTATCAATGAATTTGTCTTTAATTAAAATAGAAAAGACTCGAGCTATTATTTTATAATCGACACCATTATCTATACCGTCATCGGGGGCGACATCGGACAATTTTGACGAGTTCTTTTATAATACAATGACAACCGAATTTTTCACTTTGTTGATATTCGAGATACCGGGTGAGCCAAAAAAAACGCACCCAAAATTCTAGGTGCTATATTTGATTTCGTCTTTGCATTTTACTGCATTTTACTGTTATTGTTAATATTCGATGAAATGTAGACCGTTAAGTGAATCTATAAACATTTCACTTGCTTAAAATTCAACAATAAATATATATATATATATATATATATATATATATATATATATATATATATATATATATATATACCGACAAAACCTTATTTTATATCTGATTTGAATGACTCGATAATATTCTAATTTTCTTTAGATATTTGAGTTTAGATATTTTAAAGTAACCAATGACTGTACTCTTGTTTAGTGGTTGATAATTCTGGAAAAATGAATTTTTGGTTTTAAAGAATGTGAGAATTTTCATCGTCATTCTTTTTGTTTTATTGTTTACTAAATGATTTGAAAATAGGGAAATTCATAATAACTTATTTTGATAGAATATAGTCTCGGCTTATGACCGGTGTCGCCGTAAATATTGACTCCCTTAAATAACAACTCCCCAGGCTTTATAAGCTAGTTAATTAAGACTCCTTTGGGTCACTATTTCCTAGATTTATAACGACTATAAAGTCACTAATGCTTTTTTGAGGCGTACTTTTACCGTTCGCTGGTCACAATAAAATAAATCCTTTGATTTTAGCTTATTCTCAGGGAACATATTCGTTTGGAAAATTACCGAGGTTAAATGTTTGACTTCCAATTTTAAAGACAAGTAAAACGACAGTAATGAACTCAAAAAACATGTCACATTTAAAGATAAGGATGAAAAACTGATGAAAAATTCCTAATTTGTTTTCAGGTCGGCATCATTGTAGCAATATTTCAAGATAGGATGGGTGTCCGAAGTCACCCCGTAGTGTGAAGTAACTCCCCAATGACGGTACACACTAGAGAGATTTCATTGTATTAGAGTTTGTCTTTTGTTGATCTGTGCACAATCTGGAAATCTTCACCAATAACAATCCTTTGATGTTTGTTGCAGTTTTGATGTATACAAGCAGAAATGAACCAAACGTAGATTATATTCGACCAAACTGAAATGGAATTACAGATAAACGCGTTCACATATGAAGACAAAATACTGCAGCATCAATGGAAATGAACTCAATGTGTCATAAGGCCAAAAGCAAATGAATTTCAGATATTTAGCAGACGTTCTGCTCAAAAACAGGCTGAAATACACGATCTGTCTGTAACTAATCATTATTAAAGGATAGGTATTTCCATCGTTTCTGTGTGCACGATCCTTTAAAAATTAAGATGTTTATTTTCAGTTCTTTTTCAACAACAAGATGGTCTAATTTCAGCTCCTGTCACTGCTATTGTAATAAGCAAAAAAAAGATAAAAAATCACGATAAAGAAGAACATGGCGAAGTTAATAAGACGAGAAATATATGGTGCTTATTAAACAAGAAAATGGAGTAACGTAGGTTTTTTTATATTTGGCTTGCCAACTTAGTAACTAATTATCGCTTGCGCAAACCTTAGTATAGTGATATCATTGACTCAATTGATTAATTTTTTGGATAACTTCGTGAAGATAAACTATTCCGTAAACACATCTAAACACTGAATAATTTTAGACATTATTGATATATATAAATTATGATTTAACATAATAAGCTATTAAAAATTGCAATGAAAAATCGGAACAAACATTACAAAAGCTCGAAATAACATACTAGAGTGCAGGAAGACATCAAAAGATGATCGAATATGGCGGTAGTCTGGCGTCTAAGTTTAATTTTTTTCCTTTAAAGGTGAACAACCCAAGTGTTCCGACATACATACTTTGAAATGGCGTTAAGTTTTTCCATAATAAGTGACATTGCAGTCACTACACATAAACTTGTATACGATGCCAGAACAAAGATAATAAGGAATTGTGTCTTTGAAAGGGAAACAGTTACTGAAACGTCTAGTAGATCTGAAAATTATTTTAGGATTGTTATACGGTACGGTTGCATTTTAAATAAATTCTTAAGTCTAGACCTAATTTTTAATGACAACTTACCCCAAAAAGGTAAAATAACAAAACATTCTTCTTAGAAACAGTAGCTACCCTTTCCTTTAGGTTGAAAAATTTTGTTAAGGAATATTCTTTAAAAAAGTCAACAAACTGGTTAGGGTACCCATTTCTCCCAAGGATAACCTTGAGTTCTGATACCTCGTGATGAAACTTAACGAGGTCCGAACATAAACGGAAGCATCTTTAAAGTAGGGGTGAAATTAAACCAAGCTTATATTGTTCTGGTATAAAACTAGAGAAATTAGTAGAAACTCCAGGTTTTCGATATATACTAGTGACAAATTGATTGTTATCTCTACAAATAGAAATACCTAAAAAAGATAAAGTGTTTTCGCTCTCCTCCTCACGCGTTAAGTTATACTACTATGACGTGAGTTCAAATAATCAAACAATAATACTACATGTGTGGGAGACGAAAGTGTAACAAAGATGTTATCAGAAGAGCGTCTATAAAATGCTGGCTTAAATTCAGATAGGCATTCTTCGAGCCATATTTTATGATAGTGACACATAAAAGCATTAGCTAAGGTGGGACCTAAGAGTGATCCCATCGCTACTCCATCAACCTGCTTATAGTAAGAATCATTAAAGACAAACACAGATTCAGTGGTGGCTAACGTTAAAATTTTCCTAAATAAAGTTTTTTCAATACTACAAACATTACCATCTGGCGTAGTTTCAATGTCATTCATTATGTTGTCAATAGTTTCTTCCAACGAGATGTTGGTGAATAATGAAGTTACGTCAAAACTAGCCATGTAACAATTGGGGTTTTGCTGCGTTAGTTCAGTAGGTAAACCAACGAATCCTTAACAGTGAATTCGTTAGTCGTAAGTGGTGATAATTTAGGAACAAGAAACTAACTTAATTCCTGGTTTAGACCCAACTGGGGAAAGTTTCCTGTACGTACCTTGATTTATAGTATTATTATCTAACATTTATCTATTATTTATTATACATAATTATCTAACATTTATAACATTATTTCCTTAGTGTATTTTCTATATTGATAATATAATTTTAGTCCTTTCCAGGTGGTATATCAATTTTCTCAAATTTAGATGTATCAGAAAGTAGAACTTCAATAGCGTCAACATATGTTTTTCTGTCAAGCATCACAACAGTATTACCCTTGTCCGCCTTCTGTATGATGATATCTTTTTGACGTTGCAGATTCTTAAGTGCAACTCCTTCATCAGAAGACAGGTTTTTAGGGCGAGTTTTGTTGTAAACATTGTAACAGCGTCTTGAAGTCTGGCTTTCACACTTTTCAGCTGTTCTTGGGTCAAATTTTCAGACTTCAAGTCACGCATAAGAAGCTCAAAAGGCAGGAGATAACTGGCATATTCTATGTTCTCTGGCGGAATGGCAAGATTGAGGCCATTAGATGAAAGCGACTTCTCAGCATCAGAAAAAACATAAGAAAAAAAAATTAAATATTACTTTATCAGGATCGTGTCCACCATTTATTACGATAAAGTAATTCATTAGATTCTCAATTTTCTTCTTTTGAACATCATCCGAGTGCTCGATACATATGTCGCTTTTCAACAAAATAGACCGGATACGTGAAGGAAATCCATATGATTCATTACAGAACTCAGTGATTGCTTTACAAGATGCAAAATACATACACGAGTTTTCTTTCATCGTTGACACTGGCGGTAAGTTGATGATCTACGTAAGGTGTTATTAGAGACACGAAATTTTAGAAAACTTGGTATTATATTGGTTGGACGACATAGTTCAAAAAATTGCAAATCTTGGTTACACTTCCTGAGTTTGTAATCCACCTTTTCGAGTTAACGTACACCCTTTAAAACTTTTTCACCATATCGTTAGCGAATGACATCTGGTGTGGATTTCGACTTTGGAAATCGAAGACGTCTAATAAAAAGAAAAACTAATCCAGATTAAGGATTCCCTGATATTCCTATCATTTTCGCTTGTGAAAGTGGTAGCTTGGATTCCTGGCTAGTCAGAGGAATGAAGGAAATTAGCGAAGGAGAAGGTTCTTTCGATTGAGAAGGAAAATATAATAGCGAATGAAGAGCTGTAAATATAAAAAAATCGAACCAGTGTGAAGAAGAAAACTTAAAATTGTAGTTTCATAAAACTTATAATAGGATAAGCTTCTTGATGTCATGTTTTGGACTGAAGTTTTATCTTGAACAAGGACCGGCATCGTGCTTACTATTTTGGACAATAATATTCTTCACGATCAAAGCATGGAGAGAACTTTAACCTGCAGCAGCAGGAATGGATTTATCATGATGTGTGCAAAGAAAAACATATAACTAGATGAGAATATAGCTAGGGGAGTTAATGTTGGAACTGTAATGTAAATGTGAATGTGATTGTTAGTAGGCATTTTGGCACATTATGGTGGATTTTCACCACCCCTTCTTCTTATTTGTGCCTTTTAAACAACATATTGATGATGACACCCGGATTATATTAATCGATATTGTGAATATTATATAGATTATGCAAGTCACATGACAAAATAGAAATGTACGTGAGCTGTCAGTTCCAAATGTATATATTTATGATCGTGTTAAAAACAATTTTTATGATATAAAGATCTATTTATGATGCATTAGCTTCAATAGTAGCCTGAAAGAATCTTTTTTTATCTATGTAAAAGGTTTCACGAAGAGTCCTTTTAGAGAGTGTATACATACACCGATTTCTAACCAACTTAACTTCTCGGTTAAAAGCTTCTTAAAATCGTCTGAAAGAACGAGGCATACCTGAATTAAGGCTTACACCATGATCTTAGGTGGTTAGGAATCGATATATGAACTGTTTGTAGAAGTTAACAGTCTTTTGTTGTTTTAAAGCTAAATTCATGCTTCACCCTTTTTTTACACAATAAGAATGCCCTGCGCTTTTTAATAGTGTTGAATAAAAGATTATAATGACTTCGTGTAACAGAATAGGCTGTACCACAAAATTCTTCTGCGTTTTCATGTTATTCATTCCTTCGTGAGGACGTAAAGATTCTTTTAGACTTGACTGGAAGAATAGAAGGAACAGAAATGAAGATCCTCAAAAGCCATTGTAATGTTATTTCCGTCACTAGTGTAAAATAACCAGGATATACATAGCTGGTTTGATATACTGAGCAGCTGTTCCTCTTGTCTATTGGTCAAACCAATGAATTGACTCAATTGAATTATACCTTAAAGGAGCTACGACATGAATCACGTGATCTTAAGAATTATGGTGCCGCACCAAAATTCGATTTGAGGCGAGGAGAAATGAACACAGAGATAAGAGAATAAAAAGAGCTTTATAAACAACAGAAATTTTATTTTTCATAACAAATTAGCGATATTGAAGTAATAATACATTTTTTTACTCATTTTTACATAGAAATTATCAGTCCACATGCCATTGTTATAGAAACATTTCCCTAATGTTTTGAAAAATCTTGATCTTTCGTTTTCTTGTGCTCTAAAACGTAATCTTTCATTTTTGTAAAACTTCTGCACTTTTATTTCATCTTGCTTGTTAAAAACAAGATTAAATGAGCCTTCGGAGCTACGAAAACTTCGAAATTAATCTGCAGTACGAACATCTAAACTTCAACACAAAGGTAAACTTTGCAGACCAAATGAAGAATTAGAAAATTAGGAAAATTAGGAAAATTAGGAAAAAAATTGGGGGAAAAGAAAATTTGGCGTATTTGGTGGAATTTAGTTTGGAAGATGACAAAAAGAGAGGGCGGTTATTATTTAAAATCAGGGTATCCATTGCAGAAAATGAGATACTAAACAAACATGGTAACAAAAGATTCTAGTATAAAAATTATCTATAAATTATTAATAATTATCTATTAAAAGTTTAAATCTATTAAAATAGGCTGGGCGCTTATTGGAGGTGGGGGCGCTTAAAAAAGGGATATGATACCTGAAATAATGGTATATTTTGTGAGCTGGCTAATACCGTTTTGCGCCATATGGCTCTTGTTATAATATATAATAGAGGTTGATCAGAGAATTTTGTCAGTATAAACTGACCGTATGTTTCAACCCGACCCAGTGGGCAAAATCTTCAAAAAGTGAGGAGGTGTGTTTTCTATAGGAATATCCGCTGTCATTTCAATAAAAATAACACTCCGCCACAAAGACTTTTTAAATATTTTGCCCACTGGAGAATGCGATCTGGCCTATGAGGTTATCCTCAATTTAAGCCATGTAACCTTCTAGCCTCAGCCTGCCTTTTACCTTTTTTGTATAAAGTTCAGATTTCAAGTCCAAGACACAGTCGCCAGAACCAAAGCGAAATGTATGGAGGAGAGTAAGGTCATTTAGATTATAAAAGAGAAGTGTACGAATAACCTAATCAACACTTAAGTGTTAACAGAAAATTTATGACACTGCACTCCTCCACCTATTTTGTCTAACTCTAGATCCGCTGCTACTTTCTCTAAAATGATTCAACCGAAGTAAGTTACATAAAGAAACAACTTTATAAAAATCATCACCAAATTGTAATTGCGTATTCTCCAGTACCAATAAGGTGTAAAAACATAACGCCCTCTCTATTAAATGTCATCTCTAATATGGAAACCCTATTTCTTTTGATCTGTTAGTTCATATCCCTTGCGGATGTAAAAATACCCACGTCTTGTTCAATGCATTTTCCTAACTCACCTAAAATGTCTCATTTACTGATTTTCAAAATCTTATTATAAGCATCTCTTTCAATTAGCGCCCCACACCTGCTGCTACCCATAATAAATCAAAACAATTTTAATAAACGATTTTAATAAAGGAAAAAGCAGTATGTGGCTGCGTCACAATGTTAGTGTCGGTGGTTATATTATTAATATAAGGGCCTCTAACACCCACACACCAGCAATCTCCCTCAGTTAACCATCGAAATTAAAACATTTTTGAAGCACATTATAATATTTAATGCCTCATAATTAACTAAAAAGGACATTCAGAAACTGAGGTAGCGTATTTCCTTGAATAAGCGGGCGCGTATTTAAACTTCGGACTTCCAGAAGGGGCGTGTATTCAAAGGGGATGCTTATTCCAGGGAGAGCGTCAATTCAAGGAAATACATAATTTCATAAAAGAGTTTGATGTGAATGTAAACCACGAGAAGAGACATAACTGGAAACATCAACAAGTGTGCACAGGCCCTGTAACAACATTATAGCCTACCTATATGCAGATGTAGGAGTAGGTTAAGAACGAAGACTAAACTTGTGTCTGTGTGTGGAAATTACTGGGACAACGTAAGGGAAACCATAAAAGTATCATTAAGAAGAATGAAATCGATAAAACGATGCATTCGATTTGTTTTGGGTTTCTTGTAATTTCCTTATCGACTACATAGTATGATTCCTATCAATATGCACGGCTATGCATGGCTTTCTTAGCGACTTGAAGGTTCTTTAATAAACAACGCAGGCCATCTTCTTACTTTAAATATAAAATAAATCTCAAGTATACGCCGGTAAGAGTTTTATAACCAACCTGATCATGTTAACATATTTGGAGAAACTCCATGTTTTTACACATTCAACCTCCTCTTCTTATAATGGGCATCACGACAGAAACAAAGTCTTTTTTGCATGCTTGTGAATAAACACAAGGAAAATGAATTCTAACGGGAGCTTTAATTAGTCTCGTGCAAAACACAATATCTCAGTTATATTGAGTCTGTTCTTTTACAACATCCCCTTGTAAGCAGTTATTAGAAAGAAGTTTCTCCATCACTGGTGCTTTCTGGTTTCCTTCATTGTGCATTTGTTTAGATCTTTTGTGTGTTAATAGACCTTTTCCTAATTGCTATCAAGCATATTCTCTGCCGTATACTTGTTATGACTGGCCAGTTTTCAGACGCGTAGCTAGAACTCTGTCAAAATTTGTGGAGGAGAGTTTAGTCATTTAAAGTAGAAAAGGAAAACGTGCAAGTAACCTAATCGACACTTAAAACTGAAAAGAAGTATCATAACGTTGGACTCCTCCACTTTTTTTCTGACCTTGAATACACCTATGATTATACAGAAACAAAATAGAGTGAAGCACTGCAATGGTTGCTTTTTGATTGACACAGAGAAACTTAGCATATAAAAATACAAGAAACCATTTCACTGTGTTTTGTTGCTGTTGTTGTTATTGTTGTTGTTGTTGTTGTTGTTGTTGTTGTTGAGGTTGTTGTTTTTGTTGTTTTTGTTGTTGTTGTTGTTGTTGTTGTTGTTGTTGTTGTTGTTGTTGTTGTTTCGTTTCTTTGTTTAACGTTGACGAAACATATTATACAATATAGCGTTATAAAAAATATGCTTATCAAAGTCAACAGAATATAAGGTTGTTGATTATGAAGACAAAGAAAATAAGGATTATACAATACAATATATTGTCTTAATTCTCGATGAATCCTACACCTCCAAGTACGTTTTGCATAAGCGGTATGGACATCTGTCAGGCTTCCATAGCTTTATTTTTTGTTTAAATACCATGAGATTGCCTGATTTTTGGTCATATATAGGATATAGTCTCTGTACCATATGATACAGTTTTGGGTGTCTTTTGAATACAATCACAATCAATGCCTCAGATTAATGTAAGGTACTGAAACTTTTTAAGTATTTTGCATTTTTAGTTTTATAAATTTCTGTTAATAGAGCTCTGATATTTTGATAGTGGATTGTTACTGAGTTATCTCTTTCAAGAAGCTCGTTAAAACTTAAGATATGGTCGTTATAATCTATTCTTAATGCTCGAATGCAGTGTTTGAACAGCAATCCGAGATACCGCCGATATCTCGAACGTTTCACCGAGGACATATTGCAAGCATACAAGCTTCAATTCACTTATCTTGAACCTCGTTAACAAAACAAATATATGGGCTCTTGAAAAAAATATTCCTCGTGATCAAATAGACCAAAAACTTCCATTCACTTATCATTTTACCGCACTGTAGGGAAGAGCTACAATATCTACAACACGCCATTAAAAGTGGATTGAACATCCATCGGAAATACCACTGCTGGTTAGAATTCATAATCCTTGAAATTTTCTTTGGAATGCATTTGGTGTATTTATTAACGTAAGACAACGTAACACAACGTAACACAGAAAGCGTTTGGGAAGAAATATTCTTTAATGGCCGCTATGTCCCCCCTTCAGTGAACGAAATGAATAGAAAATTATTAGAATTGCGTAAAGAGCATTTAATTTTTTCAAGCATACACAGGGGGTGAACAAATTGACTTTTAGCATTACTAGTTCAAGTTGAAATATCCACGAATTTATCGAGGAAAGGACATGTAGAAAATTGTAAACCATGAATATGGATCAGTTATATGCCTGAAGGCATTTTCTCTGACATACTTAAGAAGTTTGTTGTATTAAAGGTAGGAGTATACATTGTCCACGATGGCTTTTCTAAATCTTTGAACCTTTTTTGGAAATTTTAGTCTCCAGGTAGAAAGAAAGGTTCTGTCTTGCATTCAGTTTAAAATGTACAACTTCTGAATTCTCTAAATAGGCCAAATAGCACTGAAAAATCGGGATAATACAGCATTCTTTGAATTATTCATAGCTATATTATATTTCACCATAACAACCTCGAAACATTCTTAATTCTTAATGTCGAACATAATTGTAAACATGCAACTTTACCAAATTTGCCACCGATCCATGAGTGACAGTGTACTATGTCAAGGAATGCAACGGCCTTTTAATTCTGCAAAGTATACGTATTTTTTCGAAAGAAGAAGAAGGAAAACGATCGTTTGTTACATATAATTTCCCTACAGGTTCTTATACATGTTAATAATAGATAATTATGCAATTATTACTAATCTAATTATTATCAAGTGGTATATGGATAATGAATTGTACGGTATAATTAAAGTACTGAATTTCTTCAATGAGAAATTCGTGATATATATACAAAAGCAATTTCAAAAAGATTGTTTGAGACGTTTTCAAGAAAATGGGACAATTAACTGACTACAGTAAAACCTCTCTACATCCCATCTAGCGTGAAAGAAAGTGTTTCCTTATAGCAGATGCCTCCTCTAGGACCAGATGCCTTCATTCATTGAAATCAAAACCTCTTCGGACACTTCCTTCGCTATAGTCAAACACAAGGGTTTACATATAATTGTTAATTTATAATGACGTCGTCGTGAAAGTGATGACATCAGCACAAAATTTCCATCCCTAGTCCTGAACAGCTCCTAAAACGCCTATTAAGGCCTATTAGGGTTAAGCTAAACAGACTTCCATCCGTAATAATATATGAACTGGATGAGGTAAATAACAGGAAACGGAACATTATGTTCCATTTTGTCCGCAGTACCAATCATGTACAAAATGAGATTTTTTTGGAAAGGAAAACTTACAATTTTTGCATGACTTTGTATGTTAAAAATAGTTAGCGAACAATTATTTGAAAAAATAGATGTTCAAAATTAAATCTTCAACTGTTCAGATGACTAGGGCAAGACCTTTTCCTTCTCTATAAATCCAGGATACCTGTTGGTCTGCAAGAGCTCACTCCAACTAACGATATCCCCTTCTGGGTAATTTCCCTCGTAAATTCTTCGAACGTCGTCGTCTGATAGTTCTTTCTTCCATATATTCATTTGTGATATGCGTCCGAACCAACCTTGGTATTTGTTGTTCACTATACACTGACCATTTGAATCAGGGTCAGCATCGTTCCCAACTAAAACTGTGTCTGTATGTAACAACACTCCAGTAGTAATTGGATGCGTATCAATTATTTCACCATGGAGAAAAATTCGAAACCCTGTATCGGTATTTAAGGTGACGCATAAGTGGTACCAAACAAAACTGCTAATAAACAGATTTTTATCTCCATTATCAGAAAACGCATATAAAGCTACCTGTCCAGATGATTTAACATATACCATGAATTCGTTACAGTCACCACCTTGCGGAAAGAGTGATACCAAAATACTTTCTCTCCCCAAACCACTGTTGATCCATGAGCAAACTGATATTGTTTTTGTTGGATTTTCCAAATGAACAGAAACAAGTTCGTGCTTTATATTTTCCGATATAAAATGAAGAGCTGTCGAATCAATAGGGGATCTGGAGATACATCGATTGTTGTTGCATGTGCACTGGTAAGAATCTTCGCAAATTGTTGTGCAATTACCACTATTGACGCAAATACCACACGATAAAACAGCGAATTCTTTGTTTCTGCATTTGCATTGATACCAAGGTGGCTGACAAGTGGACTGACAATTGTAGTGTTCTGGGCATGGCTTGTGCTTTAGGCAGTATTGACCTTGATATTTTCCATGCTGGTTTACTTCGAAGTATGACCAGTCCGATGCAATTTCAAGAACACTCGATGCTCTGTTGTCTGCACTTAGATGGCATTCCTTTATTAAGGCATTATGTTACATTTATCATGATACCAGCAGTTGAGTTGACATTTTCTCGCAGACACGTCATTGATGACTTTGAAATAGCTGGCCAACTTCCTTCCTCTCCTCAAATTGTTTGCCAGTCAAACACACGTCATTATTTCCGTTCAAAAATGAAACCTGAAGGATTACAAGCAGCGATACCAATAACTTATGCCACATATTTTGATTGATGATCCAAGCAAACATTTATGTTTTTGAGTGACACAGTTATGTTTAATCTGATCGAGCTTTGTTATCATAGCTATCAAGTACAAAGTTAATAGTTAATGCAAAATTCATATACATTTGAAGTAAATGTGTGGTCTACTAAAAGCTGAATCCAAATGTAACCTGCTGTCACTGAATCTCTTCGAGCAGGTGGTTGGATTTTCTGAATTGGCCTATGGAAGCCACAAGTTTGCTTCAACCATTTATGATTTTATTCAGACACCAAGCTTTACCTAAAAAATATAAAACATTAATTCCAGCATCAACTACTAATAAGAAAGAAAAAAACAAGTGTTAGCTACATTTGAAGTAAATTGTTGATTGATTTTGAACTGAATCTGAAAGAACAGTATCATATTGTAACATATATTGTTATGTATTACACTGCATTAGGTGGTGAATTCAACTGACTGAGATTATCTAATTTGGACTAATTAAGTGTCAGTTGCCTTTTTTTTAAATTTTTTATGCAGCCCATCTAATTTGGTGATGTTGGTTCTTTCTTTAAAATTATCGAAAAAAATTTCCATTCTACACTCATTAAAAATACATTTATTCTAAAAAGAAATCTGTACAAAAACACTGTATAAATACACTCAATAATTCAATAAAATAAGTCAATCCTGACAACCCAGCTTTCCATTAAAGTCTGTTTTAAACAGTTTGTACACTACAAATCTCTCGGTCCCTCGGTTGGTGCTTGGGTGATAAGCAAACGACTTGATATGTTCGATTCCGTTCGTTCTGCAAAACTCGATATGAACTTAGTTCCGTTGTCTGATACTAACTGTATTTGGAAATTGTCAGAACCACTTCTTCAGTGTGGCAATGGTTATGTTTGTTGTTTGGCTTTCATTAACTACCTGAACAATATAGGGAGTTAAAAATTCTGTTGATAGTCTTTTTTTGACAGGGAATAAAATACAGGCATTATTCAACTGTAAAATAAGAGAACAAATTTTAAAAATTCAAAAAACATTTTTGAAGCTTTTCATTCTTATGAAACATCTTCCGACTACTCTTAAAATCAGCACGGTGTAGCAATTTAAAAAAATAATAAATTTACAAATAAAATTATCTTGAGATATTGAAAGAAAATGTGAAATAATTAAAGTGTGGATTATAAGGATGATTTTCACTTTACCTTTTTTATGTGCAGTAGTCACGTGACTCTGATCAAATCTATGTCCTATTCAATGCGTCCCGAGTGAAAGTTGAATCAATTTCAACTTCATACGAGGCATCCAACTCATCCGTCATACAGAGTGTGTCCATTTAACGGATTGGTATCTTAAAAATATTCGGTTGAAAGTCTCTTTTTTTTTGAAAGAGCGAGGCTTGACGTAACTATGATCTCGTTATCCCAGACCAAAATAACGAAGTGCTCATCACAAACCATTGATACCAATCCGTAAGGTAAACATATAATTTAAGTTAAGTTTAATCTGATTGAATTTTGTTATTTTGTTCAACTTCATACGAGGCATCCAACATGAAGTTGAACAAAATTTGGATTGGGAACATTTGACCAATCAGAAGCGTTAAATTTCCTGAAATTTTACATGGAAAAAACAATTGAATTGCAAATATTAGAAAAGACAATTTTTGCTGTGTCAAAAATATATGGAAATTGATCCGATCCAATCATTCAGATTCGACCTACCGATCTGATACGTCGATTGAAGAGTAAGAAAATATCAGTAAGAACCACGTTTGTTGTCATTCTGTTTTCACTTTTGTTCATCTTTTACTTGTGTTTTGTTTCCTTTACATATTTTTTTCCTCATAAACAGCCACAAGTTTGTGTTTTACCAATCATTTGTAAAAAAATTTGTCTCTTGAAAGGAAACAGCAACTTGATCTATCTTAGACATTTTGAAAATATTCTTCCTCCGGCCGACTTGCAACTGGAAAGTTGACGTCCCGCCAGAGATACGAAAGATGATCTTACTTGCCCACAGTGATTATTTTGTGCTGGCGGACCTTATGGGTTTGAGTAGGGCTCAAGCATTAATCACAACCTCCTTATAGCAAAGATGAAGGTATATGGCATGTGGCGTATCATTCATGATTATCTAACTGGATGGAAACAAAAGGAAAGATAAATGACACTTTTAGTGCTTGGTTGAAATTGTTAATCGGTGTGCATCAGGGTTCCATTCTCGGACACCTCCATTTTAACATATATAACAACGATCTTATGTTCGATTTCCTTGGAACTGACGTCAGCATTGCCAACTCTGCTGACGACAACACTATTTACAGTTCCGGGAAAAGTATCGGAGTAATCAAAAATAAATGATTATTATCACTAGAACGGGTGTCGACTTCAGCTTAATGATGGAATATGTAAGCTATTATCTTTGGTTAAGTATTTTAGGAATCTGAGAGAGTGAAACATTTAAGCATCGCCATAAATAACGATCTCTCTTTAAAAGATCATTTTCGTTCTTTCTTTTTGAGAAGTCGAATGCTAAACTGGCCGCACTAAGGAGAATAACTGACTTCATGTCACAGGAAAAGCTCATAGCAAACCCCTTTGTCGCGTCAGAGACAATATATGGTTCCTTAATTTGGCCTTTCAGTAGATTTTCTATGGATAAAGTAGGATGCCTTCAAAAAAGACTAAACGTTCTCCTAGGAAGCCAGTACAAAAACCGTTCTAGGAAAAACGAACCCTATGCGAGAGACTTTTAAGAAAGGTTTTTCTTTCTTTGTTTAGTCGTTCAAATTGTAGTGAAAAATTGTAAACACTGTTCAAAAATTGTTTTCAACTTTCTTTTAGTAAGTTTGATACATTTTCGAATGTTCTGTTGTTTTTTTTATTAAACGAAGTATTCTCATCATCATTAAATCATTGAAGAGTAAAATCTTAGCACAGCGATATCTCGCTAACGGTTTGTCGTAAGCATGTGATCCATACATTTTTTGTCAGCTTTTCCAGCTCTATAAAATACCACTACTTTCATTTATTTATTCTTTAATTTTAATTTTATTGAGGATAAGCACGAGTGATTACTCAGTGATAATACAGTTCTATTTTGGCCTCATTGTTTTTCTAGGTTTTGACTATTTGGCTTGCCAACTTAGCAAATAGCTCTTGCTCACGCAAACCTTAATATAGTGATTTTTGAGATGGATCGATTTGTGATCGAGTGACTCAGCAAAATTGCTTTGATTACCCAACGCTTAATGTATTGTTTTAGGTAATTTGTTTGCAGTTTTTTAACAGGACTAGTCTAGCCATGTGACGTAATGAGAAAATCACCGAGATAATTTTAATCGTACTGTAAATGCTGCTCCTGGAAGACATTTTTTATAGAACTTCTTGTAAAATTTAATGCATACCCAGGGGGTAAAATCTTCAAAAAGTCTATGAGGAGGAGTGTTTTCTATAGGAATGCCAAGCAATATCCCCTGTTATTTCAATAAAAATAACACTCTTCCGCAGAGACTTTTTGAAGATTTTGCCCACTGGGTACCTGCATTTTGTATTAGTTTCCTTGTCTTTTTTGGTCATTCTGATTGTAGTGAAGAAAATAAACAACGGAAAATGAAAATATAAACACTGTTCAAAAATACTATTAACTTTCTTTCAACTTTTTTCTGATACATTGGTGAATTTTCTTTTTTATTATTTCAAACATTAGAAATTCGATGTGTTCACAAAAATTGATTATACCTTATTACAGGAAATTAACGACACATGAAATTAACGCTGTTGCATTGTTTTCATATTCGCGTTAATTAAGTGATATACTGATTTCATGAACGCGTTAATTTTCTGGCCTAAAATGTTATGCCTAAAATATAATTTGGAAAGAAAACCTAATAATCCGTCAAAATATTGTGTTTTTTTATCTTTTCTGACCCTGGATTTGCGTTAATTTCATGCCCAGGTTAATTGCGATTTTAATAGATTCGCGTTAATTTCATGCATACTTCTGTAATTGTTCAAACATTCGCGCTAATTTCCTTCGTGTTAAATGCATGTGTATTTAATTAAGTATGTCGTTAATTTCCCGTAATAAGGTAGTCATAATACAATCCGTACTGTTCAAAACAATAACGGGGTATTGTTGACCCTGAATAATGGTTACGAGTTTTTCATAATACAAAGAAAGGAATTCCAGAGGAATTGGACCTTTCATTTCCCCGTGTCTATCAGTGTGTAATGTTGCAGTTAATTCCGCCTGTTCAAAACACCCAAAATACCGGCTGGCCGTTTTCTCAACGCCCATCCATCAATTCTATCTCTAATTAGTTCTCTCAAGAAAACGGGTGTTAAAAATGGCGTGAAAGTTCCGGTTTTCATATTTTAAACATTTCTGTAAAATGAAGAAGGCAGAAGTGTTCTTCAAAAAATGGGTTAATATAATGCTTTGATTTTTTGTCGGTATAGTTAGTGTTTTAATACAGTTTTTAATACATAATTAAACTGAGTTTCCTTGTTAACTTTGCATTTATTGATGATGGGATCGCTGTTTGAGATCTCTGAATGTGAAGTGAAAGTAACACAGCTTCACCCACCACCACCATTTGACAATGTTATCCACCTGTATTCTTACATACACAGGCGTAGCTAGAGCTCATTCAAATTTGTGGAGGAGAGTAAAGTCATTTAAAGTAGAAAAGAAAAACGTGCAAGTAACCTAATCAACACTTAAGACTGTAAATAAATATCATAGCGTTGGACTCCTCCACTTTTTCTAACTGAGCCTGGATACGCCTTTGCAATAACATTAGACGCCATTGAAGTTAATTTTCAAAATCATATCAATAACGTTTTGATTTTGATTTCGTGTTGAACGTGATTTTAAATTGCACAATGAAAATGACTTTTAAAGTGACATTGAAAATGATTTTGGAAAAAAACTCTAATCAATATTAACATTCTAAAAATGAAATCGATACCATCCCATTGCATTCACCACCTCGTCTTATTTTCAATTTTTACTTAGTATTTTGATAAAACTTTGTGTTCTGAATTGCCATTGAAATTTGCTTATACGTAAGCAGCCCGTTAGATTCGCCACGGAATCTTTTAGTTTGCCATGGAAATGAGAAGCCGATTTCATTCATCGTCTGATGAGCATGGAGTAATAAGGCAAACGCCATAAGTTGACTCTACTCCTACATCCATTCAAATCAATTAAAAGGAAAGCTGTTTTTAGGACCTCTTTATGAAACACGGACCGCCTATAACTTGCGCAAAGGAAAAAGGTGGTTCGGTTCTGTAACCACTAATTTCCTAAAATCAGCTCATTGACTAAGTGCTTCTTTTGACTTTGAGTGATTTGCTACTCGGGGTCATCATTTCACTTTTCTATTGGTGCAGAATCTTTTAATTTTAACTAGTATTGGTATTGATGAAAGCAGAAAATAAGAAATCCTAGTTCTCATTCAAATCCTATAAAAATGTGTAAGGAAGAAACTTTCTAATAACATACTAATAACATTCGACTACATGAAGACTACATGAAGATGTAATATAAACAATAAATTAAATAAATTAAATAAAACCTAAGTTGGGGATGAAATTTAGACATGTCCTTTAGTCGACATGGGTATTTTTCACATTTCCACTTTTTATCTTGTTACCAAAAATAGTTAATGAATTTGATAACTTTATCTCATCAGGCAGTAAATGCCAGAGTTGATTGGAGCAATAGGCAATAGTATCCAAACCAAACCAATTTCTTGGATTGTTTACATAAAAGATCGAACAATTTCTGAGCTGATATTCATATGTTTTAGGAATAAAAACCTCATTCATTATTTCAGGAGATAAGTGATTAATCCCATGTGATTAATGTAAAGAGATCTGAATGTTTCTTATCGTTTAAGGGCTTTTCTTCTGTTTTAGAGTATATATTGTCTTATTATTTTTTTTGGAAAGGACTCACAAAGCCTAGATTAAGGCAAGGATCTTGTTTTATAAGATGTCGCTTGCATTGGCTCGATAACTGAATTGATAATTAATGAAAATGCGTGAACCGGGTCGAGTGGGTGAAAGGAACATTTGTTTGATGGAAAATGCAGGGGGAACTTCCTGTAAATACGTGATAGATTAGGATTAATTTATTCACCTTTTATTTTGGTTTAATTTGTTTTATTTACTACAGCGAATTTTTGTTTAATGTTAGACATTTTTATTCTGTTTCTTATTCTGGAAGAAATAAAGATCTATGATAATACTCAAGTTTTCATTACTCCTGACAGCTAACCTCATTTTTCGATTTGTATATTCGCAACTTGTGGAAGTTGTCACAGAGAGATTGTTATGCTTTAAAGGAGGAAACTTCGTGATTTTTTACAACAACCGCGAACATAATGCCCTCGTTTCCTATATCTAGTAATTTGTTCAACAGTGACATAATTGTAATTATAAGACTATATAAGGTTATTGAGACTATTTGTAATTTATTTCGACCTTAAACTAATCAAAATAATAATAATTATACACATAGACACCATCCCAAACCCCCATCAGAAAAGAGATTTAAAGGGAGACATCAATAAAATAATTTTAAGTTTGTAAAGGCATTATCCATTTAATTTGGTGGATCCCACGAATTTCAAAATGTAAGAAAGGGAATGGAACCAAAACGTACTGTGTCCACCAGAAGAATGAATTGATAATCAGCGTGTAAAGTAATCTAAGGGCTATGTCATAACCAATATGTGCTTTAGAAATAATCTTTTATATACTTGGATTCTTTGATATTTCGAGTTACATTTTGTGCAATTCTGCAAAACTGTTCTTAGGAATAAAATCATATGGATAAAAATTAGCTCGGTAAATTAATTTTCAGCATTTCAAGCGTGTTAATGGGCACGTGTAGAAGATGTATTATTGCTGTATGTAAATGCACTGTAGTATTTGCACTCTCGTCTATCTAATTTCACAATCCAAGTTTGATTCATTGTATAGAAAAGCATTTCTAAACATTCTCAATCAACTTCTTGCATTATCAGATAGTTGCGTTGGTATCCACCTTGATGATGGTGATGTAAAGATGATGGTGGATGTTACAACAATTAACGTTTAATTAGTAGAGCAGTGAATGTTGAACTTACAAATGGCACGCTTCAGTAAACTTGTTGATTTTTTATCATATCATTCAGAGAAATACGTATTTCTATGTATAAGTCAATAGTGGCTGGAGTGAGATGTGTAGTAGAATGTTGCACCATACTTTTTTCACCTTCTTTTCTCTTTCTTAGCTATATACAGGTCTCAACGTATACACGGAAGCACAATTGTATGGGACATGGTGGTAATACAGAACGGTGTACATAATCAAAACGAGCATGACGGTGAAGATGACGGAGAACAGAATAGGTAAGGAAGCTTATGTAATAAAGACGACCGGTCGATGAAAAAGGAGAGGTTTAATATAAATATCAAGTTTTTATGCAATTCCAAATTTAAATAATCAAGACTCATCGGGATTGGTGTACACTAAAATCTATAAGATGGAGGGTTGACAAAGCTGCGCCACGAGGATGACCATGACCAGTTTTCAGTTACAATTTCAAATCGACTTTGCGAAATATATTGTGTATTTTTATACTTTATTTTTATTTTTTACTTAAAATTAGAAAATGTATTTTTTTTATTTTATTTTTTATTTTATTTTATTTATATTTTAATTTTAATTTTAATTTAAACTTGAAAACACTTTCGCTTTAAAATTACATTTTCATGTATTTTCACAGTTCAGGATTACTTCACAGTCTCAATATAACGTAAATGTTCAGGTGCACGACTTTTTAATGAAGGCGAAAAATCAAGCAAAGTTAAATAAATAAAATTCATACTGGAGGTGATTAGCAAGACGTAACGCGATATTTGAAGTAAATGGGCAGATCCGCAAGAATTTAATTCCCGAAATTTAAGGTCAAGAGGTGGATCCGCAAAAATAAATTCCGCAAAAACTTATTCCCGCAAAAATTTCTTTCCATTGGGTAGTTGCGGGGAATTTGTTTATCAGTTTCGTATATGTATTTAATTAATTCCACCATCGTGTGCTTAGAGACGAGAGATTTTCGCAGGATTTTAAATTCGATATTTTTGTTACATTTAATTTCACTGTTCAACCGTTATAGTTCAGGAAGTTCCTCTGGTGCTGGTGCCAATGGAAATTCGAGACCAAAAAAACAAGATGTGTCTCGCTAAACTAAACTTATTTCATGCTTATTTTATTACGTGAGAGGGCTGTGTAGCCTCTAATTTTTAGTCAGATTCTTTTGACAGTGAATTTCTACATAGAATTAGTTACTTTGCACTATTTAATTTGGGGAAATCCGCAGAATATTATACAATCTGTACAATAATGAATCCATTTAAAGTATAGGAGAGCTAAATGACCTAAGTTTGCCTAATATGATATATGTTTAATGGGCCAGTCTAATAGGGTTTTTGTTGTGAAACACATTAAGCCCATGAACCTAAATATTTCTGGCCCAAAATCAGTAGTTTTCAATGTTTTCAGTGAAGAATAAATGACATGGTGTGGTGCTTGAAAAGGACTTAACGATCACGGGCTTTTAATTGAAATTAGAGAAAATTCAAAATGTTTTTAGGTATATCTTGAAATAGGATATTTTCTGATTATATTTTCTTTGTATTTTTATATCTAGTTTGAAAAGCTGGTACAATATTTTCTTTAACGTTCATCAAAAAGAAAAGCATGATGATCTTTTCATTGATGAAAAATACATTATTGTTATGATTTTAATGATAAAAAAAAATTCTCAAGCAATTTTGCTCACGTAGCGACGGATCGAGAAGCAATTTTACTGGGGTAAAAATTATGGAGAAAACTGTTTTCAAAAAGATAATTGAAATTGAATTACCAATTCTTTTTTAGAAAGCTCTCTTCCAAGTTGGCTTACACCAGTCAAATTTCTGCTAGATCCGCCACATCAGCACTTTTTTGAATTACACCCAATTTCGCCAAAACGTATTACCTGTCAGGCAATAATTTTTGTGACTATAAAGTCATCAATAAAACGTATGACGTCACAATTTTCCGAAATATCTCTCATTTTTCCAATTGCAATACAAATGGTTTTTATGCTTACGTAGGCATTATTTTGTTCCTCTGTTGATGTGAAAAATTTTCAAATTTGATAGAAATTCCATTGTTCATAAAGTGCTGACGTCAGCATATTTCCGACAGCTTTTGCCCAAAAAATCCTAATATGTTACTTACAAACAATAAAAATAAGAAAAGTAACTTCAAAACATAATAATCTGTAAAATGTAAGGCATATCATATATCAGGTACTGACTAAACAACGGAACCACCTGAGACGATCTGAACTCGTCTCAGCTCGTTTCTTGGTGGTTTCTGTTCGTCTCAGATAGTCTCAGCTCGTCTTAGCTCGGTTCAGGTCGTCTCAGGTGGTTCCGTTGTTTAGTCAGTACCCATATTATTAAAAATTATTGAAAATTTCCTCACCCAGTTAGAAATGTGCTGACGTCAGCAAATTTAAATGGTAACTACGGTAATAAATATTGTAGTAATAAATGCGGGGTTGAGCTACATTTCTAGCAAGTTTCATTGCCCTAGCATGAGTAAAACAGATTTTATAGGGGACGGGCCTACTAAATTTTTGTTTTGCTCGCTGACGTTGGGTAAATTTAAATTTTTGAAACAGCATTTCGGATTTTTTTAAATTCTAATTTTCAAGGGTATAAAGCACATGTGATTCACTCAGAGAAACGTAGTTCCGTTCCTCGTCATGCTTTCTCCTATTTCATCTAGACTTTTAACAACTAGCTCTTGCCTACACAAACTTTAATAAATTGATGATATAGAAATTTCTATATACCGGTGCTGCCTTTTTTAGATAGAACGTTTTTTGTGCCGATTTTGCGCTGCTTCGATAACTCAAATATGCGACACTTAAATTGTCTCATTGCTTCGATAATTCCAAACCTTGATGTAATTCTGTCCTGTTTTTGAGCTGTTTTAATTGAGATTAAAGATTTTTCTTGTCTTGTTTGGCCATTCGCATTGTGATGAGAAATTGAAAATGTAAACACTGTTCAAAAATATTTTCAACCTTCTAATAGGAATATTGATACATTTTCGAATTTTTCTTTCTGGAAAATATTTATTTCGAACATTAGACGTTCTATTTGCTCATGAAATTGATTTAATACCAAGTTCATTATCTTCAAAATAATTTTCATAATCGTTAAATCATTGGACAGTAAAATCTTAGCACATCAATATGTCGGTAACTGGTCATCGTAAGCATTTTTTGATCAGCTTTCTCAGCTCTATCATATAGTACTATATTCATTTCGTTATTCTGTAATTTTAGTTTTTGTGAGTAATACGTACGAGTGACTTACATTGCAGCCTCAAAAACTGAAAAGTAGAAAAAATTGAAAACTGTTTCAGAAGTTTAAAAACATATGTTTTTATTTGCTTTCAGCTCAGATAGATTGCATGTGTGTGAAATTTTCTTTTTGTTCAAATATATTTATTTGCCGACTATATCTCAACCACAATTGAATTCGCGTGCATTTGTTTCGATCAGCATTTTTGGCTCAATGATATTAAAGCCCTTTTAATTGCATAAATATTGCGTCTGAGAAATGAATCAATGAAAGATTTTTTGATGGCATTTTGGACTACGTTTTTGTATATACATAGAATTATTATGAAATGGTTAGTATAGCGTGTAAAATAGTGGACATTTACTGTTTCTTATTACAAAATGCAGTTGTTAAAGGGAAAGAAGATTAGTTTAGATTATTTTACAAGCTATTAACATAAGCATGACATATGTAGATACAGGTGTGACCTTCCTTTCTTAAGATCTAAATAACCACACAATCCGGGTTAACACACTGAAGAGGGTAGCAAATAAACTATTACTGCTGTCTACACACTGCATACACTCAATACCCAACATCATTTAAAAAAGCGAATTCATTTATTTTACTCGGTGACAGAGTAAATTGGCCACACGCAACATAATGAACTTTTTCACGAGATACTAAAAAGCATTTTGTATTTCATGATTTTCACCAGCTTCGTTACAAAGCAATGGAATTTATGTGAATACCAAACATTATTTAAAAAAATTATATGCTTAGTTTAGGTAGACGGGTTCGTTCCTGAACTAAGCATAAAATGGTAGATTTATAATGAATTAAAGGGCCTATTTAATCGCCTATCCCAGCAAGTTCATGATATCGTTCAAACGTTATATATTATCTTTACAATGTCTAAAGTTGTTCAGATGTTAAAATGACCACGTTGTACCTACTAGCATGCACTTTTGGAAGCACCTTAAAACAGTATTTTACAATAAGCAATCCCCCTCTAATGTGCTGGGTGATTATTTCAGGTATATACTCATTTTGAATTCATTTTTCTTATTCATTGCCAGTGTGTCATTTACTGATTTTATCAACGATTTGATATCTCTCCTTTTTAAGCTTCTCCTCTAAAAGCGCTCCCAAAAATTTCGGTAAAATAATAATAATAAGCGTTCGGGCAAACTACAGCACTTAGAAAGTTCGCTAGTGACAGAGCTTATAATTTGTAATAATCCTCATTGGTAGAAGTATGTTAAATGCTTATTGTAGTAGTGCAAATGAAGATAGCCCGGAAAATCTACTACAAAAAATCTATTAAATGTTCATCGTAGAATTCAATAAACTTAGGAAGAGTGACCATAACTCAGTGTCGATATTCAAAGGAAATTGGAAGCTAGGTTTGATGCTCATCCCCAGTCCTTTTACAATAAAAGACGTGGTTTAATTCATCGATTTTTATTCTGGTTTATCATTCTGAACTTCCAGCAGCAAGATGAAAACTATCGCCATTTTCTGTTTCCTTCTCACCGTCACCATCTGCGCAAGTAATGGATGCGGAGGTAATAAAACATAATGCATTACGTCCCAGTGGGCAAAATTTTCAAAAAGTCTCTGTGGAGGAGTGTTTTTTTATTGGAAAAGCAGGCGATATTGCTTGTCATTCCTATAGAAAACTCTCCTCTTCATAAAACTGTTTGAAGATTTTGCACGCTGAGGTACTGATTTATGATATTCGTTTGATTTTGTCAGATCTTTCAGTTCCTTATTTAGCCTGGTTTCATTTGATTTAACGGAGCTAGAATTTGTAGTTTTTACGTATTACATTTTTTCAATTTTTCATTTTATAATAGATTTTTGTTTTTTTTAATTTTTCGTTAAATCTTTAACTTTATATATACTGTCTTTTAGGGAAATATGGCTCATTAAACATTCTGTCATTTACGAACCCTTTAATACTAAGACAAGGGCAGAAAGTGCAAGGAAAATTCCAAGTCAAAATCTGCAAGCAGTTTCCTACTGAAATTGAGGCCGATATTGAGCTAAGAAGAAAAGTTTTCTTTCTATGGGTGAGGGTGCCGTGTAAAAATAACGTCGGTTCTTGGTGAGCGTGTTGTTATTTTGGGTTTTCGAAGCGACATGTGTCTTCACAACAGTATACACTTTTTATATGCACTAGTAAAAATAGCTGTTTTGAGCTTCCTTTGGTGCTTAAGTACTATTTAAATGTAGAGCTTATGCAAAATCTATGGAGGAGTGTTAAGTTATTTAAAGTAGGTAAAGAGAAACGTACAAATAACTTAATCAACATGGAAGGTTAAAAACAAATTTCATGGCACTGTACTCCTCCGCTTTTTTGCCTAACGTTACATCCTCCGCTGACATTGGTATATAATTGCAACAGCAATTTCAAATTACCAATTGAATGACTTCTACTCAGCAAGTTTAACCTTCGAAAGGAATATTTATTCCATAATGTATTTTCTCACAATAATTTCTGGCAGAAAGGTACATGCATTGCGCACATGCGTAAACAGTAAAACTTGAGATCACATAATGGTTTTGTAGATAGGGACAAAGTAACTTTTTCTTATAAAAAATAACCATCTAGTATTCTATTCCTTCAGCAAATTTCATATCACGTGTGATATGATCAATAAGTGGCAACGTGAAACCACAGGAAAAATCAATTACGCATGCCCAGTCGATCCAAAGCAAGTAACTGAAGTAACCAGGAGTTTCTCGTATGTTGTCCCTTCAATACCCTCTATCATTCGAAATATAGGTTCGGTAAGTAATTAATTAGTCTATTGCAAACTTTTTCCGTTTATGAAGAATTTTAAGAATAAAGGAAACGCTAAACCAGGAAAGCTCAAAAACACTAACATCTAAAACTGTTATTTACGACAGTCGACTGCTGATATCTCAAACTTTCAGGGGATCGACAAGTTTGAGATATCTAAAGTTTTAGATAACGACACCAACTTTGCCCAAACGAAGATTCAAGGGACCAAAGACATTGTTCAAGGCATCGAAGAGTTCAATAGAGATATCGAGAATTGACTGTAATATAGAAAAAAGGAAAACTGTTTAAGGAGAGGCTTTGACTTTAACATCTACACAAGCTGTGTTTGGACTTGGAATCTCACTCTGCATGATCCGATGAGCAAGTCAAATGATACAAATTGTCAAGGTGAAATCGGCTGGCAGTGAAGATAATAGTGACGAACAGCCTTGATGTGCCCAGGCAGACGTGTATAGGCAATACACTGAATATATTTTAATTAGAGGGAGGCATCCATGCAAACATGAATAAAAAGGAAACGTTTTTAAGTTAACTTAACGTTAAGAATTTATATCGCTAAAATTTATAATGATCTGAACTAGTTGGAAAGGAGAAACTCCGATAGAGAATATAACATATGTTTTATTTATTTATTTTTTCATTGTGTATTTTTCATTTATTTATCAATTCATAATGTTTATGGAGTCCATCTAGCTATTCTATCAACATAGGGAAAGGTGAATTCAAAAGATCATCTACCTTTTCTTTTGTTTCAGGGTACGTATGAATTAACTGTGAAATTGAGAAGCACTAGAGGAACGGTTTTAGCGTCGGCTCAACGCAAAATCACAGTGAAAACTTGAAATGTATCTACTATTTCCAGGGAATGAATAAAAGAGAAATATTTAGAGTGAAATGTAAATTGGCGTCATAATTTATCATTCAGACCTGAAAATTCCAGACTATTCTGTAGATTGAACAATAACCCTTGTCTTTTTGAGAAGTAAAATTTCTCCATCATAATATATCATTACAAATTCCCATATTTATTTCACTGAAGTTATCTCCAAAATCATACTGCCATCCCGCACCACGATGGCAATATTGCAGATATATATAGATATATAGATATATAGATATATATATGTACAAGTATACCGCGTAAAAACTTTTTACATGTTTCCCCATAAAATGTTTTTACACGCCGTACTAACCATTTGATAATAACTCTATGTAATACAAAATAGCTGTCCAAAACGGCGTCCTAAAATCTTTCATCGATTCATAGTAGTAGTAGTAGTAGTAGTAGTAGTAGTAGTAGTAGTAGTAGTAGTAGTAGTAGTAGTAGTAGTAGTAGTAATTGTAAACATGCAACCTAACCGAACCTGCCACCGATTCATAAGCCATGTACATATTAAGGAATCCAAGCAGCTACAACGGCCTTTTAATTCTGCAAAGTATACGTATATTTTCGACAGAAGAAGAAGAAGGAAAACGCAAGTTTGTTAAATGTAATTGCCTTATAGGGGAAATATATGATAATGAATAATCATGTTCTTATACATGTTAATAATAGATAATTGTGCAATTATTACTATCTAATTATTATCAAATTTAAGTACTGTCCATGCACATGACTGAATTTCTTCCCTTTGACGGAAAACTGTTAACTTTTGTTTTCAAGGATAAATTCGAGATATATACAAAAGCAATTTCAAGAGTGTTGTTTGAGACATTTTCAAGAAAATGGGACAATTAACTGATTACAATGAAACCTCTCTATAGAGGACATCCCATATAGCGGACACTTTCTTATGGCAGATATTCTTTTCTTCCTTGAAATCCAAACCTCTGCTTAACAGATCCCTCTTTTTATAATACACATCGCGCACAGCGTACCCTTAATTGCCCAGACTTCCATCCGTAATAATATATGAAAAACTGGATGAGGTGAATATGCGCAATGTCCGTGAAGATGCGTGTTGAGATTTAGCTTGGAAAGGAAAACTTTTACGGATAAAACTTTTGTGTCACTTAGTATGTAAAAAAATATTAACCGTACAACAACTTGGAAGTAAAAATAGCCAAAAATCAAACCTTCAACTCTTCAGATACTTAGTTCAAGACCATTTCCTTGTATATAAATCCTGGATACTCTTTGGTCTCCAAGAGCGTGCTCCAACTGACAGTATTCCCTTTTAGGTAATTTCCCTCGTAAATTCTTTCTTTTCTTTCAGTTCTTTCTTTCATATATTCAGTTGTGATATGTGTCTAATCCAACCTTACAATTCGTTGTTCACTACGCATTGACCATTTGAATCAGAGTCAAGATCGTTCTCAACTGATCTGGATGTAATAACAGTAGTTCCAGTATTTACTGAATGCGTATCAATTATTTCACTGTCAACGAAAATCTTGAAGCCTGTATCATAATTTGAGGTGACGTATAAGTGGTACCGAATGGCCAAACAAAACTGTTAATAACCAAAGTTGTACGAGTATCCCAGAATATGCATATAAAGATACCCCTCCTGAAGATGGAACATAAATTGTGAATTTGTTACACTCACCACCTTGCGTTACCAATTTATTTTCTCTCCTTTCTATTGTATTGGTTGGCAAATGCCACACGATGAAACAGCGAATTCTTTATTTCTGCATTTGCATTCATACCAAGGTAGCTGACAATTGTGGGTTGACAGTAGGAGTTTTCTGGCACGGTTTGGGTTTTGCAGAATTGACCTTTAAATTTCCGTACTAGTTAACTTCAAAGTATATCCAGTACAGTACAAAAGCGACACCAATAACGTATGCCAAATATTTTGATTGTTGATCCAAGCAAACATTTAATACTTTGAGTGAATCATTTAAGTTAAAGCAGTGAAGACCCTATGTTTAAGATGGGAGAATGAATAGAAGAAAAGTAAATCTGTACAAAAGCACTGTATAAATACACTCAATAATTCAATAAAAGAATTCAATCCTGGGTACTCAGTTTTGCATTAAATTTACCTGAACAACTCCATCCCAAATGTGGTTTGAGCTTTTAGTAGCAATCTGAACAATATAGAGAACTAAAAACTCTGTTGAGAGTCGTTTTTGACTGGGAATGAAATACGGACATATTCAGTTGTAAAAAAGCAGAACGAATTTTTTAAATTCAAAAAACATTTTTGAAGCTTTTCCTTCTTATAAAACATCTTCCGATTGCTGCTCACCAATAAAACTAGAAGCCCTTAGGCTTGAACAATTTCTGCTTCAGTGTTGGAGAGAAATCGATTGAGTTCAAACAACTTTGAATATGTTTCTCTGATCTCTTGCGAAAGCACTAATGAATTCAAATTGGTATTTTTGTTGACAAAGCACAAGTTTCCACCAGAAATGCGGGAAAGGTCTATTCATCTGATCAATTCCGAAAAAAAATATGGAAAATTACAACGAGTCCAATTACTTTCGATGATTTTTGGAATGGAATGTTCTGGAGAATATTTAACGGATTTAACTCAGTGATGGAATACTGTTTTGGTTATATGACTTCTAAAAAATCCCAGTTGAATTTTCCAACCGCCATTTTTTGGGCGGCCGCCCGTGTTTCCATGGCGTATGATTTTATAAAATTCATATCATTCATTTATTCATATAAAACACACAAAAGATTTCCACAACTTTCACCGAAATAGTCATTGAATTTAACATTATGTTTACATTGTGAACTGCTTATAAGAAAATTATAAGATTTCAAATAGAATACACACACATGCTATGAAAAGATGATTTTAGAATTAGGCAAGCATTTTTTTGTTTAAAGTTTCAAATTCATGTTTTCTCTTAGAGGGCAGATTTTGACCTCTTTATCTCAAAGGCAAATAAGTTATTGCGTTGTCGTCATACTCAGAGTAACTCAACTTGCTTAAAAAAGCACTTTCACCTGAAGGTTGTAATAACAAATAAGTGGTGTTAAAGTCGTCCGACCGACCCACTTTCAGACACATTTTGTTTTTCACCTAAAGGTCGTTATGACAAATAAGTGGTGTTAAAGTCTTCCGACCGACCCACTTTCCGACACATTTTGTTTTTCACCTAAAGGTGGTTATAACAAATAAATGGTGTTAAAGTCGTTCGACCGACCCACTTTCCGACACTTTTTGTTTTTCAAACTTTCATGAATTCATCATTTTTTTTGTCATTATTGCGAAAGTTTGAAATGCGAAATTACTCAAAAATTTCCATTTGCGAAAGTTTGTGTTACTTTCATTTTTCAATTGGCTGATTTGCAAAACTTTACCCAGACGATATTTCTAAAGAATTTTTTTCCACAAACATAAACATTTTAAAATAAATTTTGAATGATAAACATTGGTGAGGCCCGGAAAACCCGAGTTACAAAATCGAGTTATGAAGTCGAGTTATGGATTATGACGTCATAATTCGAGTTATTAACTTGAAATTTTTAATTTTCGATATCACTTCGAGTTACTAACTCGAAAATAAAACAGCCAAATTTTGCTTTCGCGTTACTAACTCGAAATTACTTTTTCAAATAAATAAAGTCACTAACTTGGAAATAAAGTTTTAAATTATTTTTCTCCAGTTATCGTGTCTCCTTAATATTCAAAATATTTTTGATAGCAAAAAAAATTATTTTTCAAATATTATAAGCATTAATTTCAAAATAATCATGTCGAGTCATTGTCGAAATCAAATCATATCCACCACCAATCCCCCGCCCAAAACCCCCCTTATCTTTCCATTTTTAAACCCAAATTGGTCCCGCGAATCAAAGAAAAATATGTCATGGTACAGCTGTTGTTAAAAATGTTTAAACGATACATAATATAAAGATTTCATATCATATTAGAACTGCCATATTACCTATCTGCTTCCTTAACTGATTAATTTTGATCCCATTTCAATATTGACAAATGTAAATCAAAATTAGCACAAAAAAAAAAAAAACATTCTTCCTTTACAAGTTACTCTCACAAAAGTCTCTCCGATTAAAGTTAATGGAGGCCTTCCCCTCACTCAAATCATCTGTGTATGACAAAAGCGCATGTACAATGTCAGGGACAACATTAAATTAGGCTTCGAAGCCAAATTAAACTTGCCGCCTAATTAAACTTATTTTTACTCCGTTAAGCGTCCTTCCTCCAAACTAAGCTTTAATTTTATTAAAATCGCAAAAAAAAACACTTTAACTTTATTCAAAAATTGGGAATGCTGCAGTTGATAAGGCAAAGCTAACTGGAGTCAACCCAAGGCAAATAATGGAAATCGTGTAAACTAGAAGAGATATTGATTTCACACCAAAATATAACAAAGTACGCCTAATTAGGATTTGTGTTATTAAAACACAAAGCCTCTTGAGCTGTGCAATCCGAATTCAAAACAAGAACCATATGCGAAACGGTAGCAGAATTTCAAAACTAAGTGGTAATGCGAACAAAATACAAAATACAAAAAAATTCATCCGATTTTTAAACTTTGTTAAGTGTAAACAAGGTTTAATAAAGAAACAGCATTGCTTTAAAACAAAAGAAATATACATGTGTGAGCTGTAACCATGGATACTTATCTTATTTTAAAATAGCTTCTTTTTTTTAAATTATAAGAGCGAAAAGAAAAGAAAAACGAAAAAAGAAACGTCTTCATCGAAAAAAATATTATTAATAACTAAAAACGAAAAATCCATCCGAAATACTGGGTTTTAAACTTTTACAAACAAAACAAACAAAAACGTTCAAATAACAAACAGGAATACTTATAATAAGGTCTCTTAATAGAGTTACAGTAAGAACTGCTTCTTATGAAGCTTCTCATTATGAACTGTAGGTGAGCCGAACGAATGCCTCGGCAACAAAATAATACTTAATTTCAAGTGATATACTTCGCATTGGAAATAACTGAAATCTTCCTTTTTGTATTTCATGGGAATAAGATCCATTTTTTCAAAATACTTACTGAATGTATTGATAAGCTTTTGAAAATTCCTAGCCTGCGTTCGTTCATACAATTTATATAGTTTCGTAAAGGGAATTTTGCAGATTCTAAAGCGTGGGCTAAATGCCATTTCGGCCGGAGGAAGAGTAGTAGTAGTCCAAGGGTGTTTTAAATACGAGTATAGCGCTTAATTAGGTCTACTTAGCTTAACAGGTTGAATCACGCCAAATAAGGCAGAAAACAACAATTTGGAAGATAAAAAGCTTTCTATACATGGGAATATCGAAAAATCGCGCTAGTGGCTTCGCTTCCAGATTGGCTAAAGCGTGTTGTCAAAATAAACTTGCGACCAATGGCATTGAACGTGTAGTAAAGAAATTTGTTTTGACTGAAGCCTAATTAGGAGGTGTGATCTTTATTTGGATCCCTGAGCCACCTAATTAGAAATAGTAACCTTAAATTGGGTTTATCAAATTTCGAAGCCTAATTTAAAGTTGTCCCTGACTCATATTCCAAGTGTAAAAAATCAACTTCTTTTCTATATGTACATCTCCTATTTCGTCATGTTGATTCTCTTGAAATACTGTTCAGTCTGTATCCTTTCCTTGGTAATTATGCAATATTTCAACAGGGGACGTTTGGGCTCTTCTTATGACAGATCTTCATTATCCTCGACCCTGATAGAAAATATCCTTATCAGGATAAACGCGCCCCTCCCCTACCGCTTGTTAATTTTTCGATTTATTTCCAACACCTCCTTTTGTCAGATTCGTTATTTCTGGCCAAAAAAATTGCAATCGTCATACGTACTCATACGATATTTTGTCCAGAAATAACTCGTACAAATTTATCGTTTTATTACACTCGCCAACGTGCGATTTCATATAGAAAGTTTCTTCCGATTGTAAAATGCTGCACTGGGATGTTTTTAATAGTAGTCTGACGAAGTTCTAGAAGAATGAAATACTTAAAAAAGATATTTTCAATTTTAAAAATTCGAAAACTCGAGTTTTAGAGGCCAACTTAGTGACATGTATTGATTTCAATAGATATTGATGATATGTATTAGATATACGATAGATTCCGGCTAGATTTTTAACAAATTCATGACAATAAAAATTTGGATAATTAAAAAAAACCTGTTTTCTATCAAACTCCTTATATTTTAGCAGCCCTCTTTCGAATGTCCAAAACAACGATGGAAAATAGCAATACACGTTTTTTTTAAAGCACTTTCAGAGGCTCAAAGTCACTGAAAAAATAAACGCCACCTAAACACCAATCAAGCTTAAAATTATAATGAAGCAATAAGCTTCTTTGTCTCTTATACTTAACCTTCCGCGTGTTTTCCTCGTACAAAGTCCTTGCAGCAGCGTTCAATTGGAATTCAGAGGGGTTAATGCGACTAAATTATCGAAATTAAAACAACGTACAAGTTGTCCCTTCTCTCTTAAGTTAAGGTATAGGTAGTAGGTGGTTTTGAAAGTTTTGAGGATATATACTCTGATTTCTTGATATGTCAAATAAACACCACTGAAGCGCCAAAGTAGACTCAAAATACAAAAGCCTGATGGACTTTGACTCTTATTAAAAAATGTAGTTATTAAAATTGAAGAACACAAGCTAAGATTGCTTTACAAACTATTAAAGATGCGCTACTGCTATGCACATACAGGTGTAACCATCCTTTGTTTAGTTCTAAAGAACCTCTCAGGCTGATGTTAACACACTGAAGAGGATAATAAATAAACTATTACTGCTGTCTACACACTGCATACGCTCAATATCCAAACATCCCGCCTACATCAAAACCAAAACTCATTTATTTTGCTCGGTAACAATCCAGGGAGAAAATCTTCAAAAATTCTATGAGGAGGAGCGTTTTCTATAGGAATGGCAACCAATGTTGCCTGCTGTTTCAATAAAAAAAAACACCCCCACAGACACTTTTTGAAGATTTTGGTCGTTGGACAAAATATTTGGTCACACGCAACATAATGAATTTTTTACGAAATACTATAAAAAAAATGTCACATTTCATGGTTTTCACAACCATTATAAGCAACCATTCGTTTCAAGACGATAAAATTTATAATATCAATACCAAACTGTTAAAAACCTTTATATGTTCAGTTGAGGAAAGAATACATTGGTAGCTTTTAATGAGTTAAATTGACTAATTTATCAGCAGGTAGATTATATAAGTTGAACTTTATAACGACGTCGTTCGGTCGTTAAAATGACGACGTTGCACCGTTAAATCTAAAGATTTGCAATAAGTATCCCTTTCATAAGTATATATTCATTTTCAATTCGTTTTTCTTACTAATTGTCAGTGTGTCATTTGCTGATTTTCACAACGATTTGATATCTCTCATATCTCGTTCTCTTATCTTTTAACCCACTCCTCAAAATTTGCTCCCAAAAAATTTCGAAAAAATAATAATAATAATAAAAATAATAATAAGCGTTCGGCCAAACTACAGCACTTCGAAAGTTCACTAGAGTTCACCAAAAATTATGCAGCCAACTGCCGCGAACATTTCGAACACTCAAGGAACCGAGTAAATCGTTCGAGATAGTGAGAAGTTCTCAGGCAATGAGATGTTCAAATGACTCGAATATTTGTTAGCGATAACAGAGGTTGCGTGTACGAGACACCGAGAGTTGAATGTAATTTGTAATAATTACAAACATCCACGCAACAATCCTCATTGACAAAACAATCTGTAATGCTTAATAGTGACAATGAAGATATCCCGGAAAATTTATCATAAAAATCAATTAAATATTCATCGTAGCTTTCAATATATCTAGAAAGAGTGACCATAACTCGGGGTCATTTATCAAAAGAAATTGGAAGCTCATTCCCAGTCCTATTGAAATAAAAGACGTGGTTTCACTCATCGACTTTTACTCCAGTTTATTATTCTGAACTACCAGCAGCAAGATGAAAACTATCGCCATTTTCTGTTTCCTTCTCACCGTCACCATCTGCGCAAGTAATGGATGCGGAGGTAATAAAACATAATGCATTACGTCCCAGTGGGCAAAATTTTCAAAAAGTCTCTGTGGAGTAGTGTTTTTTTATTGGAAAAGCAGGCGATATTGCTTGTCATTCCTATAGAAAACACTCCTCCTTGTAGACAGTTTGAAGATTTTACCCACTGGGTATTGATTTATGATATTAGTTTGATTTTGCCAGTTCTTCATATAGCCTGATTTAGCTGAGTTAGCATTTTTATTTTTTATTTATTTATTTATTTATTTTATTTTTCTATTTTATAAAAATTTTCCGTTCAATGTTTAACTTTATATATACTGTCTTTTAGGGAAATATGCCAAGTTATCCATTCAGTCATTGACGAACCCTTTAATACTAAGACAAGGGGAGAAAGTGCAAGGAAAATTCCAAGTCAAACTCTGCAAGCAGTTTCCTACTGAAATTGTGGCCGATATTGAGCTAAAAAGAAAAGTTTTCTTTCTATGGGTGAGGGTGCCGTGTATAAACAATGTCGGTTCTTGGTGAGTGTGTTGTTATATTGGGTTTTCGAAGCGACGTGTGTTTTCACAACAGTATACACTTTTTATATGCACTAGTAAAAATAGTTGTTTTGAGCTTCCTTTGGTGCTTAAGTACTATTTAAATGTAGAGCGTACGCAAAATCTATGGAGGAGTGTTAAGTTATTTAAAGTAGATAAAGAGAAACGTACAAGCACCTTAATCAACATTGAAGGTTAAAAACAAATTTCACTGTGGAGGAGTGTTTTTCTATTGAAACAGCAGGGGATATTGCTTGTCATTCCTATAGAAAACACTTCTCCTCATAGATTTTTTGAAGATTTCTCCCACTGGGTGAAGGTTAAAAAAACATTTCATGGCACTGTACTCCTCCACTTTTTTGCCTAACTTTATATCCTCCGCTGACGTTGGTATACAATTTGGAACAGCAATTTCAAATTGTGAATTGAACCGCTTCTATTCAGAAAATTTTACCTTGGAAAGGAACATTTACTCCATAAAGCATTTTATGACAATAATTTCCAGCAGAAAAGTATATGCGTTGCGCGCATGCGTAAAATGTAAAACTTGAGATCACATAATGGTTTTGTAGATATGGGCAAAGTGACTTTTTCTTATAGAAAAGGTTGATAACCATCTATTATATTATTCATTCAGCAAATTTCCTATCACGTGTGATATGATCAATAAGTGGCAACGTGAAAGCACAGGAAAAATCAATTACGCATGCCCAGTCGATCCAAAGCAAGTGCCTGAAGTAACCAGAAGTTTCTCGTATGTTCTCCCCTCAATACCCTCTATGGTTCAACGTATAGGCTCGGTAAGTAATTAATTAGTCTTTTGCAACCTTTTTTCCCGTTTATCAAGCATTTCAAGAATAAAGGCAACGCTAAACAAGGAAGGCTCAAAAACACTAACATGTAAAACTGTTATTTATGACAGTCGACTGCCAATATCTCGAACTTTCAGGGGATCGACAAGTTTGAGATATCTAAAGTTTTAGATAACGAGACCAACTTCGTCCAAACGAAGATTCATTGTTGGAGGTATCGAAGAGTTCAATAGAGATATCGAGAATCGGCTGTATTATAGAAATAAGAAACACTGTTTGTCTTTGACATCTACATAAGCTGTGTTTGGGCTTGGAATCTCACTCTCCATGATCAGATGAGTAAGTCAAGTGATACAAATTGTCAAGGTGAAATCGGCTGGAAGTGAAGATAATAGTGACGAACAGCCTTGATGTGCCCAGGCAGACGTGTATAGGCAATACACTGAACATATTTTAATTAGAGGGAGGTATCCATGCAAACATGAATAAAAAGGAAACGTTTTCAAGTTAACTTAACGTTTATGGAGTCCATCTAGCTATTCTATCAACATAGGGAAAGGTGAATTCAAAAGATCTTCTACCTTTTCTTTTGTTTCAGGGTGCGTATGAATTAACTGTGAAATTGAGAAGCACCAGAGGAACGGTTTTAGCGTCGGCTCAACACAAGATCACAGTGAAAACTTGAAATGTATCTATTATTTCCAGGGAATGAATAAAAGAGAAATATGTAGAGTGAAATGTAAATTGGCTTCATAATTTATCATTCAGACCTGAAAATTCCAGACTATTCTGTAGATTGAACAATAACCCTTGACTTTTTGAGAAGTAAAATTTCTCCATCATAATATATCATTAGAAATTGTGACTTAAAATTCTTACATACTCATATTTATTTCGCTGAAGTTATTACCAAAATCATACTGCCACCCCCATCACCATGTCATATCGCAGATATGTGTAGAAATCCATGCTCATACACAAACCTTGGAGAATAAGTAACTTCGGCTCATTGCTGCCACACGAATATCCAAGTAAATTGATCTTAAAAACAGTACTTGAAATCTCAATCTACTGCATTCTTTTCCTTTATTTTTTTTAACGATAACCCAGGACGGAGGATCGAGGACGGAGGACCCTAAAAGAGGACCCTGTTCGTCACCAGCATCTTCCTTTAGGAGGACCCAGGACCCTAAAAGAGGACGCAAATTGAATTTGAGAAATCATTAAGAAGGTGAGCAATAAGCGTGTAAAACCAAACTACGAATAATTGAGAAACGTTCAATGACATGAGAACAATGTTGAGTTCCCTCCTCCCTTGATTATATTATAGTTAATTCCGATATTGCAGGACTATCCTTTGGTTTGAATTGTAATGCCTGGTAAAATATCATCCTTAACCGCTGATAGTAACAAGATTCTTCCTTGGTGTACTTCTTATTTAATGGGGGACGGGTTGAAATCACCCTGGGTTGAAAAATTCAACGTGTATCCCTTTACAAAAGTTATACTATAGCCGATGTGAAACTCAACCCTGGGTGAAATAGTGAAATAAATACTATTTTACTATATCTCTACTAAAAAAATCCGGCCCCTAAGATGGCAGATTTTAGTAGAAAGTGCATAATACTAATAACTTCACTCATAGCAGTTCTAATTGCTGCAAGTCTTCTTCTCCAGAGACTCATGTTAATTTGATTATGTAGCTTATGAACTGCGACAACTCATATGGAATTATTAAGAGAAACTACCTTGTCACGAAATAATGCTTTGACTAGATATCGGAGAAAAGGTAATATTTTTCCGAAAAATATTAAAATATGTGAAAAATAAAAAATATGTGAATGTTTTTCCACTCATCTTCCAAACAGTATTATAACGAAAAGAATTCAAAGTAACTTTTTTCAAGTTTTATATCCTTCTATTAAGCCTATTCTCCACGAGGCGGTCTTGATTTTGGCTGACTTTCCGCATGCTCTCTTGTCTAAAAATAAGATTTTTGCGCTATAGCCGTCTCGTGGAGAATAGGCTTTATGTATTATATGAGCGGGAAATGATACCATGATGATTTCATCATCTACGACATATATTGCAGCAGTTCAGCTCAGGCTGAAAAATAATTTTTGCTTACAACTCGTTTTCAGTGATTTTCAGCCCGGGACGAAATCTCAGCCCTGTCAAGCCCTGTCAAGTGAAATCTCCTCATAACGAACCCGACTCCTTCTCCCCTCCCTTAACGAACTTTCTTAAAGTCTTTCGATTAAATGAACTCTCGATATAATGAAATGCTTTCTCCCTCCCTCCAGGGTGTATTTTATCGAGATTCAACTGCATGTTTTTTTAGCTCCAAACTCATTACACGTTTTTGATTTTTAGTAAAACAGTAAGAACTCTGATGAAGCCTTCAAACAAATGAAACCTAAAAATGTTCTTAATATGTTCTTATCCAGCGGGCACATATAACGTTATTATAACGTCATGACGTGACGAAAAATCACGTCATAATAATGTCATCGTATCGTCATATTTGCAATGTTCGACGACGTCATTTAGTAACGTCTAAACTACGTCCTGATAACGTCATAAAAAGGCGTTATTCTGACGTTGTATTCACGTTGTAATCCCGTTATGTGTCCCAAGAACAGATGGATTTTTTTAAGATTTTTGCATAGGGCATCTGTAGCAAAGAATTGATCGGAAAAATATATTAAGTCATTGAATGAAATAGAAGCAAGCGCTGTTAGCAAGATAACTCCACGCAAAAAATATATATATATATACTGTAAGTTCTTCGATACATAATTTATAAACTATTGAATATATAAAATTCGAAATTCAACGAATTTTGATTGGTTAGCATTACCCATTTTACTATATAGTTGTGTTGATACAGTTTTATAAACAAGAGGGTTATAATATTCTTGTGTTTGACTATTATAAGATGTTTTCCTTGTAAAATGTAAAATTACTTTCTTAAGAACAAAACTTCCTAAGAGCATCGAATGTTCTTAATATGTTTTTAACTTTTAGTCCTTCAAAGCCTTATGTTCTTATAATAAAAGAAGGGCGTATTAGAACGACATTCGAACAACAAAAGAAGGGCGTATTAGAACGACATTCGAACAACAAAAGAAGGGCGTATTAGAACGACATTCGAGCAACAAAAGCCAATGGTGAACAATCAGAAAGTTTTCTTACTTACTTGCGCTGTTTTCGGTTCATTGTTACTAAACATATCACTTTTAAAAATTATGTTGTCGCAGATTTTGTATCAAAATTCGTAATAAACAGATAGTCGACAAGACAAAGAGCAGATATTGAAATTTATTCTATCCAAGCTAAGGCAATATCCGACGAGGCGTAGCGTTCAAACATTCTCTCACTCTGTTTTGATTTTTTCAAATTGTGAAATCGAAACGTATTGAAATTCGAATGCAGGCACTTTTAATGTTACTCCCAGTGGGCACGGGAACGTCCCATGGACGTCAGTTTGGACGTCCCGGGAACGACTCGGGGACGTCGAAAGTAAAGTCTACTCCGTCCACTCAAATACGCCTTTCCTGAATTCTATTTAAACGCTGTGTTTTGGCGTAGTTAGTACATCCAACTGCGTTTCAGATATCAAAATTGTCAATTATATCCTCTTTGTTTATGAAATGAAATTTAATTTACTTCTCTACAGAAAGTTCCAAATCTTTAGCAATCTTTTACTTTCTACACTTACGTGTACGTTTAAACAGATAAAGACCAACCTTCCTTTCACCAAACAACCGTGAAGGAGATCAGTCTTGCAATCATAAAACAAGCGTGGAGGAGTGCACATATTCCTGTAATCTTATCAGTTCAACTTTTCTTTTATCCATATATGCTGTTTAAGTCTCCACCCATTCAGTAGAGACACAGCATTCGTTCTTTTCATGCGAGAACTTGTAGAAACTTCAAAACTAATGTATAAACCAAACATGGTCATCACCCATATCCACGTACAGCCGCTGAGTGCATTCTGGGTACAGTTTTTACTACAACAACTTGTGATGATCAACTTAAAGCTGTTCTGTCGTTAAAAACAGTTCAATACATTGTGAAAAGGGAGATAAAATAAACGTAGGATTAAATTAACCACTCCAGTGCACAGACGAAGAACATTTCAAGGAATTTCTGCAATCCATAATAATAAAGTTAACTGTGTATAGGAATGATCTCGTTTCGGTCGATCAGTTCATTCCATTACTCTATTAAAAGATTCCTTTGTGTCGTACACAATGTTAATATGTGTGGATATTTAAGTATCAAATATCTAATGTTTTAATGTTCTATTATCAAGGCCAATTTGTTTTATGATATACGCTTCCCTGCCTACGTAATCTATCTACTAGAAGTTCTTTCCTTTAATTACAATGGGGCTTTCACTGGTTGTAAGGCATATGCGTATTCAGGGTCAGGCCAAAAAAGCAGAGGAGTCCAACGTTACCATATTTCTTTTCAGTCTTTAAAGGTTCCTTGCACGTTTTTCTTTTCTACTTTAAATGACGAAACTCTCCTCCATAAATTTTGACTGAACTCTAGCTACGCCTCTGAAAGGAATTCCAAGTAGAAGAATCTCCAAAGAGCCTTTACCAATGATTTGAGAGGAGTAAGGATGGTTTGATAGCAAATGTAAACCAGAGATTTATCTATGGATGAGTAACGGATGGAAGATTTTTTGGCCTGAATATTTCCATATAATTAAGTGATTTTCCAGAGTTCATTCAAAATTGTTGAATTGCTGTTTATGCGTCGGCAATAACATGTTTTGGTGTGTCTTGTGCTCGAATATTACGACTAATAACTCTCAAGGATAAGTACTGAGTAAGGTGAAAGTCAGTAAGTAAGTAACCGGGTGTTTTGAGTCCTTGAGCGTCCATCCGTATCAAATGCAAAGTCGACTTGCTGCAAGAGATACGTATAGCGTTGATCTAACTTGCCCGAAGTCTGTCGATGACTCCAAGCTGGTTTATACACTGATTTTAAAGCGCATCGGAGTGAAGTATCGACGTGACTAAGACTAGAAGTCGAACACGGACCTCAGCGGCCGCACTCGAAGGTACTATCCATTACACCATCGAGAAAAAGCGATTCAGCCATTACTTTACCAAAGCACAAAATTTTAAGAACTTCAAGAAAATTTAATATTTAATAATTTAAATCCTGATGGTTGATGGTGATGGCCCAAAAAAGGTGTCATTTGATGAGATTTCGGGAAAACGTTTTTTTGTTTTTAAACTGAAATAAAACTTTTCGGCTACGAACAAACAGAGTAGGTAATGTCGCGCAATACAAAACAAAGAATCTGCTTTTTTTGTCTAACCTTAATACCTTTTATTGATAACCTATATCATTTACGCAATAGCTAGTATCCATTTCAAGAGATATCTTCGATTGATGTGGTTTATTTTTTCATATGTACACTTTGAACGCAGACCTCTTGAAAAGGACTTAGGCAGTTTGGCAATAGCAATCAGATTGGATAAGAGGTTGCTTTTCGTGAATCACAATAGATTTACATCATCACCATATCAGTTTTATCACGCTGTATCGCACCTGCGTACCTGCCGAAAAAAACAACAACCTTAATCCGGAATATTAACGGGGTATGAATTCCGGAAATTCTATGTATAGCTTGTAAAGACGATAAATAAATAAATAAATAAGCAAATACAACATCAAACGTCTTTTCAGCTTTTCTTTTGATCGATTTTTGTTTTTGTTTATTCCGCCTGTTTGTTTACATTAATTGTTTACGTTAAAAAAATGAAAATGCGCTATATTTACACTCCTGTTATTCACCATTTCGTTTCTATCATTTATTATTATTTTAGAAACCTATTTTTCTATTATTATTATTTTGACCATTACTACTTTACTGATAAAGTCGCTTGCCTATATGGGTGCCATGAATAGAAAAGATATCCCCCTTTTGTTCTCTTCGCCACAAGCCATCGTTCCATGAAGAGGAAATCAACACACTATTTATAAAATACCAAACGGTCGTTTTTCTTTCATTTAAGGTAAAGGAAAAGTGGCGTCAAGGTAAGAATGTTTGCTATGTAATATCGGATTTTGCTATCCACTTTGATGTTACTAACAACAACCAATTCGTTTTATTATCAAGTGAAAAACATTATTGATAGTTTTCGATGTACATTGATTTTAATTTGTGTTTGTTGGAAATTTTTGCGTTCTGTTCAAATCCGATGTTTAATAGCGTAACAAAATATGCTTCTTTTTATTTTTATTTTATTTAGCGAATTCTCGTGATAGAATTTTAGTTTTTTTAGCTTGATTAGACGGATCACATTTGTATAACATTTCCACATACCATGTGGTTAGGATAAGGCAAAAAAGTGAAGGAGTATAGTGCCATGGATTTTCTTTTCTACTCTTATTAACCTTACTCTCCTCCATAAATTTCGCCTAGATTCGAGATCCGCCTCTGAAAACTCACAAGAGAATCTGAAATGACTAACGCAGCCAGTACTCAACATCCATTCTATGTGAAAATGACGTCGAAATTAGGTCGACGTCATTTGACATCATCTCAACGCTATGAAAAGGACGTCATACAAAAAAGAACGTCAATTCAGCCAACTTACTGTTGTCTTGATCTTGACATTAAACAGAAGCATATATTCTCGTAACATTAAATTGAGTTTCAAATAAGTGAAAATGGAAACCTAATTCACGTTCAAAATGATGTAAGATATGGAATACAATATTAAAACAACATTAGTCACGTAAATACTTCTTGGAAAGATTAAAAAATCTCTTCTATATTACCGAATAAAATAAAATAAAAAAATACAAACGAAAAAAGCTCTATGAATAACCTTGACTAACCTGAACAAATCCCAGTGTGACTTGGGCTATCACTTACTGTGAGTTTCCATTTTTAATGTTTTTCAATTTTTTTCATTATATAATTCATCGTTTCATTTATAACTTAGTGACATGAATATATGCCGACGAGAATATATGCCTTAATATTTACGTCTGCGTAAACCTTATCATAGCCGGTTGCATAGACGTAATTCTTACGCCTTTCGATGTAATTCTATCAATTCTATTGTAATTCTATGGGCTATCATTTACTGTGAGTTTCCATTTTTAATGTTTTTCAATTTTTTTCATTATATAATTCATCGTTTCATTTATAACTTAGTGACATGAATATATGCCGACGAGAATATATACCTTAATATTTACGTCTGCGTAAACCTTATCATAGCCGGTTGCATAGACGTAATTCTTACGCCTTTCGATGTAATTCTGCCTACTAAGAACTTGGTGTACCAAAAAACATAACGCGCTTAATGTTAATGTACCTGTCAGTCAACTTTAGACGAACTTTCCCTCATGGCATGGCTTCGTTCTGATTCATTCATCCTCCTCAACAGCAACCTTCAAAACATGAAAACCATACGTAGCTGAATTATTCACGTAGGAAATATGATATGTAGAATATAAGTGCGATGGGAATGCCATATAGATGAATTCCTTTATGTTGGATATTAGCAATCCAGCAATTAATGTTATTTATTAATGAGTTTTATTATCAAGACCAATTTGTTCTACTCATTCTTGTGACAGCATAAAGGCGTCTTTAGTCTCCTTTGTCATAAATAGCAGACCTTTTAAATTCTATTAATTCTATTGCTTCAGTGAGTGAGTGAGTGAGTGAGTGAGTGAATGGGTGGGTGAGTGGATAAAGAAGACAGGCATCGCAGTTACGCAAATCACTTCTATTCACACACAAAAAAATACTTTTCTGCACGATAACATATCACGTGCTGCGACGTATCCAGTAGGCCTGAAAAGAAAGATAATAGCTGGATAATAGACGGTTGCCGAATTTTTTTCTTTATTTTTTTATCAACTCCTTCAGATTGAAATCCATTGAAGTGAACGGTATAATAAAGGATGACGTCACCAGAAGATGATAAGACCTTTATCTGATGAAATTTATACCCTGATAAGAAACAAAACGAAAAGGGTGCGAGAAGAAAAAAAATAAGGTCTTTGCTAATTCCTATTGTTTTGCTTTTCCTTGTTTTGATTTTGAAAAAGACGTTGAATTTCATCATCAATTTGAAATTCTGATTACTCAATCTTGTAGATGGCTTTAAAAAAAACCTGGGTTAAATGAAATCTGTATTGAGTAATGGACTTTTGTATGGTGTTCAGTAATCAGGGTTTAATCTCGAGAGTATGTCGAAATCTGTGGAAGTGATCAAAGTACAAAAGTGTGCCATATAAGCTAGTAGCTAGTAACGTAAATTTAGAGGAACGTTTTTCGATAGGTTAGCAAGGTTTACGTTTGTGTGTTTGGAAGGTTTCGGCAGTGTTCAAAGCAGGCGAAATATAGACAGCTATTTTAAGGCCTCGTGTGGACAAATGAATAATTATTTAAATCCCATCTCTCTTTCTAGTTATATTGATAAAATAAACAATTTTTAAAAATGGCATCCATTTGTTGGTCTGTGTTCTACTTGTTCTGTGCAACATCGTTAGCTTTAGTCACTTCGATGGAAAGAAAATCGATAGTTAACGACTGGCGTTTAGACGAGCGATACGAGCCTTGGTCAAGTAAGTATTTTGTCTGTTATGACATTTTCAAAATCTGGTCTACGATATATATAACAGGTTTTCTTCACCAAGCAATTCTGTGCAACACCAGTTGCATTCCTCGTTATTTTCTTTTATTTTCAGTGAAAGGCGTATTCATAAAAGGTACGCCCAACCAATGTATTGCGCCCGAAGAACCGAAGTACGGGCGTTGGATTTGCAGTTACGGGTATGGAGAGAAAGGCAGAAGTTTGTGCATGTTAGATTGTCCAAAAGGATATGTAATTGAAGATCAACCTTTAATCTATAACTGCGAGTTAACGCTATGGAGAATCTTCCCGCACGCAAACGAATACGTGCAGGCCCCCGAAGGCCGATGCATTTCTATCAGTGACTTTAAAATGAAGAACAGCTCGCCAGAAGAATATAATATTGTTTAAGTGAAGCTTCTATGTTTTATTTTATCTCCTCACTCTTCTTTTATTTTCTGTACGTAAAAATTGCCAACAATGGTGGATGCACTTATTGAGCTTCATGGCTCAAGTTGGTACCAGATCTTTTTATCATAGATTTGAGGAAATTTACAAATAGAAATAATTTTTCATTTTAATAGTTGAACAGTTGAACTAGAGTTTGAAGTAAGAAAATACTTTCCAATGAGACACAAATGCTGATGTTATGATATGAAAACTGGATCCAAATAAGATGTCAGTCTGGTTAATCATAATGCCAGATGAATGGTTATAGTCAATTGGTGTATCAGACAACAATTGTGAAAGAGAAAACGCGGAGAAAACGGAGAAAGTAATAAGGATTTAGACTGGAAGCGGAGAAGGTTGCGATTTTTTGAGATATAACAACAAATCCAACCGGTTGGGAAGTATTATGTCGTCTGAAAAGAAAAAATGTTCAGCGTTTTTTTTTTTTTTAAGATTATTTAATGTTTGTTGTAAATATTGTCTTGAAATATACCCCTGACTGTCTGTTTTCTGGTTTCAGGGAGTGTGTTTATTTGGCAGTTAAAGACCATTATACAGGAAACCCTCACACCTTCCCGGTATATAAAAGTGTTTAAAAGAACAAGGCATAACGCTGACCTCTATAGAGACAGGAAAAAGAGGGTAGGTACTTCGTGTATCACTATTTATGAAAAAGACCCGGGCCTACGTCAGTTTTACTGAGGGTGAGTTTTCTTAAAGATGTCGGGTTGTCCTTTAAAATAGTGATACACGAAGTCATTGCCGAAAAGAGAACTTTAGCACCTAATTTCCATCTTCACATCTTAATCTCGGATTTCTTCGCAATGTGAATAATAAAGGTCTACTTCACCAAAACTTTTAAAATGTCCATGTGTGTGTGTCAAACACTCAATTTGAAAACACTTTACACTTACGGTCAAAACCCTAAATATTATTTTTGTGAAAAAATACCTCGTTCAACCTTACAAATGTTTTTGTAATGTTTTTCTTTAACTCTTTTCATGTGGTTGAAATCTACGATGTACATTAAAGGAGCTACGTGATTGAATCACGTGATTGTTGTGTTTGTTTACTTTTTGTTTATTTTTTCTACCGTCCGCCTTAATATTATTCGACCATAAATCTTAAGATCACCTGATCCGTGTCGTAGCCCCTTTAAAGAATCTGACAGTCACCAGTGTGTTCGTGAAACGGAAGAACGCTTAAGGATCTACTAAAGATCCAAAATTTCAACATGCCACAGCCAAGAATATTATGTTCCAGCTGCACTAATACACCTTTCCCGAATTTCTGTTTAAACACCGTGGTTTGGTCTAGTAAGAACATCCAACCTCGTCTCATATCAAAATATCAAAATACCAGAATTTCTTCTAATCGTTTCTACCGGGAAGGTTGGATGTACTGATTAGGTCAAAATATTTTAACGTTTAAGCGGTGCTTATTTGATGTATCAAGAAACCAGAGTATATATCCTCAATATTTCCAAAAACCACCTTCCTATTACCTTAAGAGAACTTAAGAGAGAACAACTACGTGTCTCTTTGAGGTAGTGAAAGCATTGGTTAAACTTCATTTCGCTACATTTATAAAGAAGCTGATTGGTCGAAATTACTTTCGACATAATGAAAACGTTGAACATGTCCAACTTTTTAAATGTTGAATCGATATGTCGAATCCAAAAATCTGGGAGATAGAGAAGCTTCTAGCATGAACGCTTATCTTTTGAGCATGCTATAAAAACTTATAAAAGAAACGTGTATATTGGCGATCGAAAAGAGAAAAAACATTGTTCAAAGACATATTGGCAACAAAATAGGTTTCAGTCTAACTCTCAACGACAATCTGTTTACATTACACTGTTTCTTTTTTATAAGAATCCTTTTTATAAGAATCATTAGGCTCAGATTGCCCAAAAATTAAGAATAATTTAAGAATCATGCTCAGGCTCAAAATATAGATTTCAAAATTTCAAAAAGAGGTGTGTATGTTTTCCTATATTCTAGATGCCTTTCTAATCCATTTAAACTGTAAACTTAAATAACCAAAAATCAAACGGCAATTCGAATTTGAATGTTTTTTTGAATTCGAATGTTGATCTCTGAATCGAACATTGCAGTGGTTTCATCTCATCGCATGGTAGAACGCGAGTGTTTAGCATGGGGTTTCAGCTGAAGATTTTTAGAATGTTGTGATAACAAACGAGCAACGTGTCATTTTGTTGAAGGAGAGAGTCGAAAATGAGTGATAGCAGAAAAAGAAAGCAATTAACCCTAGCTTGTTGGAAAGGGTTTAAAAAAGAAGTGGAGCATCGGGGAGAGAAATTAAAGATAGATTTACCAACTGTCGCTAAGGATAAAGGAGTGACTTGTGATATTTGTAAGAGGAGTTTGTAAACACTCAGGGACTTGGTTGTCATAAACTAAAATGTGAGAAGGAACACCGTACATCACACACCATCACGCATACTCATCATGAAAGGACTAAAGCTGCTGATAATCAAGTGGATATCGTTACACAAGATGTTGAAAAAGTATTGTCGAGTGTTGTTGATGAGGTAGTACAGTTGATTGAAAAGAAACCGAGCAGAAGAAGAGGGGCTAATCGTAGAGAGTCGTTTACAGTGTTGTTTAAAGCCAAAGTCTTAAAGGAGCTATTGTACACTGATAAGTCACAATACACTGTAGCAGAGCAGTTCAAAGTTAACCAGTCTATGGTTTCCAAGTGGCTGAAAAACAAGAATGATATTTTCAGTCAAGCTGCGATAGCAAACAAGAAAGCCCTGCTGAAGCAACGCTCTTCTAAGAAGTATTTGCCTTTATATGATCGACTGTTAGTCTCATTTAAGGAAGCACGTGGAAAGGGTTATCACGTCAATTTTAACTGGTTGTGGAGCCGTGCACGTAACATTTACCGTGAACAGCATGGTCAAAATGCGATTGTGAAGAAACATGTGATAGAATCATTCCTTCGTCGTTTCAATATTCGTATGAGATGTCGTCAACGCAACCGCAAACAATCCAAGGAATCTTTTCGAGAAGACTTGCGTAAATGGCATGGGCTCACTCGAGAAAGACTCATCAGAACAGGAAGCAAGGACGACTATGACAAAAAGTGGGGTAGATTTTTACCCAACCAAAGATTCAATGTGGATCAATCACCACTTCCGTTTGTTGTTGACGTTAAAAGAACATATGAACAGATCGAGTATAAGCATTCAGAAAAGATATGGATTGCACAACCGGGTTCGGGTTTGGATAAAAGACAGTGCACACTACAAATACTGACACGGGCTGAAGGAGAACAACCTCGAATTGCTGTCATTTTTCGGGGAAAAGGAAAGAGGATTAGTCCGGATGAGAAGATGTCATGGCATCAAGATGTTGATATCTATTGGCAGGAGAATGCTTGGGCTGATACAGAGGTATCCGTGGAATGGATTAAAGGAACTCTTTCAAAATCAGTTCAGGGACTTAGCCGCTTTGTCTTATTCTTGGACAATTTGAACAGTCAAGAATCAGAACAATTCAAATCTTCCGTTTCTGAGCTTAACGGAGTAGTATGGTATGGATTAAAAAATGCTACTGACTTGTGGCAAGTTGTTGACGCAGGTATAGCTCAGCTACACAAAGTTCTTATTGGCCAAGCGCACCGGGAATGGCTTGATAAGGAGGGTAATGCAGACAAGTGGTATGGAAATGATTCACAGTTTACCGCATCTGAAAGACGAATTCTCATCACGCATTGGGTTGGAGATGCCTGGAAGAAATTATGCTCTCCGGAGTATGATAATTTTAGAAGAAGGTGCTGGGAAAAAACAGGGTGCCTCTTAACAGCAGATGGAAGTGAGGATGAAAAAATTACACCCGAGGGACTAAAACTCTACAAAGTTCCACCCCCTGCAGTTTATTTGCCAGCAGCTGAAGAAGTGCCGAAATCCAATGAAGTGACAGAAGAAAGTATTGAAAGTGTTGATGAAGACGTGAACGAGGAGCTTGAACCAGATGGCAGGGACTGTCCCGATGATGATGGTGACGAGTGGGAGGACCACGAGGATGATCGTGTATTGGATGCGCCCTATTGTGGGATGCGTATGAAAATTCTTTATGAAAATGGTTGGCACGTCGGTAAAATTAATTACTATAATGATCATCTTCAAAAATACAATGTTACATTTGATGATGATTCAGAGGACTATGTTGGTGCAGATGACATCGACATGGTTGAAGTGTGCGTTTTTTAAAAGTTTAAAAGTTGTTATATGTGATAAAATATGTTATGATTACTGTAACTTGCGATTTGTTGTTTTTTCATGCCCTGTCCCCTGCCGTCATTTTTATTTTTCAAGAATTCACACCATTTCAGACAGTTTTAACGACTTAAACGCCATTTTTTAAGACATATAAAAAAATTCAAGTAAGAAAATTAAGAATCACTCTAGAATATTTGAGGCTCGTTTATTATGTATTTTTAAGAATCACAAGGCTTAGCTCGAATTATGTAATTCTTATAAAAAAGAAACAGTGTATGGAATGTTATCCCGTTCCCCAGCCGGCAAAATCTTCCAAAAGGTTCTAAGGAGGAGTGTTTTCTATAGGAATGGCAAGCAATATCGGCTGTTGTTTCTATAAATAAACACTCCGCCACAGAGGCTTTTTGATGATTTTACACACTGGGTCATTACGAGAGAGGTGTACAAAGTAAACAACAGTATGTAGCCTGCAAAACGTTTCTTGAATGTATAAACCATTTAAAAAGCTATCTCAAACTGTCGAAATATATAAAGGAGAAGCGAGAAAAATATATTTAAAATCCGTAATGCAAAAGGGGTCTGTCGGTAGGTACACGATGACCTGTGAACGTCTGAATGTTGTTTGGAACTTAAAACACCGTCGTGAGACCCGGCTGGTCTGCAAAAGAAATTGGGACTAATCCGATCGGATGAAAGAAGACAATGGTGTGACATAATTAACCAATGGAATTTCAGTGTAATTAAAAAAGAATGCTTTATTTCTTCAAATAAACAGAAATTATTTGTAGAACTTAACAACTTTGTAAGCACTCGTTCGTAGGAAAGTCTCTTAATCTGGTTAAAGAAGATAAGTTTGGAGAAATGTCTCGTTCATTCAAACTTTTTTTATGGAGTTTTGACCGTGAATGTCAAAATGTGCTTTCAAATTTCAAAAGGAACCTAATGTAATATATTAAAAGGAAGCATGAAATGTTGGTGAAAAAATTTGTTACTTTGACACAAACGAACCACTAAGGAGCTGTTCATATGGATAAAAGTTACCTCGGTAAGCGGGATAACTTTTCTACGCTTTACTAGGAGAGATCTCCCCTCAATTGAGAAATGCTATAAAAAATGACATTGCGTTCATATGTGGAAAAACATTTCCCCGGTAAGCGGGATAATAATTTCTCATATGAACACAATTTCCTCGGTAAGTGGGGAAATTTTACAATTAGTCAGCGAAATAATTTTTATCCATACGTACATCTCCTAAGGGTTTTCTCAATATTGGGCTACCGTTCAGAGAAACGGTGTAATTGTATAATCAGCGTCTGGAATTTAATAGTCTTGGAAGTCGGGTTCTAAACTGCAATCAATAAAGGAGAGTACACAGCCGACTATTGTGATGATCCATGCAACCCAGGCTATTATGAACGACCAATCGAAATTGCCTTTTTCGTACGCTTTCTCGAATGGTATTCCAGAACAGCCGGCGTAGATCGACAAACCAATCAAAATCATCAGCGCTACGAAAAGAAATTATGATGATGATAATAATAATAATAATAATAATAATAATAATAATAATAATAATAATAATAATAATAATAACCGAATTTATTTCAGTACAACCAAACCTACATTTATATGTATGACGTCATGCGTATATCTATATTTTTGTTTGATTGTTGTGATTCATCTAGTTAGTTTGGAAGACGATCATTTTTTGCTAGGGCTTTATTGAAAAGGATATTTGCGCTATTTGATTACAATTAATAACCGTTTTGATTTCTACGACAAATTGAAATGTGAAAACCAAGAAACTTCTTGTTTGTGTGCTGCATCCTTAATCCATTTTTATTGGGGATTGAGAAGCTCACTAATGAAAAGGAAAAATTTATGTAGTTTATGTAGTTTACCATTCACAGCTAAAATTATGCCAACAATTTGGAATCGAAGATGTTCTTGTAGAAACGACAACACTGCGTACACAACAGCAACCAAGTTGGCTATTATACCAAGGATCAGAAACGCTCTGACTGCTTTCAACCAATCTAATGATAGAAAAAAAATATGTTTCGTCAAAGATGCCGTTGCGAGTTTCACGAAAAAAAGTTCTTCTGCTTCCGTAGAGTTTTCACTTACGTTTTTCCATGTGAATGTGACCACAGTATTCGGTGTTGTTGCGGATGAAACAACCGGTCCAGATACCACTGTGTGTTGACTGAATCGCAGCCGGATTGCTGACCGTGTACTGATAGTGCGTTTGTTGCCAATAGTCCGTACAAAGCGATACCAGATACATACTGAGTGTCAGTACTATAATAATTGCCACTGCTAAACGTAAATACTGCCTCATTTTCGAATCACACATATTGAACAAATAAACAAATATCTCAAAGTTTTGTAAAATCAATGAATAGCGTTCCTGCTTTTATTGAGAAACTGAATTTTAATTATGCACATAAATTAGCCTGCTAATGTCGTGTCTGAGTAATTAATGAAAACAATTGGCTAATTAATATTACGAAGCACCTGGCATTAATGAAGTTTCCAGATGACTTGCGTATGGGCTGAATAAATTATGAATAGAGAGAGAATGTTTTTATGAATTTTTTTTTGGCAAATTTCAACTAGACAAGAGGCGGCGAAGCTCAATAACAGCAACAACGAAAGAGATCTCAGCAACACTTCACCCTCGCTTCCAACGCCTTCTTGCCTTTTCTTTTGGTGGGAACAAAATATCAAAACTTCTTCAAAAAGGCAAAGAGCGCTTCAAAACAGAAACAGAATATTTTTGCTTGTTTTTCAAGTTTCATTAAAGACATGTTTGATGACTTGTCTCTGGGTTTTTTTTGGGTTTTTTTTTCTATAACAGCGCCCTATATAATATATATATAAGCGCCCTATATAATATCTAATTTCTATAAAATACACCCTTCCTTTTATAAGAAACTACCTGAAGGGGTTAGCCACGAAGGTTTCTTAAAGTTTCTTAATTAACTTTGATTGAAAACAGTAGTAAATCTGTCATAATCTTTCATATTTGGGGTCAAAGGAGACAATGAAAAAAGAGAGCAAGCCCCAGTTTCTAATAAACCGTTTCTCATATAAAAAAAGAGTATAAGGGGCCGTTCCTGAAAGTCCAATGTTTAAATAAACGCCCCGGGCGTAGTGTTAGCAATGGTCAAGAAGTAACGTTTTAAAGTGAAAACGAAAGGAAATTTGTCGTCAACAAGATTTTTGATAGGTGCTCCCAATGGGCAAAATCTTCAATATGTCTTTGTGGAGAGTGTTTTTTTTATTGAAACAGCAGTCGATATTGCTTGCCATTCCTATAGAAAACACTTCTCCTCATATATACATTTTGAAGATTTTGCCCACTGGGTCCCAAGAAATCTGTCGGAATTACTGCATGCTATAGAACAAAGTGTTTCAGGAAAATGTCAGCAAAAAAAGTGGCGAGTGGTATTTTTAATGGGACTGTATGATTGGGGAGCCAGCGACGGAAGTTTTGACCCCATTTGTGCTAGAAGGATTGATCCTTTGGAAGCAGGTGTTTTATATGGAGACGTTTAGAACAGATAGCGCAAAGGAATGTTTATGGCCTTGCGATGACGTTTGCAACAGATACGGACGGAATAACGATTAAAAACACGTTTCTACCTAAAAAAACTTGGATCATTTATTGTAATTATAACGAATAAATAATTATTTTTATTAGATGTGGTAAATTATAAAAAATCTTTATGATCGCCATTGGGTTTTCTAACAAGATGCGATACCAACAACGGGTAAACGAGAACATCATAGCGTAATGCCTCGCTCGTTCAAACGAAAATAAGAGACTTTCAACCAAAATGTTTTTATGATCACATCTCGTCAGAAACACACTCTTGGCTAACCAGCTAGTGGAATAGTGGGAAGTCATAATTTGAAGGAACAATTTCGAGGGAGTGTGGTCGAGAAAACGGACAACATAATACGTTAGCAAAAAATATCCCATTCGTAAGAAAAATACTCCATCAGACCATAAAGCTCGGCCAAACAGATCTCAACTGGAAGTTCCCATAATTCAGTTCTCCGGTCTGTTATGCGTTATACTTTAACCACAATGCATTGCGAGAAAACATATTCCAACACTGAATAACGAGGCGGACACAAGCTATTCTACATGTCTAACGCATCGGTATCTCGTGGTGAAAACTTTGTTATTTTGGTCAGGATAACCAGGGAATTGTGACGTCATGCCTCCTCCTTTAACAAAAAGAGAGGTTTTAAACCAAAAAGTTTCAGATACAGATCCGTTAGATTTAAGGACACTTTAAGGACACAGTCAAACAAACCCCAAAGCGAGTAACAATAAATGTAGCATTGCATTGTAGTTGTATTGCAGAGATAATTGAAGAAGGGGAACCAATGAACTGAGAGATGCCTTCTGAAAAAAAAAAAAAAAAAAATATTTTTATCCCTAATCTTTCTAAAGTTTCTCCTCAACATTTTAACAATAAGAAATATATATTGTAATATTTTTCCTACAAAAATAACATAACAAAGACTGGTGGTTTTTTTTATCATCCATAGTAACTATTTTAAGGAAGTGTGAACACGAATTTTATTAGAGGTCACTCGACCGAATGAATTTTTTTTTAAATTTTTCCTACAAAGACTGTTCTAATTTCCTTTAGGTTTCTAACCTTCTAAGTGAAACCGGGACCCAGGGGAGAGGGAGGGGGGAAGAACCTATAACTACTTTCATGGCCTCACTTTCTATCTGCAAGAAAGACGTGCATCTTGCAACTTGCATTTCATGAACCCGAAACAGCAAATCACTTCAGTGTGCAACCGTTTAGGAGGAAAAAACCTCCGATGGGCTCTATGGCGGTAAATGCGCAGCCGCCCCGTTACTTTCCGGTTGTTCAGTTATGACGGTATCCTTCACGCTTTCATACGACGGTGGCGGCATGGCAAAGGCGGTGTTTTCGTTAGCGCCAGAACGATCGTCAGTGGAGACGGATTCGTCGGATTTGTTGATGTCCTCGTAAGCCGGCTGATCCTCGTCGACGACGTGTTTGTATTTCCCACAACAAAAGTTACAACAAAAACAGAAACAACAACAGCAGAAGTAACAACACGTGATTATGCCACAAAAGAACATGATTCCTTTACACCAACCACTACTCAACATAAAGTACGTCTTCACATTCTACAAAGAAATCGGTAGCCGAAAAATTAGTTCACATTTTTATTCATAAAAAAAAAAAGTAATTTTCATTATTGAAACGGTTAGCCTGGAAAAGTCATCTTACCTCTTCACCAAACTGTTCGGCAATATACAAACCCATTGTTCCGTATTTGTCATAGATCTCTTTCTTATTTGGATCTGATAAAATCGCATTCGCATGATTGATCTGTTTAAACTATATCATAAGGTAAGGTGAGAAGAAAATATTATAGTAATACTAATTTGAAAGATCCGTTCACCTATAATTTCTATGTAAATGAACCTCCGAAACGCGAACTCTCTCTCTCTAAATTCGGACTATTTGAAGGGTCATATATTTCCCTACGACGGTTCGAGTCCACTAAAGATATAATAATTCGTTTATAAGGATTTTAAGAGCCAAAGATAAAAGAATCTGTAGGTCAAAAATGGTTTCACAACAAGGAAACCTTTGTTCATCTAACCTTTTCAGTCGATTCTGCATTACCAGGGTTTTTATCCGGGTGATGTTTCAACGCCATCTAGAAAATGAACAGAATTCCAGATAAACAACACAGGACAATAATGGCACATAAAGGGAGCTAAATCACGAACGAATCACGCCATCTATCGATTACAGACCGGGCATGCAATGATAAAGCTACGGTCGACCGGGAAAAAGGTCAAACATAAAAGTCAACCGATCGTTGCGTCACAGTCCATCTTAATTGAATAGGATACATTTTTTCACTCAAACGAAAGGCTTGTTTGAACAAATTATTCATTATTCAACGATTATCCCCTTACAATTGGAACGAATTACTTTCGATGAGCAGAGTAGCTGGAAGGGACAGAAACTGGGACATTTTCCAGTTAACCGATGTAAAATGTTTTCAAATTAATCATATGCGGGCTATTTTGAAAACCGTCAATATGAAGCTCGGGCTATTAACACCAAATTTCCCTCAAAATCATGCTATTACTTAGTACTAATCACTAACTTTTTCGCTTTCACAGGTTTTTCGCGAAACGTTTTCAAAACATTACAAAAACAAAACAAAAAACATTTTTCCTTCGACGAGCAATTTGTTTTTGTGGAGATCATTGAGAATGTTGTTATATAAAAAGCTATATGTATACTTAGGAATTCATTTTACCTTTCGATAGGCCTTCTTGATTTCTTCAGGTGTAGCTTCTTTTGTGAGACCCAGCACTTCATAAAGATTGGTGTTCCTGCACAAAAAAGTAAAACAAAAATTTATGAAAAAAGCGAAAAGCTATTTGACTTTCGTTACCCACCATAACATTAGGGACCTTAAGGAGCGGCGACACCACGAGGACGGCCATGTGAGAGTAATCCTTCAAAAAGCAATGAAAGTTTAAAGGCGGTGTCTGTTATAACTAAAAGTTTGATCGAAGAAATTAGAATAAAAAGAAATGGCTATTGTTTTCAGTACGACTTCAAAACATAGCGATTCACATTGTGTTTAGAACGTGAAAATGTGCTTAATGATGTAATTAACCGACCAAATTTTCCCAATGACATAGTATGAAATAAATTTTCTATCTAAACGAAATCCACAAGGAAAACAAATCCTTTGTTTCACTCACGTCGCCGTATTTGCTTAAGGTCCCTATTGTCAAATGTCCATACTCTCAGTTGTTGCATGAGATTAAAAATTTAAATCTCCTCGCAACAGAACAACACCATGACTTGTTCATCAACAAACTTCGAAAACAATTTTAACCAAATATATTTTTCCACGATATGGTTATTCATAGACTAACTCTTAGCTGGTACGGTACATACTTAGTATGTTTGCAGTTAAGCTAAACGAGGTCTGTATGGGTACGACATTCATGTTAAAACAAGAGGTGGCCACCTCCTCTGTTTAGTATTATGCTATAAAGGTGGTCTCCTAGCCTTTGTAATATTTACGACATGTAAATCATTATGAAGGAAAAATAAGTAATAATAATAATAATTCAATCAGAGACGTAAAACACAACCCTGGGAATTACAGAATTTACCCAATAATATATAATAGTAGAACATCTAGTCAACCAATCAGCTTTTAGTAGAACATCTAGTCAACCAATTATCTTTAAGCATCAATGAAAAGGAGACTTAAATGATTTAAAATGGACATTCCCCTTGCAGATAATCATACCCATTCTCTCTTATTTTTTAAGGTGTTTTTATGCGGGGTTGTCCTGTCTTAATGTAGGATTCTTAATTTTTTTAATTATTTAGGGGTGGCTGTTGCCAGCAACTACTATTTATGCCTTTAAGAATCGTTTATTATCTGGGGCTGGCACACACGTCTTTGTTAAATCCTTGAACATCACAAACCTTATCAAAGTAGTATGAAGATTATTTTGTGAGTGGACATGTGATTCAGCTTTTTTATTTCACACATGGAAAATATTCGCACTCAATACACATACTCAATCTCAAAACGAGAAATGTGTTTACCATGTGTTACCATGTGTTTTTACTTTATTTCAGGCGGAAATTTTAATATTGTTTTATGAGAAATGGTATTATCTTGGTTAAGTAAGATTTTTTTTAATCAGGGCTAAGCCGGGCTGACTTTCTCTGTTACCCTCAATTTTGAATATCATCATCGATTAATCACAATTTTAGACACAAAAAGAATGCCTAACATATATATGTCTTGTCAAAATCTTCTCTAATACTTGGGAGCTCACACAATCTGCTGTTTACTTAAAAACATTGATCAAGAATACTGAAATAATTCAATGAATGGAGGAATCTTCTTATACTAATACGCAATCTTGCTTTTTTCTTACCTAACTTTGAAAGAAAGAACTTTCGGAAAATTTTCTCGGGAAGTTCGTCAATGGATATTTGTTTATGTTTTTTCCGTATTAGTATAAGGCACTCCAGTTTAGTGCTTATAATTGTTTTATGATATGAAATACGTTAGGGAAGACATGATATAGGATCTCAGGCGGAGACTTCGAATTACAATCGAACGTAGCAGCTATTGACAATGAATGATAAATAGTCGTTTGAAGAAAAAAGAAGCGTTTGTTTACATTTTTTAAGACAAAGTTTTTATTACAAAGAATAGTTTTTACACATTTACGACTTATGTTGTGTAATGTTGAAGGTTGAAGACTTATCAAACGGCATTTTATCCTATCTCGGTTTGTTTTTTTAGATTTCCAAAGAAAAAAAAAAGAAAATTTAGTAAAAACTGTGTTGAGCATGGTATTTTTTAGTACAATGTTAGAAAGAAGAAAGTCAAGAGGGAATAAAAGATTAGAGATTTGATTAATCTGTTGGTTTCGGCCGTGAGTAAAATTAGTTAATACCGATGGCGTTTTTCTAATTGGAGATCTCTCTGTTCCTGGAATTTATAAAGAAAGAACTTTGAAGAAACTTCAGCTTTGAAGAAAGAAACATTATTTAGAGGTATGATTCTTTTTAGGATTTAGTTAATACCTTATATCGTATATATGTAAATCTGTATACACTCCAAAAGTTAATTTTGCGTGGGTAGTTTAGTGTGTGAGTGAGATATTTCACAATTTGTGCATAATTTTTCTGAGATTTAGCATTGATAATTATAAATATGTTTACCACAAAGACTGAAAGAATTTTTGGTTGACAATAAAGTTAGAAAGTGGAAAGAATTAAGAATTGGTTAGGATTCAGAAGTCGAAAAAATACAGCCTTTTATTTAAATTTTCTTATTTTCTTAATTTTTTTTGTAGCAAGTTGTTTGAGGGACTTGGAACTATGACGTCATTATCATGACGTTAACATATATTGCCGACTACATGTCGGTCACAATTGAATTTGTGTGCAATTTTTCGCTGGGCTTAATATATATGATATTAAACGCATAATTATTGCGTTAACTGTTGCCGTTTGGGGCCCATATTGGCTTTGAGTTATGGCTCAAATTGATTTCTTCAGTAAAACTTTACATTAAATATGATTTGACGTAAACATGTAATAACATCTTGAACAAACAAACTTCTTCCGTGTTCTGTGAATTCTGTTTTTGGCGACAAATAAAGGAGAAATCAATAGTTTTACCTCAATACACCGCGTTATCAATGCTTAGTATGGCGGGTAAAAAATTCATGAATCGATGAAAGATTTTAGGGCGGCGTTTTGGACTGCGTTTTTGTATTTCATAGAGTTATTATCAAATGGTTAGTATAGCGTGTAAAAACATTTTATTGGGAAAGATGTAAAAAAATTTTACACGGTATACTGGTCTTATATTTAATACTATAAGCGTTTTAAGCCCTGGTTGTGAGTCCTAAGCGAAAAAAACAAAAATCGTCAAATTTCTTTAATAGACAAATGTGGCAACGGTTTCCGTATGCATATTAGTATAGGGGGAAACCATTGCATTGCGTCAAATGTTTACATTTTCGTTTGTTAATGAAGAAACTATCAAAAGAAAAAGAAAAGTATGATAAAGTTAGATTAGTTAAAAGTTGCTAAAATAACTGTATAAGAGTTGTGTGTCATACAAATAGACAAGGAGGTACGACTATTTTTTGCTTCAGTTTTATAATTAAAGATTGTCTTTATGATACAGAGTAATAAATTTATTATAGAAGTAGTGGCATGTAGAGTAGGGTTTTTAATTCACAAGTTCATTTTTATTATGACTGTGTAAAGTACAGCCAGCCAGAAACTTTATGCATCTGCGAATGAATGAATCTTTACATGGAAATATAAATTAATTCTTAAATTTAAAATGTTTTTTTTTTTCTACGCAGTGTTTTAGACATGCGATAGAATTGGATATGAAAATAACACTGATCCTTCATGAAAGGTAATTATCTTATGTGGACACGTAAAGTTCCTTTTGCGCTGTACTGAACGAGAATTGAATTGGAAAAAGTTTTAACCTGGGCAGCTAAGTGTATATATATAATATTATATAATATCTTTTAACTTTTTATTTAATTATTTATTTGTAGGTCCACATCAGCTGTATATGCTGCCTAGTATATTTTAACCTGCATTACCAAATGAACTAATAATAATAAGAAGAAAAAACTAATGTTCTTATCATCACTAGAAAACGTGGGGAGGGAGAAACACTACTATAAAATGAGAGTTATTATTGCTAGCTAGCTATATATACTCACTCTTTATCATCGTCATCATGATGAGAATGATTATGACCACCAGACACCATTTTAAACTAAGCTCTGAACGCACCCTGGCGTAGTGTTATTCATAAAAAGTTGCTTTATTTTTCCATTGCCTCTAAAACTTCGAACATTTTCGAACATTCTTCGCCACCATTTTGGCTTCATGCATCGAAAGTTATGAGCTCACTTATTTGTTCTAATTACCAGACCCTTTCAGCACAAAATCAGCACAATTCAGAACGTATGGTTACAAATTTAATCGTATCGTAAAAGGCGGTCCATTGAATAACGTATGGTCATATATGTCGTAGCGTATGGTTACATTTTTCGCAACAGCAATTGATCAAACTCTCGTAACGAATGATCACTAATCTGTCGAGGAGAGGAGGAGCTCCAAACTGCAAATTGTTGGCTTGTGTTATAATACAACAAAATGGAAAACAGAAAAGTTTGGTTTGGTTTATTCTTATTTTCTTATTCTTTTTCTTTTTTCTTTTTTTTAACCAGATGTTATAAATACAATAATTGTTCTTAATTATTCTTAAACTATTAATAGCTCTCACGGCCCTACCTCACACAACTTCGAACACCCAGGAGGTAGGTTCTATTAAAAAAAAAATGATGAATATTATACTAACATAATTTAACAGTCTCCCGCCAACTAAGTGAATGGTTCGTAAAACTTTGTTCCAAGGAACTTAATCCTATGTACAACATTAAAAGGTACTGGAGCTTCAAAAATATTTAATGGTGCTCTTTTCCAGGGAAGGGATATGCCTACCTACCTAGAATTCTCGATGTCTCGATGTCTCGATTACTGCTTAATCGACACTTTAGCGTAAGTTCTAAACTGCGGGTAGCTTCACAAAACATTAAAAATGCTTCGATGCTTTCGTGGGAAGCTCAGAGTATATACTTATGAAAATGGTTAACTATGCGCACGCGCATAAAAAGAGTTCTCTCTTTTTCTTAATTACCTTTGAAAACATAAGTAATTCCATTATAATTTTTCATATTTAGTCAGTCAGCTATCTCCCAGCACTTGAGTTTCTTATAGCCCAGTTTCTTATATAAGAAAAGTGGGTATACATATTGTTGGTTTGAATTACTGTAAAACTTTTGTTATAGATGACTTTCCAAGTTGCGTATTGTTTACAAATGTCCCTATACTTTGCTTGATAATTGCTGGATTTCTCAATATGAAATATTAATTATCAAGTCATTTTCTGCGAACATGCGCACGCAATCATGTAGGAAATTTAATGCTCTTTATACACTTTAGAAAAGTTTACGTTTTATTTATTTTGTTTGTTTACCCGGGGGCACACGATTATAATAATGACAATAATTTCTATCAATAAACATTAAGCGCTTTCTGTGCAATTTCATGCATTCTATTTTATTTTTAGTTTACACCAGGAAATAAGTTTGTAATTAACGAAAAAAATGTTCGAGTTTTTCTTGATCGGGTTGCAAGACGATTTCGTGTGAAATGTCACGATTTTTACTGTGACGTCATTTTGGTAATGGTTTTGGGATCCCAGGACGATCGACATAACCAATATCTGCGTTCGCTTCGCGCAGATAATAAATGAAAAATAAATAAAAAGCTACGGATGTTGTTCGAAGAGGCTGCGGCTTCGATGAGCAGGAGTCTTGTTTATTCCGTTCGTTCATTTGTTCCTCTCAAAACAACAACAAATTATCATCACACAGAAAGTCGTTTTCTATTTAATGCTTACGATACTCACTTTTCATCTTCTTCTGCATCATCTCCATCATTACTAGCCACCTCCTCCATTTTGACATAATGATAGCTCATTATACAAAGGTGGTTATAATATTACATGGATAATACTCGAAAATTACTCCACAGCTACTGTTAACTGTACAAGGTTTATATAATTATGATAACGAAATCTCGAGTTTTATCCAGTCTTGAACCTCGGTTAGTTACATTTCATATCCACCATGTTTTAAAGAAAAGATCCCTCGTTGCGATTTTTATAAAGAATATATGCTTAAATATATTCTTAAGTTCTGCTTTTTCCTTTAAAAGATTTTTTCGATGAGCAAAAATTTCAGCCAGTTAAATTACAAAATAATTCTGACTGAAAATTAAAATTTTCTTCTGTAATTATATACCCACGCTTGTTTTACATTTAGACGTTTTTTTCACTGCGACATATTTTCTATTCACGAAAAACTTACAACTGTTTTCTACTCAGCACTTGTAGTTTCATTTACAACTAATTATAAAAAAAACTTCACCTTCCTTCTAACGTGAAAAACCATAGTTTTTTTCTATTGTTCTATAATAAAAGCATACAGGTGGAGATCCGTTCTTCACCTGCCTGTGAAGAATATAACGTAATTTTTCTTTTAAGCGCCCAGGCCGTAACCTCTTCAATAGAGAATTTACATAATCGATATTGGAGCGCTGTTACACCTCAATCGCTTCCCAAATAGTCTCGTAACGCCTCAAAATTGAGAAATTTTATTGCTCTCGGTTGGAATAACGAAAACAAAACAGAAAAATCGGAATGAATCGGGAAAAAAGTCACGAACTTTAAATTCTTGTGATTTATATCTAAGGGAAAAAGTAACATTTACCGAGTTATTTATGTCACGGTACTAAATTGATTAATAATCAGCTACCGTTACGTTGAACGATCGAATGTTGATCGAATGTTGATCGAATGAGAAATTAGAATAGACGAAGCAATCTTCTAGTTAATAGAAGATATCTGGAATCAAGTCGTGTACTCAAGATGCTGAAATGATGTTAACTGTAGCAAGTTATTAACATAGGATAAGCCCTTTCGTTCAGTAGAAGAATAGTTGTTTAAAGGACTTTTCATTTCTTCCCTTTTAAGAGTTTGTTCGAAGGGGGTGTTCATAAAATAATTGGTTTTCTCAACATGACGTCATTCATGCAATACAAGTCCATCGAAGACGACTGCTGCAGATGGATTAAAGGTGTCTTTATAGTCAGTATAGTACACGCTATTTTTGTAAGCACCACCTTTAAAAGCACCAGAGACTCAAATTCACTAAAAAGATAAGTGCATGGGATGGTGTTGTGAATAACATCTGTTTGTGATTTGCTTGTATTTACACTGTTTCTTTTTTATAAGAATCCTTTTTATAAGAATCATTAGGCTCAGATTGCCCAAAAATTAAGAATAATTTAAGAATCATGCTCAGGCTCAAAATATAGATTTCAAAATTTCAAAAAGAGGTGTGTATGTTTTCCTATATTCTAGATGCCTTTCTAATCCATTGAAGTGTGCGTTTTTTAAAAGTTTAAAAGTTGTTATATGTGATAAAATATGTTATGATTACTGTAACTTGCGATTTGTTGTTTTTTCATGCCCTGTCCCCTGCCGTCATTTTTATTTTTCAAGAATTCACACCATTTCAGACAGTTTTAACGACTTAAACGCCATTTGTTAAGACATAAAAAAATTCAAGTAAGAAAATTAAGAATCACTCTAGAATATTTGAGGCTCGTTTATTATGTATTTTTAAGAATCACAAGGCTTAGCTCGAATTATGTAATTCTTATAAAAAAGAAACAGTGTATTGATATTACGACACGAAGAACCATTGTATATAAATGGATGAGGCAAATAAATGATTATTTATTTATTTATCTTCTTGTGAGAACGCTGATGTCCGTGTTCGAGTCTCAGTCATGTCGCATATAGATACTCCACTCCGATGCGGATCAGCCCATTTGGAGCCATGGACTGACTGCACACTGGCCTTCCAGTTCGAGCAATGCTATACATATCTCTGACGGTAAGTTTACTACATAATTGCAAGTTGGCGGGCAGAAGAACCAATCGTAACAGATGGAAATTCAAGGACTTATTAAAAAGACTTTACTCTGTGTTGTCAATTACTTTTTCTAATTCTTTAAAGTCTCCATACAAAAATAACACAACTGATGTCGTTTCTTTGGAATGGCAAATACTTCATGTATCACTACAACAAAAGAGACCAGTCCCACGAAAGAAAAAGCCTCAATTAACGGGAGTTTACTGTAGCAACACACAAAGTCCTTCCCTTTCCAATAATATATGACACATACATATGGGCAGCGTACAATAATGAATGACGTTTTGATTAGAAGCAGAACGTAATGCTTGCACCAAGGTGAAGAGTGTGTTAAGCTAACAAGATGCGGTCATTAAACTTTTTGGTTGTAAATCTCTCTTTTCTGTTTGAAAGAACGAGGCATTACATAACCATTACCTCGTTTAACCCAGACAGAAATAACAAGGTTTTCACCGCAAACTAGTGATGATCGCATCTTGTTAACTAAGGTAAACATATTCGGCCAGTAACCAACGCCATAGCTTCAAGAAAAAATTCAAATGCAGTAGAATCTCTATGAAGATAGAGATCCCTAATAAGTTAATCAAATACCAAGAAATGTATAATATGTACATCACACGTATGGTGTAGAAAAATATCGTAGTATGTTCTTGTTTCCAGCAATGCCATAATAACCACGTAACCCAGTGGGCAAAATCTTCAAAAAGCCTCTGTGGATATTGCTTGTCATTCCTATAGAAAACATTCCTCCACAGAGACTTTTTGAAGATTTTGCCCACTGGGAAGCATGCCTGAACAGGAAATTTCAAACTTACCAAAGCCACGAGCGATCGGCGAAGGAGAAAAAAAGCCGGAATGATTTTCGTTTCCAGATGGAATTGGATTACTTTACTACTTGTATATACTCGATATCAAATCATTGTAAACAATGGCAAATTGTAAAAATATGGTCAAACCTTACTATGCGTGACATGCCATTTGAAGGCCCACCTTAATACAGCGAACAGTTTTTTTCCAGGAACGGATGTCTTTTCTCCTGGAAGTACAAATCTCTACTTAACGGACACCTCCTTATAGCGGACACATTTTTATGGTCCCGATGGTGCGGTAAGCACTTCGTGTATCGTTATCCATGAAAAAGACCTGGGTCGTTCTTTAAAATAGTGATACACGAAGCCTTTGCCGATGGTGCGGCTGTATAAAGAGATTTAACTGTAGTTCAACGTGTCAACGAAAGTCTTCCCGAGTTCATGTTTATACGTCGTATCAGTATAGACTTCGTTTCTGTGTTGAAAGGAAATTTATATAAACTAAATAACTACCACGAAACAATGTAACAAGGCCTTTACTGGCAACCATGTCAAGACACGAACTCGGGAATAGTCTATTGATTACGAAATTCCAGTACCATCACTATACGAATATTCTATCCCATTACAAATAATATGAAGTCACGTTGTTCAGTCCTCCCAACCATCATTACAAACGCGACTGGCTGGTCTTTCACCTGGGTGGCAGAGGAGGTCGCTGGTCGTTCACCTCGGTGGCAGCGGTGGCGGTGGCTTAGATATTGTACGTTTTGGTAAGGCCGGCTTACTGGGATTCACCACGTCCTGGTCTGGCACATCCGTGTTCGTTTCAAGTGATTCATTTTGCTGTTGCGTACACGACAAGTCAGTCCGTTCTGGTATTGGCGGGACTTTTCGCGTCGACACCTTAGGCGATAGGCCGTCAGTCTCCGCATCTGCTGTTGAAGAGATACTCTTTCGAGCAGGTAATGGGGGTTTCTTTCTATGACTTTTAGATAATTCAGCCTCGGTATTTTCAGAAACAGGTGTTGGGCTTGTTTGATCAACATTTTTAATCTTCTTCTTATTTCTGGGTGGAACGAAGGGCGTATCTCCGTACACAGGAGGGACAATATCGTCTTTGGCATCACTACTAGAAGTGACTGTGGGCGGCATATGGTCGTTTTTGGGTGCAATCGATGAAGTATTTACGGATGGGGTGGCTCTTTTGTTGTTGACATTTCTATCTGGGACAACCGGTTTATCTTCAGCAATCTGAGATACCGGGCGCGTTTTGGGTCGACTCGGTCGTGTATTAGGACGAACCGGCTCCGACTTTGTTTCTTCCGCAGTCGTGACAACTTGAACGGGCATCGCCGGCTTACTTGGAGCTGCTGGCCTTTTGGGAGCAGCAGGAGGTGGAGGCCTCTTTACAACGGTTTGTGACGTCATCATATTTCCATTGAGCGACGGATTGCCACCGGACGACAGCCGAGTTGTCATTTTCGCAATAAACTCGTCAACATTCGAAGCGTCCACGTGCATCAAGTGTTGTATGTTAAAGGGAGTGCTTACCCCATCGTCGGTCTTTTCCTAAACAGACACAATTAAAAAATGTCGAAAACAAATGCTTAGTTTGCTAGACCATCTCACCCAATATTATACGATTCATGAAAATATTTCAAACATGACTAAACTTATTTTAGGACAATGACTAAACTTCGATTTGAAAAAAAAAAATGAATGAAAAAAGTAAACAGATTCACTTCCGGTATACTAACCGTTGGAAGAGGTCTCGCTTGGACGGCTGGTTTAGCATTAGAGCTGGCAGGTTCGATTCGAGCAGTTGGTCTTGATGTCGGTCTTCCGGGAACTGGAGGTCTGTTCACTTTTGTGATTTCTTGTTCACTGGGACTTTTATCTTGTACAGCTGGTGCAGGAGGCATTCTAGGCTTTGCCGGACGACTGGGTCTCGTCGTGACGGTAGGCTGTGGGCTTTTCACCGATTCGATTTCAATGGATGGGGAGCTTTTATCCGGCATTGCTGGGGAAGGTCGAGGGCTTCTGTCTGGCCTTGCAGTAGTTGTCTGAGGGCTTTTTGCTGGTCTAATAGGTCTACTACGTTTTTGCTGTTCTTTACCTGATGTAAGTAACTCTTCTTCGTCATCACTGTCCTGTAAATCAAAACAACAGATCGAAGTCAAAACAACACCACGAAATCAACAAATTCTCAGTGGGCAAAATCTTCAAAAAGTCTATGAGCAGAAGCGTTTTCTATAGGAATGATAAGCAATATCGCCTGTTGTTTCAATAAGAAACACTCCTCCACAGAGACTCTTTGAAGATTTTGCCCACTGGGAATGTCCTCAAACAGTTCTTCATCAATGGTGGAAAAATCAACTGATTTTTTGCCTGGTACAAGTAAGCAGTCTTCGTGATTCTGAATGAATTGATTAAACGTGCTACTCTCAAAAAGAAAATCTCAAAAAGAAAAATGGTTAAACTGAGGAAAAACAGAAGTGAACTCTGCAAAATTCCTTCGTTTACAGTCACGTCCAAAGTAGGCACAGACGTAAATCGGCGTTTGCAATATTCGATTAATTGAACCACTTTTGATTGCTAAGACAGATCGAATCAGATTTCAGAAACGCTATAAGTTCACATATCTTAACCAATCAGATTTCAGAAACGGTATAAGTTCAAATTTCTTAACCAATCAGATTTCAAAATTGATAGTAAGTTCACTATTCGTAAAAAATGTTCATCATACCAATTTAAGCATGGATTCTCTTTTGAGGCGTTCCTCCTCTTCAGCATCAATGAAACGCTCCACTATATCCTCTCCATCGTCGTGATCTTCTTCATCACTGCTTTCTGTATCTGTGTAGTCTTCTTGTTCATTTATCTTTTCCGGCTCTAAGATGGAGTTACTTCGAGCTAATGTACCTGTCAGAATTTCGGACATTTTCCGCTGGTTTGACGTGAACGTGTCGTCGTGGTCGTCCAGTAGTTGGTCCATCGCACCGTCATATACCAAGGACAGCACGTTCTGGTAGGAGCTCGGCATCAGTTCTGGAGACTTGATCCAAACACGAAGTCCAACTCCGTTCATCTACGAGGTAGAAAATGTCAGTTCTTGACACCAAGCACTTCAACCACCCAGCACGTGTCCGGGCAATGCAGGGAAAAGGTTTCAGTGATCTCATCAATTACCGTCTTACTTGAAAATATAAAATCTTCGAAACCAAAATTATTCATTCAAGCACTATGAAATTTATGGAAGTCACCGGAAAAGTGCAGTCCTTGCACACTGGCCATCGTGCAAGTTAGTGCAAAGCTGTGCGTATCTCTGGCCGTAAGGCGACTGACTTCCCAGTTGCAAGTCGGCGGGCAGAATAAGTCAAAAGCCTGAAAACGCCGGATAACTTATTTACCTTGGGCTTGGCTTCTGCGCGCCTACTCACAACTGGTTAGTTGACTTGCCACCAGGAACCAAGTGGTGTTCAGTCAGAAAATGGCTCAAATTTGGGTAAGGGTAATTACGCTGCTTCCATAGCAGAAGAGTATCGAAATAGAACCTTTCATTAATAACACCATTTTTATTCTGTGCAAATATTTCCTCGTTTCGAAACAGAACAGTAATGACGTTCCCTTGCATCATGATAAGACACACCTATAAATATAGACCGCCACTTTACTCGCTATTTATGATCTATACACTTCGGACGATTTTTTTAATACTGGCTTGTTATAGGATCTGATAACACATTTGCACAAACGTTCGTAGTATTCCCGACTTACCAATCTCTTTTGGGCAGACGTTCGTAGTATTACCGATTTGTTTGCATGATTCCCAATCTCTTTCGTTAGCGCGGTCATATGCAAAATCAACCAAATCATATTCTGCGTTCCGAATGAAATCTCGCTAAATCTGGTTACAAATATCGCGTTGCTATGACTTCTGAATTCCCCTTTTGTACACTATTAGTTTTGGTTAGCCCTAAGGTGATTGTAGTTCACAATGCACACAATAAACTACAGCTATCTAGAGGAAACTCTAGATGGTTTTCCCCAGTCATAAAAGTTGTGACGAAACAACAGAACACAGAATACTCCCATCAGCCAAAATCTTCAAAAAGTCTCTGCGGAGGAGTGTTTTTTTATTGAAACTACAGGCGATATTGCTTGCCATTCCTATAGAAAACACTCCTCCTTATAGACAGAGGTGCCCATGCTCACAGTAGTCATACGAAAGAATGTAACAATTCTTAAGATTGGAAATGAGGAGAAAATATTTGCACAGAACCAAATAAAATCAACGAAAGCTCTACGGCCCTACGGTCACACACAGGGAAGCCATTAGCCATGATGACACAATCGCCGCAAAAATAGCAAAGACACTTTACCTTTTCACCATCAAGGTCCAGACACTCCAAAGCAGATTCACCACGTTCGTATGTAACACACAATTTGTCATCTTCAACCAATCTATCGGAAAACAAACAAACAAAAGTTTTTTTTATAGAATTTTGTAAGAAGCCAGCAACGCAACGCAACGCACATCATAACTCACGAAAGCCATCTATAGTTAAAGAATTATATAGACAATTGAATACGAGGGAAAAAAATTCAAAATTTTGAAGAGAAAGGGAAAACACTCGCCCTATAATTCATGTATACAATTTTGTTTGTCTCAAAATAATTGTCAATTACACAGTTTAAATACCTTAGCAACAGTACCTCTCCGTAACTAGTCAACATATCCATCAACGGGTCCAGATCGAATTCGACGTCGTCATCGTAGAGTAGAAATTGCACGTAAACTGTCGGATCAGCGGGTCCGTACGTGCTTAATAACTCCTCGTGAACTTGCCTTAATTTCCCGTTATCTGTCTTTTCCACTTCGATATCGATGCAAGCAATAACAGGCCTAAAAATACGCAATGTAAGAAAAGTAAAGAAGTAAAGAAGTAACCCGGCGTTTTGAGTACTTGGGTACTTCCATCCGTATCGGTTAGCTCATCCACCCACCGACTTGCAACTGGGAAGTTGACTTACCGCCAGAGATACGCATAGCATTATAGATACTAGCTGCCCGAGGAAATACCTTTTTAACACCGATTCATTTCTCATAAAATTATGGAGTCCCACCCGTGCTCCTCCTCTCGAAGATTGAAGAAAAACAATATGCGTTACAGTCAAAGTCTACCAGTGCTTCATACTCACGAAAATTGGAATACTGCTGAATAAGCACCAGGACGTAGCAATGTGAGACTTGAAAAGCTCATAAAAAAATGTATGGCATCAGACGACTACCGTTATCTAGATCTCCTTCATAAAAGATTTTACTGATGTTATGATCTGACGTCACTGTTTTCCGTCCTCAAGCATTTTCTCGCATGCGTAGTGCACAATTGGCAGTTCCCCTTATTCAGTTATCTCCTTAATACATAATACACATAATACATAATGCCACAATCCAATTGGTGACGACAGTCATTGCTATCGGTTATTGAGATATCTGCCCCTAAACGTCACGTTCTCTTTCGGTTGCGCAATAGGATTACGTTACCAAATAATGGTATCCATAGCGACTTTTGACTCCAACTTACTTGGAAAATCGAGATAAAGGTTGTGATTAAACGTGTGCCCAAGATGGCCGATATAGTTTTTAGGTAAGATACATGATTAACTATTCAGTAAACTAATCTTGAGGATAGTTTATCTTATAGGTTACCGTCTAACAGGAACTTTGTAATAATCCGGTACGGTGTTTTAATAAAATTGTGCACAGATAAAAAACAGGGCGTACAACATACCTGTGATCTGATGTTCTTAATTCGGCACGCCCATAATAAACAATACGCCCAGGATGACATGCAACATCTTGTCCACGTCTTTCTTCAAGTTCTTCCTTCCATTCGGGCGGAATGTCTGTATTATAAAAAAACATGTGATTTATTTGATTATTTGATTTATCTGGACCATCAAACAGCCTTCGAAAGAACGAGGCATAGATCCTGACTCTCATAGACCCAGACATAATAAAAAAAGGTTTCAGTTTGTGATGGTTTCAAAATGGCGGATAAACAGTATGAATAAACCGCGTGCAGTCAAATCACCAAATATCATGTCATTTTACAAATATATGATAGGTCTGGGAAATTCTTAAAATAAGACGACAGTTACTTTTACACTGTAAAAGTCTTCGTTGTGTGAAAGAATAAACGCCGTAATTAAGCCAGTTCTCATTTTGTTAACTTTACTCCTTCAGTTGGCAGCATTTCTTGAGTGGGTTAAGTTGACCGAAGGGTTGAAATTTCGGCGAAATTTGACATAAATAAAGATAGGCAGAACGATCTCTTTTTGAAATGTTTCTGTATACTGTCAAAGATAGATAGATTAAACAACTTGGGCCTTTATTCAGAAAAGAAGATTTCGCCCTGTTTTTTTTATTTACGGCATTTACGGTAAATAGTTTATCTTTCCAATGTTTAATTCCGTGTTTTGACCGCCGATGATACGCCAAACAATGTAAGTGAACTGAAACCAACCTTCATCATCGCTGTCTTCAGCGTCCATTTCGTCCACTATTCTTCGACGCCACAACACACGATCAGTCCATGCAGGTGTACGCAACTTTTCACTGGTATCATAATCATCAGAAAACAAATCGTATTTGTAGGTGGGCGCAAAGTTGATTGGGCCCTCGTTGAAGTTTACAAAAACCTAAACAAAACAGCCAACAGTCCTCAGTGAGTGATCAAGGAATCAGGTTATAGAACTTAAAATCCCTACATGGTAATGCACAAGAAGTGACTTTGTTTATTGAGTAATCTCGCTGGTCTGTAAACTTCACGTTAGCAACAAAACATATGAACAAAGGCTTTTTTAGTGAATATCTTCAGGTGACCTATTAAAAAACGCGCCACACTTTATTTTTGACAAGAACTTCATCTCACCTTCGATTCTGCTTTCTGTACAAGAAGCTGATCGCTAGCTAGCAAAGTAACCCAGTCCCTTTCGTTCACTAGTTCCTTCACTTCGCTGTTCGCCAAGTCGATCCGATAATTGAAGTCCCCGCACCAGAATACATAATCATGTGAACTTAAACAGGAACCCTGAAAACAAGAAAAATCGCTGGTATAAATCGAAGTCACCACAGTAAAAATTGTAGCGAATAACGAGAAACCAATGTTGTCATTTTCATTTCCTAACATTCACTACTCAACCTATGTATGGGAACCTTCCACCTGAATATATTATCAAGCTGCATTTTGACACCCCTCAGTTGGTCAACTTTCCCCTAATGTGTTTTCACCAATCATACAGAGCTGTCTGTGAACAAAGCCGCAAGTGAAAATTCTGATTAGTGATAGAATTTGAACTTTATAATTTTATTTTATAAAACAAACCCCTTTTATTGTAAATCGACTAAAAACAAAGAATACATAACATAACATAACATACTATTTTCATGTTTCCACTGGTAAAAAATTTAAAATTTGCATGAGAATCTGAAATTCTTGCTGGTGGAAACCAACCTTAAATGAGTGCACGGTTACTCACTTAAGCTTGGTTTGCACCAGGTCTACATTCCACCAGGTTTACGATCCACAACAACCTATCGCCGCAAATGATCAAATCAAACATTATCCCAGTGGGCAAAATCTTCAAAAAGTCTATGAGGAGGACTGTTTTCTAGAGGAATGGCAAGCACTATTGCCTGCTGCTTCAATAAAAAAACACTCCTCCACATAGACTTTTTGAAGATTTTGCCCACTGGGATGGAAGCATCCCCTATTAAAGCTCCATCCAAACACGCCAGAAATTGAAAGAAAAACATAACAAACCATGGGAAATATTATCCGCCTCGATATATCGTGGTAGTGTTGATTGCGTTCCGTGACGTTGCTCTGTCCGGCAGCGAAGTGTCCACAAACAAAGCAAAGCGAAGTGGAGTGGAACAACATGCGTATGCCAACAGCACCTTTGTTACCAGCGTTCCCTTTCATCCCAGTCTTCACAGCGCAGACAGCAACGTCTCTACATTGAAAGAGCAAACTATAAGCACACTTACCTTATCGAGACTTACCTGTTGTGCGATGCAAAAGAAACCGACCTTATATACGGTACATGTTGCACTCGAGCGAACACATACAAACAAACACCGACAAGTTGTTCTGCTGTAATGAGAACGTAAGGATGATCACGTGATATGATCTGTTGTAGTTTCGAGCCCCACTCTTTCTTCTGCATCGAACTTAAAGAAAGAAAAAGAATTTATTTGAAGGATCGTACAGCCTAATACTCCAAAGATTCCAAAGAAAGAAAGAAAAAGAAAAGGCTTTGAAAAAGAAAAAGAAAAAAGATTATTCAACACATATTAAACATGCTTGTGCTTTTAATACGACCTTGGAATATTTTTTTGACAATCCAAAGTACCGCCCACACACTTATTCAATGGTTTTGAAATTTTGGAGGGCAGTTTTTGGATGGTGGAGGGTGCTTTAAAGAGGAAGAGAGAGCACTTAATTTTAAAAATCAGTAAATGACACACTGGAAAAATGAACAAGAAAAATGAATAAAGCAAAACGTGTGTTTTTTCCTGAAATTATCACTAAGGGACAAATTACAAATACACCTCTTCGCCATCTTGCATTTTATGAGAAAGTAACCACAAACATTCTCTATCGTAGAATTTTCGATAAAAATAAATTTAAGAGGAGTAGAATTAGATGTTTTAGAATTAAGTCAAAAGATGAAAACCAAATAAGAAAATCTTCGATAATTAAAATAAAGCAAATAGAAAAACTTTTGCAGACCAAAACTGCTTTTATTGAAAAACACCATTTATTTACAGTGAAACTCTTATAAAACATTAGATCTTTTCACACCACCTAGATGGCGAAGAGGGTTTTTTTTTAACTTTGGGGGAGAACTTACTAAAGGAATGCAAAGGGGAAAGGGGGGAAGGGGGCACTTAAAACAGGGTAAGTAAGGATATACAGAATATTTGAGACAAACGTAAATTCCAGACACACAATAGAGAAAGAAGATAATACATCTTGTGGAGATAAACAAACCTTGTGGAGATAATGTTCCCGGTACTCAAATCGACCAGTTCTTCGAAACCAATGGCAAATATATCAGTGGGCTTCTGAAAACTTTCCTCCTTGTCAAGTATGCCCTCCTGAAACAATTTGTGGTAGTCAAGTAACCAGTCGTGCATGGACTGGTGTTTGTACGCAATGCTACGAAAGTGTTTCCCCCCGTTGACGTTCCATGTGCCAACGCAAACCCGGATGTTCTGAACACTCGTGAATTGCTCGTGCTCGTCACATAGGTCATGTAAAATTTTGGGAGAAGCTGAAAAGAAGTCAGAAAGTTTTTGCTACTTTGTGCTCAGCTTCTGGTAAGATTCTGATTGAAATTCTCATAACGAGAACCATTACTGCTGTGAATTGAAAATCTACACAAAAGGGTGGTAAGTGCTGATATCATAGATTCTCAATGCAACTGGGACTATAGGATATCATATATTCTCAATGTAACTGGGACTATAAGGATGTCATAGATTCTCAATGTAACTGGGACTATAAGGATCAAGAGTTTTTCATAGTGTAGAAAGACCCCTGAAAGACAATTGACTAAAACGAACAAAATGAATTAGATCCAAAACATCTTACAGTGCAAAAAGGATCTACCAAGAAGTGCTCTTGCACGTTCTCCAATCTTTCCGACGAATATGTTACCCAAAAGGAGAATGTCGATAGCTTCCTGCTTGCTACCATCGAAAAAGTTATTTCGTATCGTGCGTTTCACCGATACAGCTCCATCGTGTAGCTTACTGACAATCTAATAAAGTAGATCAATACAGCAGAATGAGTCAATGAAGACACATTCGTTTTCCATATCAGAGGTATCAGCTTTGAGCAATCTGCAGTTATAAACTGCTAATAAACGTTGCCATCAAAATTCAGGACCGAAATTGAAAATGCTGAGAGAAACAAGTATAACAACATAGGCGATTATTGAGGGAGAAATGTTAAAAAAGTCTATGAGGAGGAGTGTTTTCTATAGGAATGGCAAGCAATATTGTCTGCTGTTTCAATAAAAAAACACTCTTCCACACTCTTTTAGAATTTGTGAATTTGGACAAAAATTTGTCGGTCTAAAAGCTGAAATACTTGATCATTTCATTTTAAATTATTATTTTCAAATGATCGTTTTCAAATGATCATTTAAAAATGATCCTGCAAACACGAAAAATTATGAAAAATACCCGTCATTATTAATGATCATTTGAAAATGATAATTTGAACATGTTTGACTCATCATCCACAAGTGAAGAGTTTTTCTATTGAAATTCTTAATTTCTTTTGTTCTATTAACTTTTGTACAGTCACGCGTTTTTGAACTTTCTAGCGATGTTGTTACTATTTTAAAAATGATCGTGTAAACATGTGGCTTAATCATTATTAAAATCACGTGAAAAAAATGATTATTTGGAAATGATCATCTTAAAATGATTGTGTATTTCAGCCTTGAGATTTTAATTGAAATTGAGTTTTATCTTTCCATAAAAACTGGCATCTTTATTTCATTTGTAAGTACTAGATGTAACGTGGGGAACCATCACATACAGTTCCTTTACTTCCACTTTCCATAGCACCAGTTCCAGCATAGATCCGACTGATATGATCGCCGTTCAATTGCCATATAGTTCTGTAAGTTTCCACAAACTTAGAGATTGTTTGCTTGTCTGTAATGCCAACACTTTCAAGTTGTTTCGTCAGGAGCTAAAGGTAAACAATACAAGAAACAGTAATTGGATTCTTACCATGCACAATGAATCTTGTTGACATTTCTGAAATGTTGCCAATAGGAAACACAAAAGTAAACATTATACATTCAGTCCGATTTCTGTTTGAACTGCATTTGTACGATCCAGACAATCGATGCAGTTTGTCCGGATAGTTCCCACTTGCGTGCTAACAACTTGGCCGTTCACTGAAGTGAAAAACTTAAAATTTTCCAATGAAGGTTTCGCTTTGTCCATCAGCAACTTGATCTTGTCCGTTTTGCCGCCACCACAGTGGTAATGATAGTCAAACGATATCATGTGCGTATCGAAACTGTGACTCGAATCTTTCAGGTGGTCCCGGTACGCTCCGCCAAGAATGGCTTCACCTTCCTTTCGACCAAGCAAATTGACAAATAACTGGTAGCCATACAAACGTTTCAGAGTTGTGACATGCCTACACATATAAAATAATGAATCTTAAGGGATAAAATATTAAGTCATAAGGAGAATAAGCATACGAAACCATGTGCTGAACAAAATGAGATATTGAATTGTGCGAATAGCTTCAGCATAAGTTAATTTGCGGCGATGGTGTAGTGGAAGCACCTTCAGTTTTCACCAGTGCGTATTCAGCCCATTAGGAGCCATTGACTGACCACATGCTGGCCAGTGGGCAAGTTAGAGCAATGCTTAACGTATCTCTAGCGGTAAGTTAACTAATAAGTTGACTGTCGGAGGGAATGAAGAGCCATTGAGATAAATGGATATGCCCCAAGGACGTTAAAACTTCCCGTTACTTACTTACTTACTAAATACTAAAAACCATCACTTATGTTTATGGGATTAACTTTACTAACTTTACTAAATGCCCTCTAAAACAAGGCCTATTAATTCAAGAGGTCTGCTAAATCATCAATAAAGTTTGCTACCACAACAGTCAGTATTACAACAAGAACACTCAGGGAATCCTTCGCTCCATTGGTATAGAATACATGGTGACTGAGCATTGGCTTTGTGATGTAAAGAAGCTCATCCTTCTAGTGCTTGTTGTCGGACACAATTAGAACTAAAAAAGTGTCCACTATAAGGAAGTCTTCCTTCAGCAGAGTTTATTCATTTATTCTTGAGGGCAGTTTCTATGAAAAGCGGGTCCTATGAAAAACTAAAAACCACAAATGAAATTCACTGAACATACCGATCAAATGCTGAACAAGAGGCTTCATATCCCCGACTCATACGAACTTTGTGAGAGCCAACCTTTGAAGGAAAAAACAAAACATAGACCACATTTCAATTTGATCAAGTAGAAATGAATAGGAAAGGTGTGGTAACTAAGTTGTATCATCATCATCATCATCATCATCATCATCATAAATAATGTCCTTTTCCTGCATGGGTTAGACGGATTCTGATGACTGACTTCCTTGCTACAGTATCTTTTGCTAGCACTTACAAGCATCAACTTCTTTCTATATAACCAAACCACCATTATAATAAGTCGTATAATTTTGCAAGCACGGAGAAATGTGTTGTTCTTTTAAACTTCATTTTTTAGAGTTTTGACCATGAATGGAAAGTGCTTTCAAATTGTTTGTTTTGTGACGAAAACCTCTGAAAACTATCCATACACCTGGTTGCTCCCAAAACAGTGGAACAGTATCTTTTGCTAGCACTTACAAGCACTTACTTACAACTTCCATTCTTTCTGTATAACCAAACCATCGTTATTGTGTATGAAAGTCTCTTAATTTTGCAAGCACAGAGAAATGTGTCATTCTTTTAAACTTCAGTGTTTTATTATAAAAACAACAGATGATATGTTTTGCCATTCCTATAGAAAACATTCCTCCACAGAGACTTTTTGAAGATTTTGGTCACTGGGTTGTGAGGAAAACTTCTAAAAGCTATCCATACCTGCACACCTGGTTGCTCCCAAAACAGTGGAACAGATCCTCTTGTTTGAATGAAAGATGTTGTGACATCGTTAATGAATATCACCTAAAAATACATTCCTTCTTCTCTTAAAATTCTATTCCCAATTGACCACAGACATATCCTCTGGGTAAACTGTCAAGATAAACCTACCTGTTCTGTTTCCACAAAGTTTGCAACATGGCCGTCATCGTTAGTTCCGCGGACGTTAAATCTTGTGCCGGCACGTTCGCAGCTTAAACGGGAAATCAAGCAAACTTTTCCTTGGTTTGCTCCCACATAAATCGTCCTTGTCTCAATGCCACCGCACATGATTTTAACAAACCAGTCGTGAGCATTTATACCGTATCTCTCCACGTAATGATACATTCCATGGTTCCTGTTTAAAATCAGTAATGTATTTTTTCAACCACAGTTTTTTTGTTTGTTTGTTTGTTTTTTTGTTTGTTTGCTTGATTGTTTTGAATACCATTTAATTAACAGTGAGTTAAACGACCAAGGAAAAGGAAATTGGAGATTTGTGTTAATATTGTCCTACTGTATTTGGTAAAGATCTTTACCTGATTAAGTAAAGGTAATAAATGAGTCATGTGTATGTTATAAGTATATAAAAAAACATTCATTTATTTTAAAAATATGCATAAGCTTTTCGGATAATATCTATCATCAGTGCAGTAGAAAATAAGACCTGATTTACCCAATTTTTATTCAATTATTTTTGAGAAAAAAGTCAAAGTTGACGAAAGTTTACCCGATAGGTGTCATGTTGGTAAAAGGAGAGCTATAGTACACACTTAGTCTAACAATGCAAATTCAGGTGGTTAACAAAGCAAGAAAAACACATTTTCGAAGTGCTCCAATATCTTAAGTGGCCTCGACAGTATCGATCTTAAAAGATTCGAGCATTGAACGTGTTAAAAAAAGTGAATTTCATGAATTTCGTGAAAAAAGTATAATTTCTCGCCTTTCTTCTTCTCGCCTCTGAATTTCTTGTTCGAAGAACTTATGCAATTTTAAAAGTGACTTCCCCTGTTCAAGGTTTTGAAACATCTTCTCCACTGTTTAACTTATACAGCTAGGTATTAAATTCCAGCCAGAAGTGCACTAGTCATTAGAATAAGATTGTCTGGAAAAAGAATGGACCCAACTAACCATAAATCAAAGTATTAGAAGAATAGACACTAAAAGGTTTGGAGACTAGAATATGTCACTTGCTTCTTTAGCCTTATTGGTTATAACAACATCTTTAAAACCGAGTTGACCGTTCATTCACCGCAGTTGCACAATGTTTATTATTCCCTTGCATTCATCACAGGTGTTAAACAAAATGTACCTGCTCAGTGATTGCACACTGGAAAAACAAAGAATTAGCCAATTGGATATATCATAATTTTTGCTCTTGTTGTGTGACTATAATGAATGAAGTTTGAAACACCCCTAAACATGTTTCTTAAATACTGTGCAAACAGTCGCAGGACCTCTCTTACCATAGAAATCGATTATCCCAAAACTCTTCCATCTCTTGTTTTTGTGCGGACAAGTTGAAGATGTATTGTTTGCCATCTGCCGACATGTTTGCCGAAAAGTAGAAACAACCAGACATTAACAGTCTTTGAACGTCGGTAATTCGGGAATCCACATCATCGCCTTCTTGTAGAGGTACAAAAGCACAGTTGGTAATTCGAAATATTTCAACGCCATTTATCTTGGCAATGGAAGAACAGCCGGTCACAAAAAAAACATATTGCAAACATAAGTTGTCCCCTAAAATACAATGAAAACAATATGAAACAATATTAAGCACTCTTGCGTGTACGTTGGAGCTGAAAGTGGATATAACGTTGTACTTCAATATATTGTTTACACATCGAGTGTTACTTGTTGTTTTAAGGTCCCATCAGACAGTAAACTATAAGACAGTAAACTATTAGATAAATTATGCTCAAAGTAGAAACTTTTCTCAAAATAGAAATCATTGATTTTTTTTCATTGATGTCAATTCATTAATTTATTGAATAATTTGTCTAGGTAAGATACACAATAAACTATTGCATAAAATAATCTATTTTAAGTAAGTTTTGAGCATAGTTTATCCAATAGTTTACCATCTAGCAGGTCCTTTACAGAAGAATTGACTGAAGACATTTTGACCACAATACAAACATTTTGAAACAATTTGTTTTTGCATGAAAATCAATGACAGTTATCCATTTAAAATTCAATTTTTTTCACGATGGCAATAAAACTGCCGTCGTCAATATAATTTTGTGCGAATGTACGGGGCCAATCGCCGTCGCCAAGGAATAAACATTTATTCGGGGGCCGGAATTTAATTTTTTAACCAACGAACAAGATGTCCAATAGAACTGTATATCGGTGGGACATTACTGTCATTACATTCAACATTAACTTCTCTGTTATCGGAGCGAAAAGAGGAGTGAAGTGTCGTATGAAATATAATTTATAATCTATTAGGTTTAAAGGTTATAATAATAACTATAATAATCAACTTATCAGTCAAAGATTTATACCTAATATCTCAGCTGTCAACCACAAAACGAGAAGAGACTGGACGTTGGCTGAGATGGCTCGAAAAACGGAATGATTATATCTCACTTTTACATGAAAAGAAGTACAGCCCAGTAGGGACAAAACCTTTTAATTGTTTTAAATCCAATGGTTATCCAACTGTTTCATCATTTTAGTTGCAATCGTTTCATGAGAAAAAACGTCCCAGCTGTGGCGGGATATCAACAAGCAGGAAACTGGCCTTGCCAGGACGAGACAAAATCATCCTGGGACAATAATGTCTCATTTAAACGCAAAAAGGATTTTCAGTAGAAACATTCCAGAAAGTAGTATTCCCAGTAAAACGTATTTCGTCCTGCTTCAGCAAACGACCTGTCGCACCTTCCTTGTTAGCCGCTATGCTCCTTGTTATTGTGCTGAGAAAGTCATCATATTTTTGCTAATCATAACTTTGTATTTTTGCTGTGTCTGCAATAAAGCCTTACAGAAACTGGAAAATACACTCGCATTTCATGAAGTGGGAGCAGCTAATTCATACTCAGAGTTGTTACATGTTACTTACCAATGTGAAATTGAAGAATTCCTAATGACACATATGCCTCTAGAACTTTAGTAAACCACTTTCGTATGACATCAACTTCTTGAGTTTCTGAAGTAAAGAAAAGCAAGGAATGATTATAAAAAAAAATTGTTGGCTTAAAAGATATATTGGGATGCACTTTTATTGCACGTAAGAAAGAAAGTTCCTGGAAAGACTTATTTTTATTATGTTATTCTAGTTTTTCTGCATTTTTTTTTCTGCATCTTTTTGTAAGATGAGAATGACCATTGGGTTGTCAAACAAAATCAACATCAGTGATTCTCTGCTTTAGATATATGCCGATTCCAGGTAAATTTATACGGTAGTTGTAGACATTTTAAACGACATTCTGCCTTGAAATGGCACTGATTTGCATAATTTGAGATTCTGATGTCATAAGTCAATGTTGCTGAAACAATACAATATTTCGTTTACACATTTTCATTGACAGATTTACAAAAAAATGAGACACATAAATTAATTCAAATATAAGAAATCAGTATATAAGTTTATTAGTTAATAAAATTCGCACAAGAAATTTGATTGCAAAAAAACTACGAGTGAATATTTTTTGTACAAAAGTGTTTTCTATAGGAATGGCAAGCAATATTGTCTGCCGTTTCAATAAAAAAAACACTCCTCCACAGAGAGGTTTTGAATATTTTGCCCACTGGGTAATATACTAACCCAAAACTGTCACAAAACCACTTTCAAGCAGGAGCACATCTTTCTTATTTCTCTGCTCTAACAGAACAGTTCTCTTCGATTGGGCCGATTTGAGCATACATACCAACTGCTTACCGATGGCCATACCAACAAAAACAACTTCATGGAGCACTTTTTCCAAAATGGGTTTTTTACTTTACATATTTGTAAACATTGCCAGAGCTCTATAAAATGGAAGAATAATTTCAATGTGTCCCAAACTATCCAATCAAACTTGTACCTTCACAACCCAACCCAGCCCCCTCTTTCACTCTATTGCTAGCTGCACGAATTTACCGAAAATATGAAATTCATGACCTATCAACAAGTTTAAAACAACCACTGAGAACATTAATGTTACATTTTTCAATGACATTATTACTGGCCCCTCTTAATCCAGCCTTTAAAGCCATATAAAAAGGGGCGATGTTTGTCTGTGAAGGTTCGACAGTTGACTTTTCAAAAATAACTCCAACAAAAACCGGTGTAAAAGGGGCCAGCGTAAAAAAGGACCAGTAAGCTATTACAATTTCAATTTTCTCAGACTGGTATTTTAACTGACAGTCAAAATTTAATAATTCACTCCAAAAGCTCCCACAGTAGGTAATAAAAAGGATAAAAGAACTGGCATAAAACAGTTAGAAGGTTTGAAATCGATAACATCCGAATATTGATACATATATATATATATATATAAAGCTTTTTGTTAAAGTACAATTTATATCCTCAGAACTGCAGACCTATAACTAACTGTAAAATACATTGGAACTAATAAAGGATAAAAAAAGACAAACTTTGGTAGTCAGTGAAAATTAAAATCTACATGAAATAAGGCAGACTCTGGTCGTTCACGTCAAAAAAATCTTTATCTGCGAAAGTAACCCAGTGAGTAAAATCTTAAAAAAAGGTTTTCCATAGGTATGGCAAGCAATATCGCCTGCTGAAGATTTTGCCCACTGGGAGGCAAAAATAAGAAAACAAGAAAATTCCAATGTACATCTTTAGACATAATAATATTATAGAAATTATAGTATATCCATTATCAAACAAGATTTTCAAGACAATTAGCTAAAGTATATTATTTATAAAACAAATAAACACATTCTACACAGGGTGGAGGGAATACAATTGTTTCATCCAGCAACATAGGCCAAAACAGTTAAGTAAAGAAATACTGTACATAAAGGCACACACAGCTCCATGGCAACAACAACAACAACAACAAAAAAACCATAATGCTATAACATCCGCCTCTATAAAGCAGCAACTCTTCCTAAACGGCCACATTGAAGTCCTCCCAAACGTATTTTAGGCTAAACATACATCTGTAAGACAGCCACCTCCGTAACACAGCCAGTGGACACTTTTCTACCTCCCCATAGCTGTTTTCCCCATTTGTATAATAATGAGTAAAATTAACTTCAAGGGGATTTCCCCTGAAAGTTTTTTACTCAGAGAAATCTGCGCAGTCGAAATCATTTCTAATTTTTTTCTCCGATGAAAAGAACCATTGTTATTTACATCGTAATCGAATAATAAATAAGAAGTTATCTTAAAAAATACCTACATAAAAACTGGTTATATTTCACTGTCTTCACGTTTTTAGACAAAACACTGTAAACTTTTGACAATATTGTGATGTTGGGATCTCTTGATATTCACAGTAGATGAAGATTATTGCCTCACGGTTTTGTTGTCTACTTTATTACTTAAGTTGGTTAAAAACCTGAAGAGAAAACGATCAATATTAATCTGAAGATGATGACCGTTATGCACAGGTTTTCCATATGAAGGCCACCTCCCTAAAATGTCCTGAGTATTTTTATCGCAGAAGTGGCTGTCTTACACATGTTTGATTCTTCATTTGTTTTAAAAGGCTTTCTAGAACTTTGTTTACGTATCACTGCTTCTCTACATAAACGGATCGACAAAAATTAGACAATAGAATGTTAATTATTTTCATGGATATCAAAACAGTCATAAAATCAAATAATCAATAAAATCTACAAACCTGTTAAAGTACTGATAATCACTTTTACATCTATAATTACAGAGGAAAATTTCCAATCTGGTAAAAACTCCATCCATTATGGCAAAAACTGGCTTAAATGCATATGGACTGCAACAAGTAATAATTCCTTTTAAGTTTTTCAAGGAATGATGATTCAAAGAGTTTCCTCAAAGAAATGTCAATCAAGTAACAAAAAAATGGTTCGGACTTAATAACACTTATATACAAATTACTTTTATAAATATCATTGTCATCCAAGTGCACACAGTTTTGACATTGTTTTTTATTATCTAAAATACTCTAAATGAAACTTCTTCATAGGTTATTAAAAAGATTTTGCTTAGCTTTCCAATCTGTTTTCGACTGTTTGACTTGTTTTCGTTTAGGTACTGAAGTCGGTCGGACTCTTGTTGATAATGGAACGGCATCCAAATCTGCCGGCAGTGGCTCGTCGTCAGGTTGCTCATGTGTGTACTTATTCTTGTCTTCAATCTTCCTGTTGCCAACTTCCTCCTCTCTCTTAAGTTCATCTATAATGGCAGGATCAACAGCATCATAAGTTGAAAAAATATCACTGGGTTTTTCGTCGGTTTTATCACTTGTAATTTCTTCAGTGTCAGATATTGCTACAGTCGCAACTTGATCCTCTACACCAATCGAATTATCACTTCCATGCTCTCTTTCAGAATCTATGGTATCTTCAGTTTTCTCTGCAGAAACCTCTTCCAATTCACTGGCTGCCAATGACTCCCCATCCACCACGTCCTTGCTTACTTCAATGTCTACTTCGCTTATTGTGTTTTTTAGATCGTTAGGACTGTCTTCTATTTTTATTTCGTGAACAGTTGAATAGCCAACAAGATCGGCCGTGACAGGCCTTCCAATGTTTTTCAAATAGTTATCAGTTATTTTATCTACGACGAGAAGAACGGTCCTGTCTGGTGTTAATCTTATATTCGCAACCACGTCAGCATGCGAAAGGGACTCAACATTTATTCCATTCACCTCAATGACACGATCTCCAATGCACATTCCAGCTCTGTCAGCAGGTCCACCTGTAAAGCGAACACGTGACAACATGGATTCAGTGTTATGCAATACATGAAATGCATTGAACAATATCAAGCTGAATACACATCAAAACGACACAAATAATTTGACTCCTGAAAGTTCAGTGAAGTTCCTACCATAACAACAGTGTCTCTAAAGGCCAGTTTTAAATGATAGGGCCTCTAAGGGTGGATTTAAAAACCAAGGAGCAAATTATCCCAAAAAATATTTGAATAAGTTCACTTCCTTGAGATAAACAGAGATGGGTAACTGAAAATACATTAATTTCGTTTTGTTTTCACAAAAATAAGTAAAAAAACTAAAAACTTCAGAAACTATTTAAAAACCGTATTTTATAAAAAGCTTTTCGGCTACATGCTATCATCACTTATAAAACTATAAAAATGCTCGAAAAGTTTTTGGAGAAGGCCTAACTGCAAAAATTGTTTTCTTAAGCCTGGTCCCCAACAAGCGTTTAAGGGTTTAAGTTTAAGTTTATGCTATTTAGAATATTACGTATGTACATAAACGCCTAATAAGTATGGCTCACAAACGTGCTTATATTGTGTATAAACCCCAATTCAAGGCAAACACTTGTATCCAAAAATTTTGATATTATGTTTGCAAGATGAAAGGATTCCGGCTACTAAATAAAAATTATGCTCAAAGAAAAAAACCATGTTTACGAATGTACAAGGATAAAACATGTTGATAAGTAGAAATAAAATATCTTCATAATCTTCAAGTTTGGTGTCTCCACAAGTTGATACTTTTTTCACCAAAGAAGAAAAATCACTCAGAAAAAAACGTAAACAAATTAAGAAAAACCTTCAATGCGTTTCCTTTAAAGAAAAGGATACTCACCAGACGTTTAATTGCATACGCAAAATGCTCAAAGATAAACGGACTTAAACGTCTGGTGGAAACCAGGCTTTAGTGTTCTATTATTATTTCTTTTTATTGTTTTTTCATTTATTCATTTATTCATTAATATTTATACAGGATAGCCTAACCAGTTACAAAATAATACTATTTTATCTAATAGGGTTCTATTAATATTAATTTTGGGTTCTAAAGGTAACAAAAAATTTAAGAAAATGTTTGCGAAGCTATACCTATTCATCAGTCAGTGAACTCATGAAAATTAATGATCTCAAAAGGGTAGTTTACCTTTCAACACAATACTACTGTAAATGGTAAACATTGAACTTGACATTTACAATTACCCAGTGGGCAAAATCTTCAAAAAGTCTCTGTGAAGTAGTAGTGTTTTTTTATTGAAACAGCAGGCGATATTGATTGCCATCCGTATAGAAAACACTCCTCCTTATAGACTTTTTGAAGATTTTGCCTACTGGGTATAATAGAGAGTTTTTTGTTTACCACAGTTAGTCATATTCATTTCTGGCCTTAAAAAGCACACAAAAATTTATTCAATCTAAATGGTCACTTTGCAGATGAAAAATCACCTTGATCAACAGCACTGATGTATTGTCCTACAACTCCTTTTTCGCCATGTAAGTTGAAGCCATATCCAGTGTCTTCTTTTACCATATCACATAACCTTGGTGCTTTTACCAATCCAATGTCACTATCCATAGTTGATAATAAATCTAAGTTCAAAAGTTTTGACGACGAACGTCTTATATATAGATCGTTGTATTTTTTATGGTTAGATACTATGGTTAGATCATTTTTAATGTTATTGCATGCAATTTTCATCAGAAATTTTTAGCAGGATCCGCAACTGACTACATCATGAATGAAATTTATGTCAATAAAAAGATCAAACCCATTGCAACAAAAACTATTTTCAAAAGATTATTACAGAAAATTACAACTGATTGTACTTTCCAATTCAATGGAAAGTTTTAAACAATTAGATGGCTATGCCATGGGAGGTCCCCTGTCTGTAACATTATCAGACATTTGGATGTGTAAACTCGAAAATGATGTTGTCAAACCACGATGCCCATGTTTCTACAAAAGATCCTGGAAGGTCCTGGAAAAAGATATTGAGAATCAAGGAGTTTCCAAGAGGCGTATGCACCCTGAGAGTAAAACAAGTCAACTGGCTGTGTGCGTGCATCATGCCGATCATCAATAAAAGAAACTGACCGGTCGTCATACAGATGCAGCCTATAAAAAATTGATTATTATAACTTCTATGACAAACATTTTTTTTACTTTACACGAAAAGAGCCCTTGATATACCCTAAAAAAGACTAAAAGGTAATTCATCAAGTTTTTTTACAGCTGTTGCACTGCACGAACAGCTATGCACCAGGCGTGTAACCAGAGTACATAAACTTAATAAAGATGGCGGATGAAGATGTGGGTCGATATTTTGACTCCTCCCCCCAGCCATGATTTTTTTAAGATCGGTGTAAAATGAGGGCAGCCCGGGGTCTCTAACCCAGGCGCGGTGCGATGCACACTGGGTCAAAAGTCAAAATTCACTTCACATCAATCGTACGCGTATTCTAAAACTATTCGACGACTTGTTGAATTTCACTCGACATCCGCCGAGATAGCGGTTAAAAAGTTCGAAATAGCGGAAAATCCAAAATTTTGTTTTTTACCTACTCGAAAAAACATCAAACCTATAAATATATCTAGTGCTCTGAGAAAGTAAAATCAACGGGGTAATAGAAGACAAAATGTATTGTTATATTGTTTAACTTTTGAATGCGAATTGAAGAAAAATAAATATACCACTGTGTCAGACTAGGGCTGGGCTTTCTCTCATACAAAAATGGATATTTCACTGTTTCTCTATAAAAAGCTCAACATTTTTGACCGCAAATAAATTCACGGAATTAAGCGAAAATTGAAATGTTTCTATTGTACCATTTTAAAAAGTGCTCGACAATACCTTTAACTTGATACCTCGTTTGCTAAAATCCGATAAGTAGATCAGAACGTCGAGATAAAAATGTGTAAAAACTCATGCCGGTAGTATGATTACCAGTAGTATGATTACGGTGCACGCGTGGTATCAAAAAACTCAATTTCATTCCGGTCCTACCTGATTTTGAGATTCATACCGGCATGAGTTTCATATCGTCATATCATATAATACTGGTATGAATGAGTTTTACCATGTAAACACACCAAAGACACGTATTTGTTTTAACTGCTCTGTGTATCACCGGTGGATAAAGCGAAACCCAGGAAAAATCCTTATTTTAGTTCAGTAGAGAAAAGCATAACTTTATCATTAATTTTGTCTCTCCACACGAAAACCGGATTTTTAGGTTACAATCGCCATTGTGTGTATGAAAAAAAGTGTCTGTCTTATGCAAAGGTGACCGCTTTAAAATTATCCACTCAAGACAGATTTTCCTCTCAAACCAAGCGAAAACAAGGTGGGGGATTTAAAACTTCAATCAGAATACTTCATTTGTGCCGACTATCATAAAATATGAAAAAAAGTCCGCCCGTGTCAGCTTTGCTTTCGTGGAATAGCCTTTATAAAGAAATTTTATGACTGGAACCATGCAACGAAGCGGTGAGAGTTGGTTAGGAAAGGATAATATCATGGAAGACGCGGTAAACAGAAAGCGGTCAGAGTTGGTTAGGAGGAAGATAAAATAAGACTAAGCGAGAAAACGCTTTTCTAATAAATAAAGATTTCCATTTTCTTCCCACATCATCCTATGTGTAGGAGAGATATGACCTTGAGCTCCTTTCATTACTTAGCAGAAAAAAGGTACAGGGGGGACTAATCGCCTTTTATCATGACCAAACTGTACAAACGGGTAGTCCTGGAAAATATATTCAAATTCTGGCTTCGACTTTATCCCCCTTATCTGTCGGCAGTGATAGCATCATACCATAGTCATAGTAAAAGTGTTTTTCTATTGACTATGACCTTACTCACAACTGCCAATTCCTTCTTTAGTGACAAAGTTCTTTGGCTAAGGAAGGCAATTTTGGAGAAGTCTTGTTCTTTCAAACTTTATTGATAGAGTTTTGACCGTGAAGGTTTTATTGTTTGTTAGTTTGACAGTTTCCTCTACTCATCCTTATCTCTTCTCCGTGTATCTGATAAACCATCTTTAAACTGATAAGCAGCCGCTGGGCCACGACAAGAGGATGAGACAGTGTATTATGGGTTAAAAGTTTTATTGATAAAAATAAGTGTTCCTTCTTTTACTCTGTATCCATATCCATGATGTTGTTACTGGCAACCATGGGCGGTGGTGGGCGTATAATATCGCCACCCGATTGCATGGGAGGTGGCGGTAAATTAACAGGTGGAATTGGTGGCATTCCAGGAGGCGGCATATTCTGTGGAGGCATGCCAGATAGATTTGGTGGTGGACCGCCCATGTTTGATGGTGGTCCACCCATGTTTAGTGGTCCGCCCATATTTGGTGGTCCGCCCATATTTGGTGGTCCACCCATGTTTGGTGGTGGTCCGCCCATGTTTGGTGGTGGTCCCCCCATGTTTGGTGGTGGTCCCCCATGTTTGGTGGTGGTGCGCCCATGTTTAGCGGCGGACCTAAAACGAAATCAAAAACATCGTTTTAGTGAACACCGAGCATAATGTCGTCAAGACGTACGATATGTGTCCGTTATACGGATATATCCGCTTTATAGAGATTTCACTGTAGTTCGAATAATGGAGTGTTCGAATTACAGAGATTCGTTGACATAGAAATCATAGGTGAAAGGACTTTTACACTTTCATGTCTAACCTCGTTTTCATGCAATTCATTGTTTTACTGATTTCATTACTAAGAAACTGTTGGTCTCTATTATTCCAATTCCTGGTAGAGTAGTTCAAAGTAAATTAAATATTGAAACAAAACAATACTGCTAACAAAGTCATACCTCCGGTCGGCTGCATTTGAACAGGTGGGGCAGGCAGACCTTGACCAGGCATAGAAAGTACAGAGTGTGGACCTTGGCCTTGTTGTTGTTGTTGTTGTTGTTGTTGCATGGGCGGTCGTTGCATAAGTGGTTGCATATTGTCCATCATCCCGGGATGGGGCGCACGTGGCGGCGGCATTTGAGGAGGACCTCTTGGACCTCCAGCTTGCATTCCGAGACCAGGTCGAGGATGAAACTGCGGTCGAGGTGGGGGTCGGATGGGAACAGCTCGAACCTCGCCCCTTCGTTGTTTCAGTTCGTCGCTCTCTTCAATCTCGTGTTGCATCTGCGTGATTTGCGTATGAGTAAGCTTGAAGAAAAACTGCAGGAAGAACTGAAAAAAGAAATAAAAAAACATTGCTTTACTTAAAATCAGACATCATGAAAAATTAGGAGATTTTAGGAGAATTTTTTTGGGGGGGTTTTCCATGAGGAATTGTGTCGTTTCGCCCTAAATAACCTGAGTAATATCTCTTGTTGCGTTACAAGTTATCTGAACGAATTATTAAAGTGAAAAAAAAATTGTTGTACTACACAACTTAAAGGGGCTATGACACGAAGCACGTGATCTTGAATAAACAAACACAACAATCACGTGATTCATGACGTAGCCCCTTTAAATACACAAGGAAGTGCAAATGTGGTCATTCTCATGCTCGTAATATGGTATCATATTGCCACATCTTAACAAAAGTATAAGAAAATAGTTGGCTTTCCCAGTTTTTCATTCAGACAAAATATTTCAGATGACTGGAAAAAAATGAGAAATCTAGGAGTATATTTAGTAGTTTTCAGGAGAACTTTAAGATTACAAGAGTTATTTGGAAGATTTTAGGAGGATTTAGGAGGAAGACAGAAATTTAGGACTTTTTAGGACTCTCTAGGAGTGGTAGCACTGGGCAAGCGTGCCTCGTATAAATAATGCAGCTGAAGATACAGTAAACTCCCGATAACTGAAACCTCCATGTGACCGATGAACATTATTCCAGATACCAAATGTTCGAGTTATAGAGAGTCTTTTATGAGAGGGTATTACATAAATTACTAAAAAAGTTCGAGTTACTGAAAGTTTGAGTTATCGAGGGTTCGAATATACCAGGATTCAAAACTGCCGACATATCTAAAGACCATACGAAATGATTCCATTTGCAAGAGTGTTCTGAATTACCGAGGTTCATAGACCGTTCCCGAATTTCCGTTTAAACCCGGGATTATGACTTAGTTACCACGTTCCGCCTCGTTTTCAATATTACTACAAGTCACTAAGTTATAAAATCAGTAAAACAATGAATTGCATCGAAACGAGGCGGAACATGCTGATTACCCAATAAGACGGTGTTTTTAAATGGAAATTCGGGAAAGGTCTGGGTTCCCACAAGTTCTCAAAATTCAAATTGAAGGAGACATGGAGGAGATTCAAGGAGAAATTTTCCAAAATTTTTTTGAATTGCAGAGTAACAAACAAACACGTGGCTTGTGGACAACATACCTGTTTCGTATCTCTGTTCCAATAAGTCCAAAATTTATGTTCGCTTTTATCGATCTCCCTACTTGGCACCTAACAAAAATCATATAGCCAAAAAAATTATATTCGTTCAAGACAAAAGTGAAATGCTCAGAGTGTGTTTGTCTAACAACAACATGCGATCATAAAACTATTTGGTCGAAAGTCTCTTATTTTCGTTTGAAAACGAGACAAAATGCAAAATGTTCTCGTTAACCCCAGATAGAAATAACAAAGTTTTGACCGCAAACTATACTGATGACAAACCTAGAGTAACAGCACCAAAATAGAATAACAGGAACATGCCATAAAAAAGCATGAGAATACAAACGGGGAAGAAGCACAAAAAGCATGCATAAACTTTACAAAAACACTATGCTATGCTCCTGTTAGACGGTAAACTATAAGACTTAGCTATGCTCAAAACTTAAATAAAGTAGATTAGTTCACGGAATAGCTTAAATAAAGTAGATCAGTTCACGGAATAGCTTAAATAAAGTAGATCAGTTCACGGAATAGCTTAAATCAGCATCTTATCTGAATTATTCAAAAAATTAATAAATTCACATGAATGAAGAAAAAAAAATGAAATAAATATGAAATAAATATGAAATAAATATATAAAATAAATAAATAAAATAAAATAAATATGAAAAATAAATATAAAGAAAATAAATATAAAATATAACCTTAGTATGCTTGAGGCTTTCGCGATTATGAACCTATCCAGTGGGCAAAACCTTCAAAAAGTATCCATGGAGGAGTGTTTTTTTATTGAAACAGCAGGCGATATAGCTTGGGATTCTTATAGAAAACACTCCTCCACAGAGACTTTTTGAAGATTTTGCCCACTGGGTAAATAATAATAATAATGCTCTCACTTTGAAACCAATTGTCTCATAAGGTTCTGCGGCCACTAGTAGATACTGCCAGGATTTGTCAGGCGGTTCGATTCTCTGTTCGTAAGCTGACATGAAGCGATGCTTTGGCTCGTGTTCCGCTATCTCTGGATAATCTATCTAAATTCATTTAAAATAACAAAAACACAAGCATACTATTGGCGGGATAAAATGAAAAAGACAAACAAACAACAACAACAACAAAAACAAAAGAAAAAACAGTAACAGAAGCTAAGATTGAAACTAATTTTCTATCCTAATTCCCTCGTTTGACCAGATGGGAATAAAAGTCGGAAAAGATTGGTATGGAAGCATCATGAAGACTCTATTGCTGTTGCAAGTAACGCCTGTGAGCCTTTCTCATAATAATCATTAGAAAAAATACATTAAAAAAAATACATTAAAAAGCCTTAAACATGTCTCAATAAAAAAATTAAAGAACTTCACACTTATATTCGTTGAAAGTAAGTGCAAAGTACAATAAAAAACAGCATTGCATTGCATTATGGTAGTTGTATAACATACCACAGGGATAACAGTTATGAGATCAGCAAATTACATTCATTGGTATATCTTATTGGACCTTTTTACACCAGCCCTTAATGGTGTAGATTTTCATGATTTGGCCTTAAAAGGGTCGGTGTTAGATTGAAAAATTGTTAGGATTGATGAAAAATAGAAATAAATACATCACAGAGATGCATGTCGAAACAATTTTCATCAATCTAAGTTTATAGACTCTATTTAATGAACTGAAGGTTTTTTTACCTGAAACAATAAGCTGTGTTGTCCTGTATCCGGGTCACGTTGCTTAGTAACTAGATATAAATGTCAATCAAAATAGAGTTTGGATAACTGAACTCAAACATTCAAACATTCAATTTTCACATCTTCAGGAATGGAATTTGTCATTGGCTATTTCCTGAAACAATGTGGCAGTCACTCAAATTAAAAATTGAATTTCCGTAACTTGTAAAGAGTCACCCTAAAACTTAAACTTCCATGACTTTTGCATGACCAGTAAGGTCACCCTAATGAAAGTCAGAGAGCAGTTATCTTTCATCTTTCAGTAGATTTAAAATATCAGGGTGCACTCACTTCACCGTTGGAGGCACATCCAGTTTATACCCAGTGGGTAAAATCTTTAAAAAGTCTCTGTGGAAGAGCAGGCGATATTGATTGCCATTCCTATAGAAAATACTCTTCCTCATTGGGTACATACCTTTGTAACCAGGCCGACCAATTTTTACAAATTTCTTCAACGAGACTTTCAGTTTTTCCTATAAGTAAAATAAATAAATAAAATAATAAAAACATAATGCCCAGTGGGTAAAATCTTCAAAATATGGCAAAAAGTATCCATGGAGGAGTGTTTTTTATTGAAACAGCAGGCGATATAGCTTGGGATTCTTATAGAAAACACTCCTCCACAGAGACTTTTTGACGATTTTGCCCAATGGGAATAGATCTTTCCGTGTCTCCTGTTTTCATAACCTTTTTCTAAGACAAATGCTGATAATAATACTTCACTAATTTGTGTAGCGGAAAACAAGTATGATGATGTCATGAAACTCTCCTCCTCTTATCACATTCCATCGTATAGGTAGAACTAACGACTCGTTCTCTTAGTAGGAAAGTCTCTTAATTTTGGTTTGGTTAAAAAAAATAAGTTTGGAGAGATGTCTCGCTCTTTCAAACTTTTAAACTTTTCTATAGAGTTTTGACTGTGTATACCAGGGTGGCCACTGATTTTTTACATATAAATTTTAGGAGAAATTAGGAGGTTTTTCGATTGAATTTTACAAGAAAACAGCTGAAGACTACGAAAATCGAATTAAATTTTTTAGGAGATTTTAGGAGACCTTGGAGGTTATGAAGCTTCCCAAGTACAAAAGCCTCTCAAATAAAATGAAAAAACAGAAACACTAAATATCCATACACTTAAGCTGAACAATATAAGGATAAACTGTAACACTTTTTTTTATCTATACCTAAAAGATATATAGGTTGAGACAAAAGACACAATAGGAGATGGAAGTGAATGTTCGGAGATTTTTATGAAAAATTTTAGGAGTGGCCACCCACAACCACATTTGTTGAATTCAAGAGGTTTCATTGTGTTGTATTATCATTAGATATTAGGTATTGGATTCCACACTCCGTACCAAATCTTCAAAAGTCTCTGCAGAGGAGTGTTTTTTGACACAGCAGTTGATATTACTTGCCATTCCTATAGAAAACACTCCTCCTCATAGACGTTTTGAAAGTTTTGCCCATTGGGTTGTTTCACTTACTGGAGCGGGTTGTGTTGGTGCCTCTTTAGCTTCTTTAGCAGCTCGTCTTGCTCTAGAATAGAACAAAAAAGAATATGTTGGAAAACCTTGTGATGCTCCTGAGTAAACAAAATAGAGAGCGACAAAATAGAGAGAGAGAGAGAGAGAGAGAGGTAATCACCACTTACAAGTTTTGCTGATGTTTCTTGCCTTGTGTGTGAGCCAGATAACTACCCTAAAAAGAACAAGTAATTTTAGTTTACACCTACAAAAACACTCCAGTCTAGGAGTGACCATTTCACATTGGGTTAGCCTTCTCTCATCATGGGGCAATTTGTGAATGAGAAGAACTTCAATTGTATATAAAGAACTTCACAGTATTGAAAGACATTTTTACAAACAAACTATTTTCCTACTGTACAAGTTTTCTTAGAAAATTATCTCCACTTTTGAAATAATATAAACTTCTATCCTCAGCTATATCTTTCTTTTGATTTGTAGGCTTGTTGGTATTAAACAGGCCAGCTAATGATGACTAGTTTTAAAACGAAAAACGCTTACCTCATTGTTGTGTAGTGTGAGGCACAATTTGCATTCATACGAACCCAAATGATTTTTCATAAAGTAAGGGTCCTAGGAGAAAATGGAACAATGTGACATATGTGTCGATGCTGACTTTGAAAAAAACCCTGCAAAGTCTCAGTGAAGGAGTGTTTTTTTATTGAAACAGTAGGCGATATTGCTTGCCATTCCTATAGAAAACACACCTCCTCATAGACATTTTGAAGATTTTGCTACAAACCCTACAAAACATTAAAGGGAAATACCTTGTTTAAATCGATAGTTTCCAAGGCAAGTTGACGTAACCGCTCCCTACGGTCACGATTGGTTTCAGACCATGATGCGACACCACCGCTACCCGTCTTGCCGCCAGCACGGTTTTGGAAATCCATTGTTACAAAATTTTGTTATATAGTTCAGAATTTGACGTTGAACTAACTGGATACTATATTTTTCTCTGGAAAATCAAATTAAATAAAAAATGAAACCAAATGATTAGATTCGTCTGTAGCCACATGGCCAGAAATAAGGGGCGGTCAACAGGTCAGTGACCATCAAGTTTTACACCCTGACCATTTGAAACATCTTTCTTGTGATCAACATGAATGTGGTCTTTTTTGGTTGGTTTAAGGTGGGGCATTTAGCCAGAATTTTTGGGAAAATGACAGTTAGTGTGACTTGAAAAATATGAATACTCCAATTTATACAACTTCCCAATTGTTTGTATATGCTAACATAATTCATACAAATGTAAGTTCAAACTATTAGAAGATCAACTTTGAACACCATAACAAGAGCGCAATTGGCTTTTGTCTTGCTTACTTCACCGTTCCTTGCTGTTGATCTTTAATTTGAACTGTCCCTAATTCAAACTTATTTCGAAAGTAATGTTTTCTTTACATATGTAAATCTTAATCACTTTAATACCAATCATTTTGTACAGCCCCTTCAATGTTCGAATAACAGAGGACATGACTGCCACTCAGTGATAATAAAGAAAAAATTGATATTAGGAAATGACAGGGTGTAAGCTAGAACTGGATTATAGTGTCTGCTCAATACAAATTATAGTGTTCATCCATCTGTCCGTTGAAAATGTCACAGGTAAGCCAAAGGAAGAATACGAAACTCAGAAGTTTTAACGTTAATAAACACCCTATTTTGGCTTAAAATTTAACCTTTGGGAGCGACTTCACAGAAAGTAAGCAAAGTTCTATAAAACTCAACTTTCTTCACAAAGTCAATTGGAAAAATCCTTTTCTTGCCTTTAAACAGGAAGAGTGTGCCAAACCAACTATTATATGCACCAGCTAACACCCTGAATGATTATGACATCAAACACATTACAAAGATTTTATAAATAGAAATTTAAAAGTAACCCTTGATAATAACCCATGATAAAAAAGATATTTATCATGTCAGGATATCCTTTTGGGAAGAAAACATGACCAAGAGAAAATGTTCATAGAACATGACAGTTTCAGAATAAAAGAAAAACTCACGCTTTTACATTCCAAGTCAAACCTATCAGGAAATCGTCATACAAATCAACTGCAGTTAGATAATAGTTTGTTCATCCTCAAACGCATACATGGTCACGATAAATGCTAATAACAACATAATGAACATTTTATTATCAAGACTTATTTTTTCCAATAAATTTTACCTGTTAATTACAACAGTTCTATTTTTTAGAAAAACATGTTTTTGTTTAAACAACATAAAAGGAATTTGTTCAGCATATTCAGTATTGGAACCTTTCTAGAAAAACAATAAAAATAAAAATAAAACACCCACAGCACTATAATATGTTCTATGTGCTTGAGGATGAACGAACTATAAACTACCAGCGGCCTAAGTTAGTATAGGAAATTCAAAAATCACTTTCTTAACATGTCAGGAATTGTCAGAGAAATAATGCAAATCTCAAAAAAAAAAAAAAAAAATTTTCTTGTAGCAGAAGATCAAGACAAACATTGATCTTATCAGATGAGCGAGGTAGAAAAGCAAATTTAAATTGGTGGCCATAAAATGCAGCAGCCTGATAGAATATTAAGGCTAGCATGAAATAAGGACTTAAAGCAATTAAATTCCAAATTTCACCGTAACGGCTTAGGAAAGATAATACATACAGCAAAAAACTAATGCTAAGAAAAGGCGATTCATGTGAATCTCATGATTAAATTTCCTGTAATAACAATGTTGAATTAAATTCCAAATTTCACCATAGCTGTTTAGGAAAGATAATACATACAGGTTGTATCCAATTATAAACATTTATAAATTATAAGAAACTATTATAAACATTTCAGAGCCATAACATCATAATAAAGATGAGATAAAGTTTCGTGATTTAACAGATTTGTAAAATTTATAAACTTGCCAATATTATTCAAAATTTTCTTTAAATTTCGTTGAAGTGGCAACTGGATAAACTTTGATGCATGGAAATTTTGCAACATATTTGCAAAGTCAAACTTTCGCCAAAATGCCAAAAATTGCAAATTCATGAAAGTTTCTCATTCTAACGTATATTCGATTTATTTCCGATGATGTTGCTATAACAAGGTGTAAATGAATTTTAATGAAATTTTCCAAAATAAATAATGAAAAATAACAGAGAAAGTGAAAACCAGATCTTATCTGATGATAAGAACATCACATTTAGGAAGTTACTTTAGCAACTCTTCATGATAAAAAAATATTTCAACTATGAAATTTAATTCAGGGACATTATCTTTCGATGCTTTTTACATGTCAGGTTCGTTTGTGTCGCTTTCAGCTTCAGTGTCCCTACCACTTTCTTGAGCGGCTATTAATAATTGTTGTACACTATGAAACAGTGACGCCTGGTTTGACGCTGCTGACATGACTTGCTGCAAAGTGGAGTAGGTTACTGTAACAGCATTCTCCTCTGGAGAAGCAGATGAAAAGTTCCGCGGATAAACAGAATCGTCGTCAGCCCCGTCCACAACGTCAGTTGAAAACGAATTAACATTTTCTTCTGCTGTATTAACAGACGCTGTTGAGATCCCCTCCGAATTACCAGTATTGATTGAATTGAGGCTGCAACCCGTATTTAAAACTTTTAAGACAGCTGGTTCTTGCTTGTCCAACACCACACTGTTGTTTATGTTAGTTTCATCTTGCAGGACAGGTTGTGAGGTGGGTTCCGAGGCAACTTCAGAATTACTCAAGGAGGTAAGCTGAGAGGAGCCCATCACAGCTGAAATTTCAGTAGCATCGATTTGCCTAAAGTCAATGCCAGCAGAAGATTCTACATCATTTTGATGGTCATCATTTTCTGAATCGCTATTCATATGGGCATCATCAACAGTTTCATTATAGTCATCACTGTTCACTTCAAAATGATTCTGATTCATCTGATACAATTGAGAAAAATCTAGCACCGTGCTTTTGCTTGTTTCGACACGCAAGTGAATAAGTTGATGCTCTTCCAGTCCTTCTCTGGTGAAGCCGTCAGCATGGCATACCATGCACATAAACTCTCCATGCTCATATTCACTATCATGCGTTCGTTCATGCTTTTTTAGATCAGCTTTTGTTGAGTATTCTTTACCACATGTGTCGCAGACATGGTCACGCTCCTTGTTGTGCACTTGCCGAATATGTGATTGAAGTTTTGAGTGTTTGCCCATTATTTTCTCACAGATGGGGCATTGGAACGGGTGTTTTCCTGTTTCGTGCCACTCCATGTGTGCTTTTAATTGCCAATTCTCAATAAAGGTCTTGTCACATTTGCTGCAAGCAAATTGCGTTTCGACAGAATGGATACGGACGTGTTTCTTCAGATCGGTTTTATGCCTGAACTTCTTAGAGCAGGTAGGACAATCGTGTGACTGGTCGATGCTGTGTACCTTGATATGGACATTCAACCTCTTCTTATCTTGAAACTTTTGACCGCATATGTGACATTCTATAGAAAGACAAGCACTGGAATACTCCAAATGTTTCTTAAGTTCAGACGTCCTTTCGAAACCCTCGTTGCATGTTTTACAACGGAACTTTTTGGTAGGATCCAGATTCTTGCCTTCAGTATTCTTGCTATGGGTTTTCATGTGGTCTTGTAAGTAGTGCTTGAATTTGAACTTTTTATCACAGTTCTCACATGCAAAAGGCAAGTCTTTTGTATGCATAGCAATCATATGCATGGACAATTTCGTCTTGGTGGTAAAGTAATGATCACAGGATTCACAGTAATACGGACAGGTGCCCTCGTGTATTTTAATGTGCATTGTGAAACATCTTTTGTCAATGAACTTTTTTTCACAGTGAGGACAGAGGAATTGAATTCTGGAACCACTTTCGCCTTTTACAATATCCCTCTTGTTTCTTCGTTCGTGACGTTCCAAATGAACCGTGAGCTTGCTCTTTTTCAAGAAATATTTGTCACATATCTCACAATAGTGCGGGTTACTACCATCGTGTGTTTTTTCATGCATGCGACAATCGCTACGGCTGACAAAAGACTTTGTACATTGAGAACAGTGGAAACGTTGTTTACATGTTTTTGTATGCTTATCGTATCCATCCTCCTCTTTGAACACTTCAGAGCATATCATACACAAAAACTTAGCACCGTCGTGGGAGTCTGTACAATGAAGCTCTAATTGATCAACAGAGTCGAAAGTCTGAAGGCATATATTACAAAAAGGTTCCTTTACACCATGCACTTTATCGATGTGCTCTTGCAGGCTGTGATGATATTTATAGGCTTTCTTGCAAATGTTGCAAGTGTACGTTTTGGGATCGTTGTGTGTATTTGTGTGGTGCCAAAATTTTGCCATTCTGTTAAAGGCTCGACCACAAACACTACATTTAAAAAAATACTTTTTGTTTTTGTGTTCTGCAGTGAAATGCTTTCGAAAGTCGGCGTTATTCAGGAAGGTATTGTCACAGTATGAACACTTCATGAGATGCGGAAGCTCTTCGTCCCCCATTGCAGAATCGGAAATTGTTTTCTCATACTGGTCAAACTGACCACTGTTCTCCTTGGAAGATCTTCTATTGTAACGTGAACATTTACCTAAGAAACAAACAACATTACTTTATACCAAAGCTACGAGGAAAATTCCACAAGCAGGCCTCAAAAAACATTTTTTCCATACATCAGACACTTTGTCAAGTTTTGTCCACCTCTAATTAACTTAAGCAGGCAGTACAAACCCAGAGGTCCGAAAGTACAGGTCAAGCTTGCGAGAACTGTGCTTCGGACCGAGGGCTTAGCATTTCCTCTGTACAGATGCGCAAACTTTCAGTATCCCATTTATTACCTGGTTAAAATGACAAAGAAACTATTGTTTACTATTTAAGCTACCATTTTGTAACCTATGACGCAAACCAGTCAGTACGGCTCTGTACCGATGCCCTTGAGAAACGTGTCTAAGCCAATCAGAAGCTCTCATTTGGCTGTACTGTCACTTTTCGTAATGGCTTCCAGATAATAACAATATATATCGAACATTTTCAAGGCAAGATAATAGTTGACAAAAATATATTCACATTTTCTTTGGTTATAAGAGTGTACATTTTATGAAGGTCCATTTAACAAAAAAGAAAGTCTGCTTCATCATTTATCAGGAGTACTTCTGAGGACAACATTTTATATTTATCCATAATGCAAAACTTAAAGTGTTAAGAGTCAGCAGTGCCGCGTAGGTTTTCAGAGTGGTTATGCATGGAAAATATATGTTGGTTCCAGTACTACACTCTTACAATGACACCGGAATGGACATAAGTCAGCCATACGGTACCATCAAATTATCTTTTGTGATGCCGAAATCTACTTTCAAAATAGAGTTTAAAAACTTTTGATGGTATAAATGGAAGAGAGGAATTACGTACTTGGAATGTAGTCTTCGTCATCATCCAGTTCATTATCTTTTCCATCTCTGCTATTATTTTCAATGTCAGTATCATCCAGAAAAGCCAGCTCGGAATCTGTTAGCTCATCGTAATCATCATCGTCATCGTTTTCCAATAGAACAATATCTGTTTCATCTGCAATCTTTTTTGGATTGCTAGCTTTTCTTTTTCGAGCTCTGTGTTTCCGTGGCGCAACGTCTGTTTTGTCATCTTCATTCTATAAAGATAAATTCATCTACCATTCTGAATATTCTGAATAAAATCTTCTGATCTCCCTCTCCTTTGAGGTAACTTCAGATGCTTAAATAAAACTTTCCCAAATGTTCGTTTAAACGCCAACATTTTGCCAAACTTCGTTTTGAGGCTTCATTTTGTTTAATTATTCGATTATATATGTTGCTTAATTGCAAATCGCTGTGAAACAAAACAAAAATGTTGTTTCAAAACCAGCCAGCCAGAACAAAGTCAAATTAGGCAGGATCATACAAACATAGTCATTAGAAAATTCCCTCCAAATTGTCAGTGAAGTTCTATTGTCGGTGAATAGTTCCGAGATGAACAGTAATTTGTTTCAGATTAGTTAGGTAGTCTTGGAGGTAATGATGAAAAATGTTCCAGAGATGAAATTTTTAACTTGAATTTTAAAAATGGTAAATAACTACTGTGGATTGGTTGGAATTTTGTCTTGTGATAAAAAAAAAGAAGCCTTAACAGCCACAAAGTAAGATAGAGAGAGTTTGAGTTAGAGAACAATTTAAAATTCAAGTCCTCCACCGAAACATTTACTACCAAAAAACTTTTTTTACTAGGTGAATAATGTGGACATGTGAAATTGCTAGTTATGTTGCTTATTATAGTAGTATTTATTTCATACAGTTTTTTTTGCCGATTGTAACTTCACAATTTTGTTGTTTTTTTAGAATAAAGCCTAACAGAATATTTTGAAATGAGAGCCAGTAATTCATACCGCTGCATTGGAATTATTATCTGGCTACAGATAAAATACCAACAGTATCATTTAAACGCAACCTAAATATCACAATATCATTAATTCGTATGGATCACCTTGATATTTAAGGTATTTATGGTTTCGAATGCATGAATTACCTTTGCCCAAAAATCAGATATCATGTTTGGATGATCTACAAGCTCATCTTCCTTTGACCAAACATGCACACTGTAGACCACTTTGTATAGCAAAACACCATTCTATTGAAAACAAAAGAACATCACAGCAAGTCTTCTAACAGAAATTCAACTATAATGTATTTCAAGTATAAAGAAATAGAAAGTTAAAAAATGTCCATCAGTCTTCTCCGTTTGAGGAGAGCAATTGCTGACACTGCCCTAAACAGTGGTAGGTTCAAACAGTGGTATATAAAACTTAGCACTTTTGAACCTACTGTATCATTGTTGGGTAATTAAAATGGAAATTACGAACATTGAAGCACCCACTGGCCTAGTATTGCATGTAAAAATGTGTTAATGGTTCATTTTCCCCATGAGTTACCAGCCCACACCCGTGATCTTCTTCTCTCAAAATAGGGGTGATAAAAAATAAAATCATAAAATTGCAAAGGATGTTGTAGAGCTCGAAAAGCAGATCAAGAAAATGTATGGGATCGCATGTTGACGCATAACTGTTACTGAGAAATCGTTGTTCAAAGATTTTGTTGACCTCATAGGGTGTGACAACTTTAGCAGACTGCTGACAGACTTATTTTCATCTTAACAAAAACCAAGGCCCAACTGGTCAAGCTACATGCAAAGAATTTATTAGATCATTTTGAAAAAAACTTTTTTCAGTTTGAGCTTGTTAATATTTTTTATAAATAATTGCCGTTTTTACTGAAAAACATTTTAGTGTACATGCATGATGTAGACATAATAATTCAAAATTTATTTTTTAAATGATGACTTTTAAATTTTTTTACCAGGTTAATTACAAGCTTATACTCTATGTAAACTAAATTAATCTGTGGGCCACTCACATATCAATTTTTCCTTTTGACCTCAGCAACATGACAACCATAAATGAGATAGGTTTGCCATTTGGGATTTCCATTTTGGAGCAAAATATCTACCGATAAAATCTTCGCTTCATGAGAAGCTCAGGCGTTTACACAATCAAACCAAAGTTATAAAACAAATCCTGTGAATTCACATTCAAAAAAATGAGCTGAACACAAAGTAGCAGCTGCTGTGTAAGTGTGTGATAGCCATGCAATCTATCTACTATTCACACATTCTTTGGACAGTGGAGTATAGTCTAGTTCTAATAACGACAAAGTATATAAAGCTAGCTTGAAACCAGCAATATAGCTCTAGCTATATTAGTTTGAGACGAGAAGAGCTTATGGATGAAACTCCCATCATCTTTTTTTTTTTGAGAGGGTTGTGGAGAGAATTCATCATTGGCTGTGGAGAGTGCATTTTGTGGGCTTTCAAGTTTCTGGGAATCCAAAAATGTTTCCTCCGACGACAACCATGGTATCTTCTTCTGGAAATGTTGTGGCCTCAGGGACCATATTATCTCTCCCGTTTTCACTACTTGGTCTCTGGCTGGGGGCTGAGGAAGGTATGTCACATTATCTATCGCAATACAGCGATAACACAAAAACCATACCTCATCTTTCTTCGAATCGACTATGTTCACTTCATATTTATCTTTGAAGGATTCCGAAAATATTGTGTCTGGATTGAAATTGGAATTATCTGGAGAACCATTTTTGGAACTCGCGCTTTCTTGTGTCGCCATATTTGCCTTCTTTCGCCACAAAAGCAAAAGCGAGTTATAACTTAAAATGATTCTCAACCCCAGACTGCTTCACTTTCCTCCCCTTTGTTCAGTTTTTAATTTTGTGAAATGTGGTCGAAAAAATCAGCTGAAAACCCATAGCACAGTGAATAACCTCTTTCGCAACAATGAGAGCTATTGTTAATTGTACAATCTTAAATTTCCAAGGTAAACAATAATTTCAGACCCCATACTGCGCAGCACCACCGCACAACCGAGATATATTCCGTCGTTCGGCCGATCTCCACTCCTTTTTTGTTCTTTTATTTTTCAATTCGAGAATTTTTCATTGGCGATTTCACACGGAAGAAAACGTACCCAAATATTTTGCTTCCACTCTAGACAAAGTATAGTAGAAGACTAGTATCCCTTTCATGCAATTCACCGTCCGTGCGTGCTAACTAATCAGGAGCGTAACCAGCTTTGCCAAAAAAGGGATGTCGTTATCTTATATTATAAAGAGCGTATGAAATTTAATTACAATGAAATTCAAAGTAAATCTGATTTGGCTAAAAGTCGTAACACTATGTTAATTAATAACTTTGGTCAGTAACATAATTCGTAACCAACCAGCAAAATAATTAGACAAGCAAATTCAATGTTGACAATATAGCAGCCTTAACTGGCACGAAGTCCGCGGCAAATGTTAGCAGAAAATAAAGGCTAACTGAGATTATCCAATAAAATAATGAGATTAGATAATTCCAATAAAAAACAACAAATCAACAAAAGAAATCAAAGGATGTGTGGCGCTTTTTAGCTAAGATACGCATCATTTTGAGCTCATCTATAAAGGTCTGTTTCCATTCAGCAGTTTCGTCCGCTCACTCGGAAAAAAGCAACGTCAACGCATGCGCAATGGAGCTGGAATTATGTTCGAGCCGTCGGATGCAGTCGGAAAAATCGACATTGAAAGGAATTGAAACATTTTTTAATGCGCACGCTTTTAAAATTGAATGGAAACTAAATTTTACGCTCGATTGTTGTACGATCGGTGACAAACGGTCCCTCGCTCTGTGGATGTGAATGGAAACTGACCTTAAGATTGATTATTAATAGCGCGAAGCGTGCGTATAGTACACTTGCTGCAAATACATTTCACCTAAGCCGAATCTCCACTAGTGGGAAATAGTCGCGGCGGGCGATTTTTTATCGCAACAAGTCCGTATATCGAAAAGGCAAGAGTCCCTGGGTTCGAGGTTGCAAGAGATAGCGCAACGTTTGCAGGCATAACTGATAAAACCTGAATATTTAGAAATAACCACACACTACTCAAAAATATTGTTCGCAAAACCAATATTGTTATACAAAAATGAGTAAGTGGATTTCCAAACACTATTTCCAAACACTATTCCTTATGAAAACAATATCAAAACCGTTCTTATCTTTTCCATTAAATGCTGGGGAATAGCGGCTAAACTTTTGAACATTGATAATCCACAACAAACTTTTCCGTTATACGTTTTAATACAAATGTAGAAGGAGAAGGAGGAAGTCCAAGGGTGCTTTAATACGGTATTCGCTTTCGCTGCTACCGTAATAATACGACATAAGTCGTTTTGCACTTTTTGCCCTATTTAATTTTTGGTTTTGTTTATATTTTTATTATTTTGTTGATGTTTTTGTTTTTGTTGTTGTTGTTGTTGTTTTTGTTTTTGTTGTTGTTGTTTTGTTGTTGTTGCTGTTGTTAACATCACTTCAGGCTGAAGCGAAATATCAAGTATCGCTCACTGAGAGAGAATTCAAAGGAGTTTCTGTCATTCTGAGAATATAGGGGATTTTTTTGTTTGTTTGTTTGTTTGAAAAGATCAGCTAACTCTAACTGACATTCAAGGGCCCAAAAATGTCATTAATATAGCAAGCCCGAAACATGTTTTTTTCAACACTTTGTTAACCAAATTCTACTCTCAAATAACAGTGCATCAATATAGTGTGTAATTAGGGCGGTAATATTGGTCTAGTGGCCTTATTGGGCGTAAAAGGGCGGTATCAAGAAAAAGGAAACGTCTGAAACGTCTGTGGGGTAATTATAAAAATGAATTTCACAGGTTGATAAGTATTTTGAGCCGCTTTTTTCCGATGCCGCGCGGCGTTTGACTTATAGGATCAGCCGTGTAAACGCCAAAAAGGGAATGTGTCGTCAAAAATGTGTCGTCAAAAACAATTTGAAATTATTTTACACAATTTACGGTCAAAAAAAATTAATAATGATGAAGAACCGAAAATTCTCTATCTTCAACCTAAGTGTTTTAGCCTATCTTTCGAACCCAGGGTCTCTTGCCTTTTCGATATACGGATGACGGGATTCCGTATATCGAAAAGGCAAGAGAACCTGGTCTACATCCAGTCTACATCCAGTCTATAATATTAATACTCTTCGCCTAGAACCTTAATAAAGGTTTGCCTAACAAGATGCGATCAACTTTTTCATTTTTGTGAATTTCTGGGTTAACAAGAACATTTGTTGCGTAATGTCTCATTCTTTCAAACGAAAATAAGAGACTTTCAACCAAAAGGTTTTATGATCGCATCCCGTTCGACAAACAACACTGCTATCTAATAAACGGCATTAAAATGATGCCGAGAATTCTACGGACTGTCCTCGCGTTTTCCGGTACTTCCTTATAAATGCTTAACCATTTACTTCGGTCAATCCACCACACCAGCATTATATCATGCGTGTTGCACGCAGTCAAGATTGCTATAAATAGAAATTTGTTGAATTTGATTCAAGTGAACAAACCACTGTGTTCCAACCACAGATACACACGAAATCATTCATAAAATTCATTCATTTTCGAAGAAATAAAAAATACTGAAGAAAAATTCTTGAAAACAGAAATCAACAAAGTTTGCTCACGTCAAAGTCGCTGTTAACAACAACGATATGAAAAGTGTTGTTAGACCTTCTGGTACGTATGCTATTTATACTTTTTACTTTCAAATTCGTGATTAAACATTACAAAAGTATATGTACAGCTGACAGAATGTATATTGCTAATAAATTGATTTTTTAATAAGTATTTCTCTTCTGATATACTTCAATTTCAAATCTGTCTGTAAAAATGTAACAGCGGTCGGTCACTTCATTTTTTCAAAACAAACGGCCCGAGAATAAAAGGCAGGCATCTACGCAACAAACAAAAAGTTGAGGTATGTGAAATTTTATTGGATCCAATTCTTTCATATGTAATAAAACATTCTCATATCATTGCTCTGTGTAATCGCTTTCATCTGTTTTGTAATAAGCATAAGCGAGACGACGGATTAAAAAATTAAATCAATAGACCTTTCCCGAATGTCTGTTTAAACACCGTGTTATGGCCTAGTGAACAAGTATGGTCTCCTATTTATGGTCTTAATTGCTTTTAATTATTCTACTGGGGAATTGGAATAATAAGTGACTATTGCTTGGTAATAACGCTATGAAATTTGTAAAACAATAAAATACAAAGAAACGAGGCGAAACTTGATAACTAAGCATTAACACGGTGTTTAAACAGAAATTCGGGAAAGGTGTATTCGAACCTGAAGCGTTGTCATACGAGAGTTCAGGAAGTTGAGACATTGACGGAAATTGACTTGAAGAACAGAAAGGAACTATAAAAAGGCGAAACTAAACAGACACAACCATGTTTTACCTCTTTCAAGTTGGTTCTGGCCAGTGAGAATTACCAACTTTCTTTTTGGGCCAAACACACGAACTTAAAGGTCACCACTGAGAATTATCAATTCTCAAACTGAAATTCTCACTAGTAGCAACAAAGAAAAACAAATTCTCACTGATCATAATTTCCACTGATTTTGGTGATAATATAAGAGATAGTGATCCGTTAGTTGTTTTTATGACCTGGTTATCAGAATGTTTTGAGGTACCAAAACTGATTTCCGTATATTCCGTAAGGTGAAGTTTCTATTTCATGAGATTTTAACATGAGTCATACACGTGTGTAGAACAGCCAATGAATTAATGATAAGCTCATTGACTAAAATTAATTCAGGTCATATGATAGCAGCCAAGAATAGTATCCATAGCAACAGATTACTAATAAAGACCTGTAAGGGGTATTTTTAGAAATAAAGTCATTTGTAGCTATGTGAATGCGTTACTTTGTATTTTATTTTTAACATTTGTATATTGCTATGGTAATCGCCACTTGAGTACAGTAAAGGAAGAGCCCTTCTAAAAGAAATATGCAATTTTGTTTCTGCTTCCGTAATGGAGTCTTAATTCTGTCAAAGTACAGCAGGCTAATAGTTTGACGTCCTTTTAAACAATGCTATGATCTGTTGCCAGTTTCTACAGCTTCTTTAGGATGGGCAGATATTTGAGGATATGCCCTTTAAACACAACTCCCTTACAAAACAAAAACAAATCCAAAACAAAACAAGGGTGAAAACAGAACATCCCCCACAGTTTTCATAAGAGGATAGTTACTTTTCATCATAAGAGTAGCAATCCGTTTGTTATTTTTCAGTAGAAATACTCGTGATTTTTTTTAACTTTGTTTGACTTTTAATGTTTAATTTATTATGGAAAGAGGAAAGATACTTTGTATCAACAAGCAAACTACGAAAGCGTCCTGTAAATTATTCAACGTGTAACACCTTATCAATGCGTTCGATTTAATTTACTTGAATATTTCACATGGCTCTATTTATTTCAAAACTTATGACATCACTCACGGAATTCCGTATATTGATTAAACAGTTTTTCTAACATCGAAAAGTTGACATGGAAAGATCTTCGAAAATAAACACCATTATGAACAAGTGCTTTTGCAAAACCAAAATTCTCAATGACGTCAAAACATTGAGTTTGTGTAAAAAATCCCAAATCGGTCAAATGTAAACATAACCTTCGCTATTTGAAATTGAAATGGTTGTAGAACAGCTACGATGGAGAGTGTTATATGTCCTAATACGGAGAACGCTTCATATCACTTTTCAATGAAATTTTGAAATATTTAGATGCCGGCATATATCCATTAAAAGACGATCGGAATATATTTAATATGTTTCAATATATTTATTAAATATGTTTAACTTATATAAAAAGAGAGAGTTTTAAATTTATATTTAAAAAATAATAATTCACGTCGTTGAAGAAGAAAGGAAAAAAATCAACCATAAATTCATCAAAACAGTGAGAGTGATAACCAAGATTAGTACTATCGGGGAAATTCTGTTCCGAGAGAACCAGGTGAGATATAAAAGCTGGTATTTAGGTAGCTGAAGAGGGGATGAGGTACCGGCGAAAACGGATTACTCGGTTAGGATAAGATTTTAAATGGGAAAATTTCTCGAAAACGAAGAGAAGAGAACTGATATTTGATACATATATATATATATATCATTTTTTTTTAGGTTGAACCAAAGAATGGCTTTTAAACCTACTTAAATTTTAAATGATTATGGCTCCAAAGCTACTCGACCGGCTGTATAAAATTACCGGACGCCGAACAAAGAAATTCAAGCACAAACCTCTCAAAGATTCAAAATATTACACGGAAGCAGGGCAATATTTTTTGGAACGTTGCTGCCAGCCCAGACCCCTCCAAAACAACGGCAGTCGAACATTTGAATGGAACAGTATGGCGGCAGAAGTGAACGATTTTGTGCAGCGACCAAGACGAAACGCCGTCTTTGAAGTTGCCGAGGAGGAACGATACGGCTTGTCAGTCGTCCTAAAAAATCATATACAGACAAAGCTTTTACTGAAGTATGGGATGCTGTGAACAAGAGCAGAAGTAAAGGAGAAAAATCAAATATTTTTGAATACATACAGCGTCTGAAATTTATGACTTAAAAAAATAATGTTATTACACTGAGGGTTAGCAATAATACGGAGAACATTGGATAGGGAAGGAAGATTATGAAAATCACAACGTTAATTGATGCACTTGGTGGCGATGTGGAAGCCAGTGATTCTACACTTATACACGGTATGTTTGAACGCTTTTTAAAAAAAAAAGAACTACGCGTTGGAATACTTTGTTTACGGACACTTCTCGTCATGTAATGCTTAAAGTTATTGAACGAGATATATTGAGGGAGAAACCCTTAAGAAGCTGATGCCGACAGGGATAGGCTACTTCTAACAGTGCCAGTGAAGACGACAGGGTATGAATGATGATTCGATTGTTCATTGGGTGGAAGAAAAAAGAATTTTGTTCTAATATATATATTTTTATAAAATTTTCAACACACAATTTGATATTTTTGTGGACGAAAACAAAACTCACATCTTATTCGCACAGTTGTCTTTCAAACTTCATTATGTTCTCCCTTCCGCCTTCCTATCTCTCATGTAACCGTCATTATTGTCAAGGTGAAATTGTTTATCGAATCGCTTGCACAGAGAGTGTGGTGGAGTGAACAAACTTGTCTTTTGCGCGCGAGCAAAAAGACATGTCATAATACTCGAGCCTCGAACGATTAACATCGTTCGAATTACCGAATGTTTGAGAGTTCTCGAGTCTTTTACGAGAGAGTATTTAGTTCAAGGGGAATGCTAAACCGGTGTTCGAGTTACTTCTGAAAGTTCGAGTTATCAAGATTCTTCAGCATCTGTAATCGTAATAATTTATCGCTGCTAAACAATATTGATAAAAATACAAGTGTGTGATTGGTTCAAATTAACAAACATCAAAATCGTGTGAGAAAACAAAGATGAAAATCGTTTAAAAATGTAAATGTAAATATTACGCAATTACGCAATAATTTCATCTGAGCATGCTCAAATATGTTTACTCTGAAATTAATTTTCGTGCGAAGCCAGTTGACTACTTCGCTATGTGGCAAGTTCTTTTTTTGAGCTATTTTATCAGCAATTTTTGACATGAAGTTTTGGCATTCACGTCCCATTCCTCCGTTGGTGCTTATATTGCGTATGAACGTCAAGGCGAACGCCCGTATCAATTTTTTTTGATATTACGTTCGCAAGATGAAAGGATTCCGACTACTTAACAAAAAATTATGCTCAAAGAAAAAACCATGTTCGAAGTGTTTACGAATGCTGCTCATTTGCTGAATAATGTGTTTTTTAAAGAAATAAGAAATACGGTACGACAAAAGTTTTCTTTAAATATGGACAGTGAAGAGGCAATAGCTTTCATCGCCATTAGCATCAGTTTGTAAAAAACGAGAACTACGAAAGAAAGCTAAAAATCGCGTTCAGAGTGGACGAAAATCACCACATTCCAGAGGTTTTCTTCTTTCTAAAATTGTTGAATAAACATATCATTTCCTTGGTATGGACGCGGCGGATAATGTAGATTGAACGAAAAGTAGAAACCATTTCCACATTTCGCTGTAACGATAAAAATCCCCCGCCGCGACATTTTCCGCCTAGTGGAGATTCGCCTTTAAGTAACCAATGCCTGTTATGGAGTTTCGGCTAAAGAAGAAGTACAGCGAGCCTTGATTGAAAAAGTGCAAAGGGTGACTTATTATTTTGAGTAGTTGATAATAATTACTTCTGAAAAGTAACCTAGGGCCCAGGATACCCTGACACATGACAGAGAATTGTGACAATGAGCATATATATTCATTCATCATTCATTTATTTTGATTGGTTAATCATTTCATTAGCCAACTTGGAACCCAACGACCAATGCATTGTTGAACACTTTAGGCGACCAGATCCCTGGGTTCCAGTTTGGTAAAGTAACTAATTCGTTTTACTACAATATTATATTCTTCCCTTAACTTTCTCGTGCACACTTGTCTTTGAATTACAGCACAAGCGTGATGTTTTTGCTGGCAACGTGACTGAATAAGCGAGCTCACAAATGTTAAAATGGAAACAAAAAATGGCGGATGAAGTGTGAAAACAACTTGAGACATAAAAAACAAACAAAAAAACAAACAAACAAATAAAGAATAACGAATTGGATAGTCATCTGAACAACAAAGATATTGGAAAGCTTTTCGAATGTGTCGGATTATAGCTTAAAAGTGCAAGTACAACAGACCATTCCTAAACTTGTATCCCACATATTGGTAGGGTTCTAAGTTTAACCTCGTTCCCAGTGGCCAAAGGTCTCTGTCATAGAGCTTTTAAAGATTTTGCCCACTGGGTTGTCAAAATGAAAATTAGCTCCGAAGAACGGTCATTTGAGTAAGTAAGCTAGAAAATCTACAAATGCATCAGAACGAGGTTGAACTTAGAAACTAGACCACAATACGTCTGTTTAAAGGGTCTACGATATGAATCATGTGATTGTTGTGTTTCTTTACTTTTTTTTTTACCGTCAGTGTCGTAGCCCCTTTAAAGAGAAATTCGGCGGCAAAGGTCTATTTATCAGTTTCGCTTCGAAAACAACAACAGAAGCGGAATCTCTCATAGACGAAGTATCCATAACCTACATGGTCAATGTCAGCCAATCACCATCAATCGAGGAACTACAACATACTCCCATTAACTGGGACTGTCCAAGGGAACGAAAAAATCGCTCCCACCCACTTAAGAAATGTCCTATTTAAGAGAATCGCTCCTTTAGTGGGGCTTTCATGGAATGAATTTTAAGGGACCAGCTGATTCGGTCCCACTTAAGAAGAAAAGTCTCAGTTATCCGTGGTCTCACTAAACGGGAGTATACAGTCAAACCTGTGTATAATGTCTCTGTGGAAGAGTGTTTTTTTTTAATGAAAACAGCAGGCTATATTGCTTGCCATCCCTATAGAAAACATCCCCCACAGAGACTTTGAAGATTTTACCCACTGGGACTGCAACGGTATAGAGCGAAACCTCTCTGTAGAGGACACCATCGGGACCAAAATAATATATCCGCTATAAGGAGGTGTTCCCTATAAGGAGGTGTTCCCTATAATGAGGTGTTCGCTGTAAGGAGGTGTTCGCTATATAGAGGTGTCTGCTATAGAGAGCTTTGACTGTAGTCTCAATTTATGACGATATATAGACAAAGAGATTTCAGCACGAGATTATGTAGAACTTAACAAGATATCTGTATAAAAATCCACTCCTAAGAAAATGTAAAAAATAGTTTTTTTTTTTTTTACGTTTGCTGTCCATAAATTAAACTATACGAATAATACTTTTTAACGACGACAGTTCACGACGCACGTTCGTATTTCGCTTCCAGGCCAGCAATTGTCGTACGTTTTTGCACGTCACCTTTCCGCCATAATACAATCTCCTACAATTGAAATAATTTCCAGTAGTTAGTGGGGTGTTCACACGAACTCATATCGGCATAAGAATACACCTTTCCTAATTTCTGTTTAAACATAGTGTAGCCTGGTAGCCTGATTAAAAGTCCGTATATGCAGCCTCGTTCTTATGAAATTTGTTGTTCTAAATTTATTACTTAGTAATTATTTCTATTACTAAAACTCCCAGTAGAATGATAAGAGTCAATTTTGATATCTAAAACGAAGTGTACATACTGGACCAAAACAGGACGTTTAAACAGAAATTCGTGAAAGGTGTATTCATACGGGCACGAAAATCTTTGCTGTTTACATGATCTGTTTCGTGAAGTCTTACCTGAAACGTATACGGAATAGCAAGGGGCATACAGGAGTATATACTATTTTAGCGAGCACATGGGGTCCGAGAGACATTGAAAGATATCTTTCAGAAAAAAAATGCCATTTTATTGCTCAATGCGCATGCATGATTTGAATAAATTGAAAATCATGCGGACATGAAATTTAATACCTGCCACCGAAACCGCGTAAACCCTACAAACAAACTGTGACCATAGTTTCAAACCGACAGGTCACATTGTGGCTGTGGGTGTTGGGGAGGGAAGGGGACCAGTTGATAATCGAAATTAGGAGCAGCAGCTATCTTTTTCAGTTACCATTCAGTGAAACAATGAATTCTATCAAAACGAGGCTGGCACAAAAGAGCATGTTACCTGTTGTTTGAAATAACGTCTCTCTTCTTCATCAATCAGAACAAGATTAAGAAAATAACGAACTGAAAATTTCTTATTGATGTCCTTCATCGTTGGTGTCAATTCATAACCAGATAGGAATAAACGGATCGGAATCGATTCACCTACGAAGGAGCGCATTTCAACAAATATAATACCAGCAAACCAATCAGTGCTTGTTTCTCAACTCCATGGGGAGTATAACAATACTTATAGGCGTATTTAAAAATCGATCATTTTTAGGGGGCGTTTATTTGAGAGGGGCGTTTATTGCGAAAATTAAAATTGGGAATATGAAGAAATGTTGATAGTTCCTTATAAAAGAATGAAAACGTTACTTGTCATGTAACGTTTTCATTAAATCTTGAGGATGAGTGTTCTCTATAGGAATCGCAAGCAATATCGCCTGTTGTTTCAATAAAAAAAAACACTCCTCCACAGAGGCTTTTTGAAGATTTTGACCGATGGGAAATGAAAACTCACCCACAAATTTTTATTTGTCATGTGCATAAGTGAGTAATGTTCAGACTTGTTACGGGGGCGTTTAGTCGAAGGAGGCATTTATTCAAGAGGGGTGTTTATACAAATGGACACAATATCCGGCTCACTTAAACAGCCATGTAACAAAGGAATTGTCGATGCAGACTGAATATCCTAGAAAAGACTTTGACAAAATCGAAATCCAGTTCTGTTGTTCATGAAGTTCGCAAATCTTGACCTGGCGCTTCTCCACAACTGAGTGAATAAGAAAATAACCCGGAAGTTTGAGTCCTTGGGCCATCTGTAACGGTTGATTATTTTACCCGTAGACTTGAAACTAGGAAGTTGATATACGTATAACATTGCTCTAATTTGCATAATGGCTCCAAATGGGCTGATATGCTGCTTTTAAAGGGAAGTATTGAGACACGACATGAATGAGACTCAAACATTGGCCTTAGTGAATGCACTGGTACTATCCACTGCACCATCGCTGCACATATATACCTAGTTGTACTAAATGTCTTGATGTAAAACGTAAGATTGCAAACCTCGAACTGGTGCTCCATCCATGATTTCATACTTGGCTATCGTATCATTTTCTGTGTATGTGTTAGGACCTGATTGATTAAAATGTCAACAAAACAAATAAATAAATCAGCACCTATAAATAGCACTCCAATCATTTCACAACCTTATACTCAATTAGTTTCAGTTAGTAGTGTAAACCTTGTAAAAATTTAATTGGGACATTGAGGCAATGCTAAAAAAACAACAACAACAAAAACAGACAATGAATTAAACCCTCCATTACCAGTGCCAGCAATTTCCCTTTTTATGATGGCCAATTCCATGTGTCGTATTTTGATTCGTACCAACAGAAAGTAGATTTTGCCAACAATTACGTCTTTCAAGTGGTATCTGGATTAAAAAAAAGAACATGAAACAAAGTAAACAAAATTGCACGATCACAATCAAAAGGAAACACACGAAAAAAATCAGAGATCGATTTGAAATTGATGTTTTTTTATCGTACATGTTTTTTAACCAATCACAAATCGAATTAACTAGTTTTAACCAATCACAATTGAATATGAATCATGGAAATCATGTTTCAAATCTTAAAGATTTGTTTATATTTCACCTTCTTAATACATTAGGACCGATTACAGCTGAGAGGGCCAATAACAGCTGAGAGGGCCAATAACAGCTGAGAGGGCCAATAACAGCTAAGAGGGCCGATTTACAGCTAAGTGGGCCGATTACATATTAATCGGACCTGCAATTTTGCATTGCTCTGTAATCAACCATACAACACAAATACCCTTACTTCGACTTGTTGTATTCAAATTCTATATGTAAGCAATCTTCAATACCGACTTCCATTTTGATACTGTAAAAGTGAAAAAGAAAATGATGAAAATAATTCGAATCCATTCAGCTCTTAGAACAGGCGAAAAATTACTGCCTCACATTTTTTTTGTGGGGGAGGTCTAATACTAGATGAGTATAACCCAGTGTTAAAGTCAAAAACATTTATTCAATACTTGGCTACTGTCACTAAAGATGATTCCTAAGGATTTTTTTTCAACACGTGAAGTGTTACATTACAGACGTACAGCCCAAAAAAAACTTTACACTGTCACGAAAGAATGAATTTTTACAAAAAACACAGAAATTAGTGTTACAGAACAGCTATGCATTGTCGGATATTGTTTTGGCTTGATGGAATAAATTTCAATATTTGCTTTTGTCTCAACAAATATCAGGTCATTATGAAAACCTTTGTGCATTAAGGTTGTCTGACAAAACAAATCACCTGTTATTCATTTCAGGATACGAGCAAAGTGTATGAACAGCAATGTCCAATTCCTTTGCGATATCAGCTAAGCGACGAACTATGGTTACTTTCAAAAAATACCTAAAATCAACATAATAAAGAGGATAACATGTTTATGAATGTAATAGAAATTAGCAAAAACTTAAAAAAGCCCAGGAAGAAATTCCCAAAATTCCCAAACAAGAACATTGAAATGTCATTTTCCCCTGACTTTTCAAAAAAAAAAAAATAACCTAACTTTTCCCTGATTTTGCAGAAAAGTGGTAACCCTACCATATCCTTGTATATTTCTTTCTAATTAAAACATTCCTGGTTCCAAGGGCATCAAACCACAGCCTCGAAAAAGCATAAGACTTACCCAAACATTTCCCATCCAAATGTCAGTTTCTGAGCAAAACTTCCAGTCAATATTTTTATCCTATTATATCCAGTATTTCTTAGTAAGCAACGACAGGACTCACCTAAGTCTTACGTTACTTCCTGTGTAAGATTCGTACGGTTTTTCCACATTGACAAATTCAAATTTATAAGAACCATTCGTTGTAAGTTCGCCAGGCTTCACTAGCTCTTTAACCAGGGAGGTAAATTCATGATGGTTTCCTCTGTCGTAAAATAACTCTAGAGAAACAAGATAGATAAGATTATTTACTAGATGAACAAAAAAATTCTATTGATTGATTTACAACTACAAATGCTCACAATCACAAAACAAAAAAGATTTCTTGTGAAAATCTGTAGGGTCGTCATCTGCCATCAAAATTTCATATGTGTTATCATGTAAATGCACTCAAGAAGAATTCAAGTATTCAGAAAATAAGCAATCACACATTTACGAAAAGAAAAACGTACACACCTATTTGTCCGATAAATTCAACTTTTATTCCATGATGTTCCAACTTTTTACCAGGGTTTCTCAAATTCACATTTACCTAGATGGAAAGGACATTTGAAACAAAGCCATCAATCTAATTCTGGCTGAATGAATAATGAATGACTTGAACGAGTCAGGAACAAAAAAAAAACTGAAAAAAGTGCAACAACTTTGTGCAATAGCAACTTAACAACTGTGCATGCTGTGAGTAATGCGCTGTTCACATTATTTAGTAAGTATGTAAGTAGCGAGAAGTTTTAACGTCCTTGGGGCATATCCATTTATCTCAATGCCTCCTCATCCCCTCTGACAGTCAACTTATTAGTTAACTTACTGCTAGAGATACATTAAGCATTGCTCTAACTTGCCCACTGGCCAGCATGCGGTCAGTTGATAGCTCCTAATGAGCTGAATACGCTGCTTCCAAAGCGCACCGGAGTGGAGTATCGATTCCAGTTTCCGCTGGTAGGATTGAACCCCAACCGCACTGGTGAAAACCGAATGTGCTGCCACTACACCATCGCCGCATATTTAGTTTTCGCATACGTTTTGACACTGCCTAAATCCAGCGGTTGGCTTCTAATATGGTTAAAGAAAAAACATTTTTACATGAAAGTTGTTCTGTGTTTCCTGAAATAAGAAACACTTGCACCAGCTGGAGAGCATGAAATTTGTGTGAGTTGTGTGACATATAAGCAATCAGGAAGGTATATCAAATGAGCTGTTGATGCTTTTTCACACACTGATCCTTTTGTAATCTGTTTTGGAAACAAGAAAGCTCCATTTTTTTTGCAAAAATGAGCTGATGCAGTTGTTAATTTTTATCTTTTTTTTTTTTTTTTTTTACATCATACCAAACTTTTTAATTTCTTTGTTCATAAAACAAAGAAAACGAAGTTACGGCTTTCTTGTTTTAAAGTGACAATACATAGACATGAACTTAAACTGTTTTTATTAATTAATGTTTAGGAAACATTCATTTACGTTACATAATCTTCACGAGCAGCTTCTAAAATCCTTCCAAGACAGTTTCAACGACCACAAGCGATCACTGAGCTCATTATACGGCACTATAGTCGGAGTTCGAACACTCGGCTTGGAGGTGGGTAGGCGTGTTGGTCTATGGCACTGGTTTCGTTTTAATTTCAGAAGTCAAATTGTTTTGAATCGGGGTTAAACGGATGTTCTAATGTCAGCCAGCACATTTAACCAAAATCCTTTTTATTTGTATTCGGCTTTGTAGTTTATATTTTTCTTTCGTGAAAGGGAATACAAAACAAACTGACATACAAGTCATAATAATGAGACCTTTTGAGTCAGTTTTTAATTAGACGACAATGTTGGATATTGGATTGAGTTGTCATGCAAGTTCATTCCCAGTGGGCAAAATCTTCAAAAAGTATCTGTGGAGGAGTGTTTTCTATAGGAATAGCAAGCAATATTGCCTGTTGTTTCAATAAAAAAACACTCCCCCACAGAGACTATTCAAAGATTTTGCCCAGTGGGTTATGTTGTGTTAGTGATCATGTAACCAAAACACTGGATATAAGATAAGAAGGATAAAATGGGACTGCCAGAAAAACACAGACAAACTAGAAATTAAAAAGGAGAATGGATACTATAATGAAATCTGTGTTAACAACCACCTGTATAAAGGGACCACCTGTATAAAGGGACCACTTTCAACCACCTTCATGTTGGTATTTTAGTAGAAACCTCACGGTATAAAAGGACCACCTGTATAATACAACCACATGTCCCCAGAGTGGACATTATACACAGGTTTGACTATACTTAAAAAAGCTCTAGAACAGAATTTTTTTAAAGGAAGGATCTGTACTTTTTTTTACAATTTTTTTTGTACAAGTATCTTTTGGCCTGAATTGTTACTAATGATACTTACCGTTCCAGCAACTGTCTCTCCATCATAATAAAGATGATGCTTTTCTCGTTTACCATCCTCATTTTTCAGTTCCACTTGCTTCCTTTTGTCTGAATCAGCAAGAACTATGGATATCTCAGCACTTTGCCCAAATCCAAAGAAACTCTAAAACAGAAATGATGGTAAAAGTATACCTATTATATAGTTTTGCCGACTAAAAGCAAATTTTAATTTTCAAGTTGCAGGCTTACATATATCACAGATAATAATAAAGGAAAAGATTTCAGATTGTGTCTTTCAATTCATAAATTTCATTTTTTTGTGAATTCCATAAAGTTTGTTCTACGTAAGTCTTAGTTGCAGGTTCACTTGCAAATCAATTACCTTGTCCTGCAAAGAACCAGTCAGAAACATAATTATTCCTTTTTTTTGAAACCAGAAATTATTATAGGTTTATAGAATAGTTTATAGAAAAACGGGCCAATAGTTTTGGGAGTGAGTCTTTTTTAAATCTAACTGAAAGAACATTTTCTTTTGCCTGAAAATGCACCATTCCCCCAATTTCAAAGCACGTCAGTCTATGACTTTGATTGTGAATACCGACCTTCAACTAATAGTAAATCTTAAAAAAAAATTATAATACAGTACAGCCCGAAAGAAACTTTACACAATCGCAAAGGAATGAATTTTTACATGAAAAGACATTATCAAAAAGTCATTATCAACATCTTTTGTGTTCTATGCAGTTTGTTTAGACACACAATTGAACTGAACATGAAAATGTTATAATAAACCAAAACCTCTAAATTCTTTCAGGCTGTACTGTAAATAAAGGTGAGGAGAATTTAAACTTACCATTATCAAATTAGCTTTCAGAGACGTTCATATGAAGTATATTATAATATTTAAAAATCTAAACATAAGTAAATTAAGGCGGCTATCACAGATATGTGGTGTAAGAGTCGTATAAGGTCTCAAAATAGGGTTGGTCAGTCGGCCGGGGAAAAAAAAAAGATGAGAGAACCCATAAATCTCTGGCGCAATTTTGAAATATCTCCAGCATATTCAACGGACTGATATTTAGGCTCTGGGCCAAAATTATACCAAAAAATGGGTCTGTCGGGCAACTCTAACACCACTTATTTGTGATACTGGCCTAATGAGATCCTACAAAACATGAGACTGTTAGAAAATGTAGTGGATGCAGTTCTTTTCATAGGATAGTCACTTTAGGCTTCTTTTCAGCATAAAAACATATACATTTTTGGCATGTTCCCTTGATAGAGACGTCAATTACAATTAATTGTAAGGTAAGGGCATATATTCTCGGCAGGATCTATTCTCGTCACTACGTTTAAATTGAAAAGATTAATCAATGAAAAAAATCAAAAAACATTTAAAATAGAAGCTTACAGTAAGTAATGTTAACACAAAAGTTTAAATTTGAAATATCACTTAATAATTGAGGGGGAGTCTCAAACCCATTTAAACAAATCCATAAACCAAAAACACGACTGAAATGAAGTTGTTGATATTCACGCATGCTGTTATTGCCACATCTTGTTTACTACTGGAACGGAAAGATTGGCCATCGGACTTCAAACCATGACTTTTAAATCTCCATTATGAAAGCAGATTACTATTTAGGGGGCATTTTCCGTTTCTTCCGGTGCAAGAATATATTCTCGTCATGTTTAATAACCAGCTAATCATCAGAGTTTGTTTGCATCACGATGTAATAGTTATGAGAATGTAACGAGTAGCTCCAAGGGAAATTAGCAGTAGACAAAAGAAATATCATCTCTAGTGTTTCCTTTGGGACTATTACGGCACGTGGTTTTTATGGCACGTGTTATTATGGTTCCATGTTTTATATCTAAATTGTTTTGAAAATCTTGCATGTCAAGAATAGATTCTCCAGGCATTCCTTTTCGCCTTCGTTTATCTAATCTTTAAAGGGAAGAAATGTTTTTACATTTATTACTAATGTTGTTAAAATATTGTATTTCATATCTTACATAAATTTGAATGTGAATTAGGTTTCCTAAGATGATTAGGATGGTTAATAGATGCCCTTACCTTATTAACCATTTATATATACTATCAGGGAAGGAAGGACTTATACTCTAGGATTATAATGTAATGAGAGGTGACAGACATTGTAAATACCTCTTAGGCAATAATATAAAGCTATAATGTAAATAAAGTGACTTAGTGTTGCAGTTGAGCCCCGCCGTAAATCTTATTTTGCAAAGAACAAGTCAAAACATGAATCGTTCTTTGAAACCATTACAGGGTTTATGGAACAGTTTAGTAGTAATGGGACTCGACTGCAACTAAGCCAATAAGGCAAGTTGCATAATCTGATCCTAGCTGGGGGTGGGTGGTCAACAAAAAAAACAAAAAACAAGACAATTTAATTTGGTATCAATAGAAATTCAACACTTTCTTCTCCTTCCAGCAGAGTCCTTTAAATAGGTTAACATTTGTTATTCATGGTGATGCCAACAAAAGTAAATACCTAGGAATCCCCAACGTGTAATACATTAAGAACGCAAAGAAAGTTCACATTTAATGTAGGACGTATTAGCTAGCTACATTTGTTTGCAAAGCTAGTAGTTGTAACTATAAAGTTTTGATGAGGTCGAAAATTCCATCAATTTTGAAACTATTTTTAAATTCGGTAGAAACGATATGTAAAGAATCAAAATACTTATAAAAATGACATTCGAGTTTGAACTAAACAAATTCGTGTTCCCTTCTTGATTTCTGTTCCGTGTGGCTAATAACATGAGAAAAATATTGAGGGTCTGGTTCACCGGCTGCCGTAACATGGACACCCTAACTCGTGATCCATTTCGTATGGCGTTACTTTCTTCCTCTCCCTCTCTCCCTCCTCTTCTTTTCCAATGACGAACAAAACAAAATTTATATATGATGAATTTGATTCAGTTTATCTTCAACCTTTTGATTTATCGTGGCATGAAGACCTATATTTATTCAAACAACTAAAGATTTTCATTGAAATGCTTGCTTTCCAAAACAGTTCGAAATTATTACTAAAAAAGGGCCTGCGAGAGAAGCGTGTAGTGTCCAATTCAAGGAGAAAGGAACGAAGTTGCAATCTGTCTTTAAAATCGACATGAAAAAATCAACGTGAGATGGACGTAAAATGGACGTAATCAACGTAAGATTGGACGTAACCAATGTAAGATGGCCCTGAAAGCTCTCACCGCCCTAATCCGCGCACAAAAATTAATAATAAAATTGCTACGCATGCGCACATTATTACACGAGCAAAAATGAATAACCTTTAAATGGATGCTCTTGCTTTTGGAGACAGATTTCGTGAAGTAATTACAGGAAGAAATTATAGTGTAATAAATATGAGTTTCTTAATTAAATGAACCTCTAGTATCCAAAACGCTTTTTAAAGAGAAACAAGTCAATGAGGGCGCGAACTTATGTTTCTTAAATTTTGCGCCAGTTGAGCCTCAAATGGTTCTTACAGTATTTCCTTGCGCCTGGGGTGCTTATTTAAAAATTGACTTCCAGGAGGGGTTGCTTATATAAAAAATAAAAAAACAGGGAGAAATACGGTTGTTAACACAAAATCACTACGATCCATAATTCAACCTGTAAAAACTGATGTGGAACCACCCGCTTATTCAAGAGAGAGGCGCTTTTATAAAAATCGGACTTCCACAGGTAGGAGAGGCGCAGAGGAGGGAGGCACTTATTCGCGAGAGAGGGAGGAGGGCGCTTATTCAAGGAAACACGGTAATTTCTTTCTTTCCGAAGGAAATATATTCAGTACGGTGCAAATCAGTTTCGATCGTGGTCCTCGTACAGTTTTTGAAGGTTTATTGTCTAATTTGCAGACCAATATTCCAGGACCTGGCCTTTTTTTTAATTTCCTGAACGGCAAATTGATAAGAGCTGAAACTTGGCAGGTGTGATCGATGCCGTCCATATATTGTCCGTATATCGAGAAGGCAAGAGACCATGGGTTCGAGGTTGCAATACGTTTTACGTTTTACACTGTTTTAACTTTTATGAAATTTTTGTTCGGATAAATGATATCGCTTCAAAATGTAGAAATGTTACGTTTGTCTGCAACCAATTCTCGTCAAGTTTTTTATAAAATAGGTGACATTCTTTACCCATACCACTATTGGCAGAAAACATGAGAGGGGTAAAGGTCAACCTCGTCCCCAGGGCTTCTTGCCTTTTCTATGTACTGGATGCCCCGGGGACGAGGTTGGGGTAAAGGTCGCATTTTCGACTTGAAGCACTCGGTTGTTTGCTTTTTCTTTTTTTCCTCATTTTTTTCAAAACATCTTTTAAGATTTGTCCTCCCGTACCTCAAAGCGTTTAGGTCAAAGACCCTCACATCGAAAAATACTTTTTGGTCAGGATTACAGGGACCCCCAGTGCAGCTGATGTCTATAGCCGTGATACATTTCCAGTGTTAGCTTGATGTTAATGTTAACCACGTAATGTTAACAACGTAGGTTCAATTTTGACGTCCTTGCAGACTTCACTCAACAATATGGCCGCTATGTTCTTGACCTCGTTGTGACGAAGACTGGATGAATCCCCCTTTCTTGCATGAAAAAGCATGACTGAGGTTGAAATTTTTACTACAAACGCATTTTGTTAGGAGATTTGGGATGTGCCAGATATATCGAATACAAAGTGCGTCCCAGGATTGCTTTTTTGTATAGCTGATGCTCTTTAATTGGGAGTGAGGTCAGCCAGTTGTAGGCACCAACTTGACAGTTGGATTCATTGAGTTTTCTATTCTTTTCATTCATTGATTCTCTCTGACGTTCTGTAATTGTTCTTTGTAACATGCTTGTTTTTCGTTACGTACTTGAAGTTTTGATTTACGATCATTGTTGGTGTTTTCATCGAGGATCACTTCCACAAGGTTTGATGTTATGTGTAAGGAATTTTCAAACTCAAGTAGCTACAACATTCTTCATTCCAAATCCTCCGGGGGGTAAAGACAGCAGCTCTCCTTCTTGGTCGTTCACAAAATGCATAGGCGTATCCAGGGTCAGTCAAAAAAGCGGAGGCGTCCAACGTTACGATGTTTCTTTTCAGGTCTTAAAGTGTCGATTAGGTTAATCGCACGTTTTCCTCTTCTACTTTAAATGGACTAAACACTCCTCCACAAACTGAGCTTTACCTACCTGCCCACCTGAGCTCTACCTACGCCTTTGTCAATCCAACTGCATATACAGCCATTGCAAGAGGGATCACCTCCACCAATTGTAAAAAGTCGTGTAGGGATTGTGTAACAGTTGTTATAATAACATAATATATAATATAAAAATGACATCCAGGGATTACGATAATACCTTTTGGTTGGTGTCGAGAACAAAAGTTTTTTCGTGAATGTGTTGTTTTCGGCTCTACATACATGAGCGATATACTTCAGGTGTTGGGCGTATATAAAGTCACGTAGAGGCACTGTCCTTGTTATTCTTTGCATATCGTTGTTTGAATATACAAAGCTGAAATCTTTCTCTTCAGTATCATCAGACGCGTCTTTTCTAGCCCAACCCCTTTTTTACCATACTGCGAAGTAACTGGAACCAGCAAACTTCCAACTTAAGTATCTGCCAATCATTGGGAAACCGTGCTTGTGTTCCGTATGTCAGACGGGATCTAACACATGCCTCCAAGATCTTTCTCCTTGTACGAAGGTTAACTCTTGCCACACGATGTTCAGTGAAGCAAACTGTCTCAGACGTTGAAACTACTTGACCAAGGTACGCAAATTCGCGCACGTTTTCGATAGTTTGGTTGCCAATGCTGAGCAGGGAAGGTTTTTTCACTAGGTCATTATTGTTAAACACTTGCGTTTTTGACTTGTCAAACGATATTGTCAATCCAAATCGCGAACACGTGTTGTCATCCTTAGCCAATTACTTGTTCAAAAAACCAATGGCAATCCAGCAGTTTTAGCGCAGTGTTCTTCAATTTTCATTTCATAGCTATCTTTATCCAATCACTTTGTTGTTACAAGGAGCTCCGCTCTTACCTTATTCCGCTCACAGTATTATCCTTGTTATCTAGTTAGCTAATTTTTTTTATACCTATATGTTGTACTGTAGATAGGGAGAAGAACCATTATATATAAATGGAACCCAAATAAATGATTAATAATAATAATAATAATAATAATAATAATAATAATAATAATAATAATAATAATAATAATAATAATAATAATAATAATAATAATAATAATAATAATAATAATAATAATAATAATAATAATAATAATAATCGATAGAACCTGTTGTTCTTCATCCACAGACCAACTAAATAGTACGACGTCATCTGCATAAAGAATCCATCGGATGATATCAATTCCTCTCACGTTGCCGTTGCCGTTGCTCTCTGTTGCTCTCTGTTGGTACACATGTGTGGATTGTTGAAGTCAATATCAACACCCCAACCATCAGGAAACGCTTGATCGATTTCGTATGCTGCGACTTTACTAAAGCTCTCTACCGTTAACTAAACGGCCGCTCCCTTCTCTTGATTTGATTGACTGTAGTAATTTTATACTCGTTACACATGTTGCGTTTCCTCCCGTCGCATCCAATCACAGGACGGTAAAAACTGCCGCGCGTGCAGTGTGTCGTCTTTCTTCTGATAAATATTTTGTGCTGATTATAACGATTGGCGCTATTTTTAGAAAAATATTCTTTTCTCATTTTGATTGGATGTTCCTATTCTCTAACCCAGTCTTTTTTATGAAAAATGCTGACAATGCAGGTGAGTAATTTTTAATAACATTCTAATCGATTCAGTTGGTAATGAATGAGGGGATACTCAATGGATCAAGAGAAATACGCCCCAAGAACTTAGTTGCAAGCCAAGGTGGTGCTAAAATTCTGCAGCAATAGAATGTAAACAGGGAGAAAAAGTTGTACCTTTGGTATTTTTTCGATATAAAGATAGAACTCAAATTTTGCTAGGGAGCTTCTTGCGACCTATATTATGTTTTGAAGGAGCTTAAGAATGTTTCTCACAAAGAAAGAAAAACTTACCACAAGAGAGGGTGGTGTGGTGTGACTTTACTTTAATATGATGAGGGTATATTTTTTAGAATAATCTAGTCCAGATTAGCGAACGTTCAACCGAACATAATGTATTTTCGTCTCAATTCTTGAAAGAAAAGGTTTGAATACAAAATCTAGTAAAAGCCTTGTTTTCTTGAGTTGAGTATATTTAAAAATTTTGCTGTTTGAATATGTTGTTTTGGTTTTATTTCAGAAGAGTAAAACTATTCCCGCTTGTTTGTGTTCTTTACTTGGCAATTGTTGGATGTTTCGGCCTAGTTTCAGTTCACTCCTGAAACGGTTATCTTTACCTGCAAAGAACCAGTCAGAAACAATATGGATTGTGTTCTTCGAAACCAGAAATTATTGCACAACATTATAATGGTTGTTGCGTTCCATCAAAAGTTTTGGGAGTGAACTTCAACGTTTCAATGATATTATGGAATATTAATCATCTCCCAAAATGAACACACATCTTGCTTGGTATAATGTAAATGTTCTTTCTACACACTTTAACAAATTTTCCATTATGTTGTTTATCTAAGAATATCATCAATGACTACAAAAAAGATTAGCACTTTCTGTGTATTTATTGATTTTAAGTGACTTTCTAAGTGAAGTATTGCTGGGTATCTAAGCATGAAATATAATGATCTACTTATGCTTAAAACAGACTGTATTACAAGTGGTGTTAAGCAATGAACTTTAAGCGATGAGCTTTAGTGATGAATATTCAGGCTTAAAGGGTCATAATTCAGTGACATATCCAGAGTGTATTTGTTACCAGTTAACCAGTATGGGATCCCAAATTCTCATCCCAAAAGAAGTCAAAAAGTCAATTTTGCCCAAACGGTAACCCCAATAATAATCTGGATACTTCACTGTAATTACAATAGAATAACAATCCCTTAAATTTTCGCACCCCTTTTATTTTCACGCAGCAGAACCTTGCAGGAATAAAAGGTTGTCTAATTTAGCGCACCAGGTTGAGCGAAAATTAAAGGTATGAAATAACGTTTTTTAATCAAAATGACCATTCTAAATCTATGTAAGAGACATCCAATTTAGTAAGGACCTAAAGCTAGACAGGAAATACGTACATTCTGTACAAAAATATCTGTTATTCAGTATCAATGATCCCAAATTTTAAAAGCAACAAAAAACTGTAAAAATTGAAGGGATTAAAGGTATAAGATATCTGTGTAGCAATGGCTTGTGATGTAAGTTGCAACACTAAAAAGTCTCTGTGGAGGACTTGCTTTTCCTATAGAAAACACTCCTCCTCATAGACTTTGAAGATTTTGCCCAATGGGAACTATTTAGCTATATAAATATTTACATAAATCTTCAAAGGCCCATTCTCGTTTTGATACAGAAAGAAACGTCAATCATGTCTTCTTCGTCAGAACCAACAAAATTTAAGATGGTGGTGGTTGGAGGTAGGTTTGTCAACTTTTACATTTTTTTGAAGTTAATAGATGACGTTTACAAAAATTATGTATAATTATTATAAGTTTTATGTTACGTTAAAACATGGAAAACAGGGGAAAATCTGTATGGGTATTTTTATATATACATGCCTTTTATAAGCACTAGTAAAAATTGAAAATCTTTTTAAAATTTTGAGCAAAGTAATTCAAATAACTATGCAAAGAAAACTGAAACATTTCCTTTCAAGACCACTATCCTATTGAGCCTAGGGTGGTTTTTATTTTACTTACTGCATTTGACCGATTTGACTACACAAAATTCTTTGCTTGAATATGTAGACTTGAATGCTACCACAGCACTTCTTGTGATTTATGTGTTGTTATTGCAAAGTATTTATTGTGGGTACTTTGTCTGATTTCATGTGAAAGTCATTGTACATGCTCACGTTCATCAGGAGGTGAGATTTGCAGAGTGAACGCGTTTCGTCCCTTGTTAGGGATCATCAGCCGTCCATAGTTGCCATTCATTTCTCTCACTATTATATAATATCTTACTTAGGTTAACATTTTTTTGTTTCAGCTGGAGGTGTCGGAAAGAGTGCATTAACAATACAATTAATTCAAAATCAGTAAGTTCTTCATGTTTCTGTTATTTAATGCGAACACACACACACGCACACGCACACGCAAAACAAAAAAAAGAAAGGTGTCTGGGCAATTAAAAGAAGAAATACTGTATTGATTTGTGTTCAATCATTGAATTATGGAGGAGATTCTAAACACTTTTTTATTTTATTGACAATATTTCATAGTTTTGATGGCTATGTTTTCGACTACAAAAAATATCTTATAGACGCTACGGAATATAGTCAATAGCAACGTGTTTTGAATTCACATATGACATTAAAAAATATATTTACTCATTTATTTTTTGATTTGTATATGTATATAACTGTAACCTTGAGTTGACAAAGTTATTGATAATCTTGTTTCTATTCTTTTTCAGCTTTGTAGAAGACTATGATCCAACGATTGGTTAGAAAATTATCTTCATATCCATTTTGAAAGTCTCGTTCTTAGAGAATATCACTGTTTGTTTTGATGTTCATCCTCCAAGATAGAATCTATTCATGGGATCGATGTGTTTCCTTTGAGAAAGTACATACGGTTTTTGTATAACTATCTGATTTTATATTTTATAGAGGATTCATACATCAAACAAGTTGTAGTGGATGGTTCAATTTGTATATTAGTAAGTGATCATCGCATATTCTTGCAAAGCAAACTTACCATATTTTCCGGGATATAACCCACACATCGTATAACCCGCACTCCAACCTTTTGAGCAGTCAACCAAGTTAAGTACATAATAACCCCTATCTTATTAAGAGAAAATTTCAATTAGCACAGTATTTGCTTCACATGAGTAAGTGTACTACTTCACAATGATTGACCGGAAAATAACTAACTTATCGAATAACCCGTGCCACACTATAACCCGCACCCGAGCAAGAAACAGCAATTATCAACATATTACCTGCGCGTTATCTCTGGAAAATACTAAGTGCATAATCCATTTTTTGCATTGTTTAACATTTATGTTGTCAAGTTGTAAATTTGCTTTGTTTGAATTTGAGAAATCAAATGTTATTCATTACGCGAATTCTAATTGGCTAATTTTAGAAGTTGTATACTTTTTGTGTAAAACGGGCGATACATAATCAAATTTGTTGAATCAAATCCAAAGTTCAGTGATAGACTCTTTCAATTTGTTGAAATCAAATTGTTCATGAATCACTTATTTTTTTTCAAAACATTTTTTTCAACATAAGATAATGTGATTGGTTAAACCATAGAAATACAAAAAGAGATAGAATACCATCAAGCTTTAGTTCTATTCAAATTCCTATTCGAATTACAAACAATGCAGCTGATGCGCGTTGACTTCCCTCATTCTCATGAAAAAAAATTGCAAAAATTGCAACCGTATCCATGGTCTTGTTTGTCCGTTGTATTAAAAAGTATATTTTGGGTTTTTTGACTTTATATACCAACATATGTTTTTGTATCTCATACTAAAAGTGTTTTCACAACGTTTTCGCGAACACAAACTCGTAAGGGATATAGAGTGTTGTGTTTGAAATATTAAGATCAAAACTGATAGGCAACGTTTATTTCAATCATTTAAATATTGTTTATATTTTCATAATTGTTGTCACGTGCTCTATCAAACATCAAACCGAGAAGTTTAATTTTTTCTACCATATTGCTTTTTGCTCTTCGATAAAAATGAGAGCGTGGTGATGAACATTTTAGACAGCTTATTTTTATTATTTTTATTATTATGTTTGTTAGGTGATCACAAAATAATACAACCACAAATATTTTTGTCAAATCATAAATTTTTTTCGTAATCTGTCATCAAACTAATTTTAATAAATATGCAAAACCGATAAAAAGATATTAGCTGAAGTCACATGCTTCAAAAAATAAATTGTAGATATTGCGATTTAAGTCAATGACTTCTGCGACGAGGAACAATAGAATTCCATATATAGCGCGAATATTTAAATTAGATTTATATACTGCCGACAGAAAATTAAACGTGCATTAGACAAAAGAAACTACATCGTGTTATTCAATCTCTTTCCGTATTTCTATGGATAAATACATTTTGCTACAATTTTAAAAACTTGATTGTCCAACGTGTCCAACTTTTAAATTTTTAAAATCTAATTCAATTAATTGCATAGAAAATCTGCTGATCAAACTTATTGAACTCGACGAATTTGATTGGATAAATTTGATAGTCTATCGCTCACTATTGGGTCAAAATTGTATGCAAAGAAGCACAGTGTATTATGCGTTTTAGAAAAAAACCATTTTATTTTGATTTATTTGTTGTCTGGGCTTCATAACTATGTTGCTTTTATCAATAGGATATTCTTGATACTGCTGGCCAAGAAGAGTATAGGTATTAACTGTTTCATTGTTCAATTGATTTCTTCTGCATTTGTTAAAATTGTGCTTGTCATAAAGCATTTTGGTTGAATGTCTTATTTTCGTGAATTTGGAATATATTAAATTTCAATGCATAATTATTTTCGCAGCTTCCAATTTGATTATTAATAATTTATGCATGAATTATTAGTAAGTTACTGATTATTAATGATTATTTATTACTAAATACTGATAATTACTGATAAATTATTTATAACACTGATTATAAAATCTATTGTTTTTTATCAGTATTTACTGCTAAATTTATCGTTTTTCCCTCAGATCGTCGCATATATAAGCGAAAAATATCAAGTCTGTGATCAAGGTTATCTGGGATTTTTATAACATTATAACCTGCATCTTGGACGTCTGCCATGTTTTATTGTTATCTGGGAGGGATTCTGAAAATAGAACATGTTTCTATGACGATTGCTTTATTTGATATCTTCACTAACTGTTTTAATGATTTACCTAATCGCCCTAATATTGCTTATGTAAGCAGAATCTCTTCAAACAAGGCTACCGCTCATGCTAATTTCCAAATAGCCCCAATACAAAATATGTTAACACAATATGATCTCAAACCGGTTTTAAAGTTTTATCAGGTGAATTTCATATTTCATATCGGGGTCCATGATCTGGAATTTTTATGATTGCTTGCGGATCTGGGACAAACTGTAATATGGCGTTCAATGATTCTTCCCAGATGTTTCATCGCAATCTGGAATGGAGCTAGGCTTTGTGAGAACCTATTTTAAACAAATTAATTGTTTTGTTTTGTCAGTGCAATGAGGGAGCATTACATGCGTACCGGTGAAGGTTTCCTCTGTGTATTTGCAGTAACAAGTCTAAAATCCTTTCAAGAGATTGATAATTTCCGAACTCAGGTATTGTAATAATCATTTTGACTTTTATTTATTCATTATTTATTCATTTTGACTATTCATTTTGACTGAAATATTTGAGTGACATTTATGAGAATGTGTGTGTTCTTACGTACAGGCTCTACGTGTAAAAGATGCTGACTCAGTACCTATGGTTTGTAAGTACACTGTCTTCTTTATTTTTTGTCTTGTGACACTCATCCAGCTAAAGGATGTTCCAATTTTCACTGAATGATAAAAACAACTGAATAAGGAAACCTGTTACTTTTTTTGTTGCAAATTATTATGAATGACTTGGTTAGGATTAAAGCTACTTTATAAATCGGATGGGTGCCAGTTCTCTTAGCACCCTTCCTTTAATGCATTGTATAGTTTATATCTCTACATGCAACAGATTACTCAGTAAATACGAAGGGAAACACTAAATGTTTTCAATGATAATTTTTCTCCTAATTTATGCTTTTTTTGATTTCAATCTGACCTGTTTTCTTTTGTAGTGGTTGGTAACAAAGTAGACCTGCCCAAACGTGATGTATCGACTAAAGATGGTAACGAAAAAGCGCAAAGTTTTGGAATTCCATATGTAGAAACGTCAGCCAAAACTAAACAGGGAGTGGTAAGCGAATCTTTAAGTATTTCAGTAGTTATGCCTATTCTTTTACCTCAGGATGGCATCACCTTTTGGGGACAGCAGAACACTACCTGAATTTGTTTTTTATTATGTGGTTACCGCGATTACCGCACCTCCGCGATTACCGCATAGAAAAACATTTGATCATGTGGTTAACTTTTCCCAAACAATACACCAATTTCATTGGATAAAGCGGAAAAATTCTACCAAGGTAGTAATTTGGGAACAACTTAATAAGGTGCTTTTGTAATTTGGACTGGAAAAGCCCCATAAGCATGCATAAATGGGTTTGGGGGTGATTTCAATGCTGAGAAATGCTTTTGCACTTAACAAAAATATTGACCAGATAACTCTTTTTTTTTCAGGAGGAAGCTTTCTTCACGCTTGTTAGAGAAATAATCGCTGATGTAAGCATCCAAAATGTTTTTTTCTCTATTGTATTATAGTGTGTCTTTTTTTTTTTGTTGGGTGGGGGGGGGGGGGGGGGGTGGGAGGGTGAACATTTTGGGGGTGTTAAATAAGGAATGAAAAAATTTATGGTGATTTAATAGTGTGTGCCCTTTACAAACATGCCTCAAATAAGATCAAGGCTTTGGTTTATAGAGGGTTCTTATCTCTGTGGAGGAGTGTTTTCTATAAGAATGGCAAGCAATATCGCCTGCTGTTTCAATAAAAAACACTCCTCCACAGAGACTTTTTGAAGATTTTGCCCACTAGGAATCCCGACAGTAGAACTTGACAATAACCTTCCAGACCAGGACAATTTTCTAATGATTAAACTATGGTGGAACGGTTACGATCCGAACAATACGAAGCTGAAAAAATGAGGCTGAGGGTTATTCTTTGGTTGGCTCCTTTATCACGGTCGTTTAATTCTTAGAGGCTGTTAATGTAAAAATTTCCAGATTTTATCAACTTCTCCTGTGAAAAATCTCACACAAATGTTTGAACGAGCGAGGCATAACTTGACCTTTAATCTTACTCACCCAAACAAATTGTACAAGGTTTACACAACGAAGAAATTTAAAAAGGGGTGATTTACGAAAGTTTAAACTTTGTGATTTTTTCGAAAGTTTCTTCCTTTAAAGTACGTCTCTGGAATATGATACATTAAACTGTTAGGGTTTGCCATACTGAATTCTGCCAAATGTAGAGAGTTACACGAAGACCTACATTTGGAGTCTACATTTGGAGGATGGCATTACACCAAAAATGAGCACTTGAATTTTTGTTCTCATAGCGGAGACGGCGTGAAGGTCAAAAGAAAAGCGATTCCAAAAAATCGAAATTCAAATGTACGATTTTGTAGAAGAATTTCAAAGAAATCAAAAATATTTCGTTACGTTGGCATATATATAAAGGTAAACCCATCTGATTTTGGTGTGTGTGTCTTCATGGAGACAAAAACAAAAAAGGACGCAGAAGGTGTTGCAGAAAGAAAGGAGAACGTTTTATACCAAGCTTATGATGCGTATAATCATGTGCGTGTTATGATGGAGAATACATGCATTCCTACAGTGTTGACGTACGTTTCAAAACGTTTTTAATTTCTGCAAATCTAACCGTTTTGTTCACCAATCCATTATATATATATATTTTCTTAAGTTAAGGAATTTATGTAGTTGTTGGCTTTCGGCGTGGAAATGTTGATATATATATATATCCATCCATATACATCCACTATGGTCTGTTGGTTTAGGGCTTGTGTTGATTTGCTTTCTTCCCGGGGTTTTTTTTTCTGGCCTCTTTTTGCAGTGGATGCGACCTTCCCACTTGAAATGTGTGAGCTGTCACGTGACTGATTTCCCTGTTCTCTGCCGTATCATTCTTACTATGAAACCATTTTTTTATATCATTTTTTTGATTAAAACTAAACTAATATTTATTTTTGAACAGTATCCACCGTGAAAGATGTATTTTGTATTTTCCAATATCCTTATGAATGAGAAATATCACTTTTTCAGGATAAAACCTCTTGTCCAAATGAAAAATGAAAAAAAAAAAACCCTAAAAAAACCACAAAGGGTTGTGTTGCATCGAGAACCGACCATGTTGTTGTCGTTGTTTATTTGTTTGTTTGTTTGTTTGTTTGTTTTTTTTACCAACCAAATCTTGTTTATTTTCTTTATAATGACGATTTGTTATTGTTTGTTTATTGAACTTGTACATAAATATTTGTTTTGGTTCTTTTCCCTGCATGGATGACTTTAAACTTGAGTATACGACGCGTGTATTTTTGTTTTCTTCGTTAACTTCTGTGTTCCCACTTCGGAGTGTTTTCACATGGTCTCGGAAGGTCTAAGAAAGTTTTTCAGGGTCATGGATAGTCAGTGGGGAAGTTTTGTCTTTTTTTCGGGAAAAACGGGAAAATCATTATTTTGAAGAACGACTCGACATCTCTAAGAAAGCTAGATCTTACCGGAAGTTTGAATGCCTCGTTTTACTGTGTTTCACAGTAATTACTTAGTTTTATACAATTTGTAATAATTTTTTATCAAAATGAGGCTGGGGTAGGATAGTGTGGCAAAATATCGATATAACGAACTCCGATATAACGAAATCTCGTAGCAACGAGAAAGATTTCCCCGACCCTTAACAAATCCTCACTTAAAATCTCTCGATTTTACTCGATTTTACTCTTGCTCGAGAATTCTGGCAGGTGTATACTAGCCTTTATCGAAGAAGTTTGTGGGGGCCGGGGGTAAACCCAACCATACGTGCTTTGTCCCATTACTCCCCTGACATTCTTCAATAATAATGCGGTGAAACTCATCATACCGAGAGAACATTGGGAAGGATCAATCAACTTCCAAGCTAATTTATTATTAATTAATCTTTCTTCAACGTTGATTATACAATTTCTAGTCAAAAAGACTTATTTAGACCCCAACAATAAAAAATAAAAAAACAAACACATAAAAAACTAACAGCAAAGGAACAGCTACAGTATATGTTGGACTTTATAGCTAACCTATTAAAATCATTTACTGTAGATGCACTCTTCACTCGATCGGACAAATGGTTCGAAGCCTGAACTTAAGCCCCAATTGTTGTGAACTCTAGGAATCTTTACATTAATTCCTCTCCCTGAGACTGTATTTGGGAAAATTTACCTTACTTTGACCACATTAAGTTTGGCCCTATACAATGGAAGCTTTTATACGCCTCTGCTGTTACAAGAAGTTCTCAGTGTTTTTGCCGTTTTGCAACCTTGTTTCCAATGCCTCTTTTTGCTTGCCGCGTTTTGACGAACTTGGCGGCTTCTATTTATGGAGCAGTTCGAAGGCCCTCTAAAGTTGAAGTGAATTTATCGCACAATCCTTTCCTTTCACACGAACAGTGCATCTTTATTTTATAGAAGTCTCATCAAACTAAAAATAGTTATAGTATCGTGAGCAAACTTGGTGAATATATGACTTGTGAACGTTTGTAAGTTGAGGCAGAAGGTTGAAAAGAATGTATAGATAATTCCATAGAAAACGTCCCTTGATATACCCATTCTATCTAAATAGATATAGAACAACATGGTGCGGTTTGAATTATGATGGAGTTGAATTAAAATCCATTCTCCCGCATGAAAAAAGACTTTCCTGCATTTCTTCCCACTTTTCTTCGTAAATCCTCCCCCGTCTCAATTATATGCTTGTTGTGAAAACAAATGGTGTTGGTAAAAACTGGCCGAAAAGATTATTTACTTAGCAGCGAACAAAGATTTTGTGGATAAATTGCATCAGTCACTAACCGTGTACCAATGATCCAGCAGCAGGGGTAAGGCGCAGAGGCGTAGCCAGAGCTCAGTTAAAATTTGTGGAGGAGAGTTTAGTCATTTAAATTAGAATAGAAAACGTGCAAGTGACCTAATCGACACTTAAGATTGAAAAGAAATATCATAACGTTGGACTCCTCCACTTTTTTTGACTGACCTTGAATACGCCTATGCGGTGGATACTCGACTAGTTTCTACAGTTTTCGAAGATTTCGGAGTGACACTGTTTAAATATAGGGTGTTATTCTTACACAACTCTCGCCATCTCGATTTTATACTTTTTTTGAATACATCATACATCGATTTATTTTCGACACTGTAAAATACCCTAATAGGACGAAAGACACTCACCTATAATACAGGCCTATGTTAATTGTTTGATCTTGGTTTTATTATGCAGATATTACTGCAGTAGTAAAGTAATAGCACGAGAAGGTTCCCGTTTTCTAATATGGGTCCCCGTCATTTTCATGACACACACCAACAACCCAAGCCCCACACCCCCTTCTCCTCATTTACAGCTTCTCGTCATTGTCGTCCTCTCCCTCCCTCCTCCTCCATGTGAAAAAGCGTAGTAACCAGACTGTTTATACCATCAGTATTTTATGTGCTTATTAGTTCTTAAGTTGATCGATAAGAGTAATCATAGAAATTCAAGTATGTCCATATATGGACAAGATTCAGTGGACATTATCCGGAAATTTTATATAAGAGCGCTGGGTTCGAGGTTTGTGTACGGACAGCACCAGAAGAGTGTTTTTATAATGAATGGATTTAGAGGAGGTGGCTGTTCTGTTAAATACTTGATATCACAAACAAAAATAATGGTGACATCGTAGTAAGGTGACTGACCGCTTCGAAGACAAAGTTTTTTGTTTTGGGGATTATTCGAAATTGAGCAGCATGCCTGTGTTTCATACAAAAACTATTGAACAGATCCTCGAGCCTGTTGCCCAACAGGTATGGCTATTGTTCTCCTTTAAACATTTTTAAGTGTTGAAGTTAAAAATTATTTCGGAGAAATATATAGAGAAGAACAGAGAGAGGGGAGGAAGAGGGAGATTAATAACTTTTGTTTACGTTGTTTCCATGTTTAATGTTCATAAGAATTTAAACTTTGGTGGTCTTTCTTGATCTTTAAATACTATTATTGTTAGTTTCATAGCTACTCTATAAACTGTTTTAATATTGAAAAAAAATAAAATAATTAGAAACATGTGCTCTTCTACTGGCATCTAGTAACAAATTCGATTCTTTTGAGTGTCATCTGAAGGTCACTTTGGGCTGCTTTTCAGTAAAAATGTAAACATTATTTACCCGTCTCTATACCTGTTCTTCTCACAATCAGTTCTTCACTTGAATTACGCAATATCAGAAAAAAATATGATTCTGTTTTAAGTGTTGTAATGGTAAAGGAGTGGATGTTAGATTTGTCCAAATTTTAGTATCAAATTTACACTAATGGGAAAATGGGTTACAAGGTATTTTCATCTAAGTTTGACATGCTTCTATATTCGACACACGTTAATATTGAAGCGATTAATCAACGAAGAAAAAAAAAAAAACATTTAAAAAGGAAGCTTATAGCAAGTTCTTTTCACCCAATAGTTTAAATTTGAAATATCGCTTAATAATTGGGGGTAAATTCAAGATGAGTCTGAAACCTCTTTAAACAAATCCAAACACAAAAAACATGAACGAAATGAAGTTGTTGATATTCACGCATGCTGTTATCGCCACATCTTGTTTACTACTAGAACGGAAAGATTGGCCATGGTACTTCAAATCATGACTTTTAAATCCCTGTTTTGAAAGCAGATTTCCATATAGGGGAGGTTTTCCCTTCCCAGGTGCGATATTTCGTTTTCGACATGCTTAATAACCAGCTTGTTTGCATCGTGATGTAATAGTTATGAAAATGTTACGATTATCTTTAAGGGTAATTAGTGGTAAAGAAAAGAAATATCACCTTTAGTGTTTCCTTTGGGATTATTACGGCACATGGTTTTTATGATATCTCATTTGTTATTCCACTGTTCCGTGTTTTTATCTCTAAATTGTTGAACACGGACGTATCCTCCCGTTCCTTTTCTCCTCCGTTTATCTATCTTCAAAGTAAAGAAATGTCTTTATCTTTTTATTACTAATGTTGTTTGGATATCGTATTTCATATCTTACATCCTTTTGGACGTAAATTAGGTTTCCTTTTTCATTTATTAGATTGTAAAGTTGTTTTGTCGAACTTAGATGAAAGCTTTTGATAAACCACAAAATAGTACTACAGAAAATTGAATTGTTGAGAAACAAAGGCAAATTTGTGAAATGGATATGTTCATTCCTTACTTCACGAAAGCAGAGAGAGGTTGCGAATGAAGCTCATCCACTCCAGTTGATGTCACGTCAGGTGTGCCCCAGGGAAGTGTTCTGGAACCATTAGTCTTTTTTATTATGTTGAGTGAACATATCACACACCAGAACAAGGTTATTTGCTGATGACACTAGAGTTATTGGAAGTTCTAAAAAACTTAGCTGCTTGTCCAAGGTTCAAGAAGATTTAAATTCCCTTTACTCTTGGACTGAAGAAAATACTGTGCTGCTGAATGACGAGAAATTTGAACTTCTTCGGTATGGAAAAAAACAAACCATACTTCTATAGTCTCCTGTTAAAACAGGACAAATCCAATTAGTCATAAGTCTAGTCATCTTTCAAAAAAAATTAACTACTGGGAAATAATAAGAAAATCCAAACTTTACTTTCCACAAAGAACGTGAGAGAGATATGAATGAAATAATTTATTATTGGAAAGTTTTGGAGAAGAAAGTTCCTTAATATAAACAACAATCAAATCTTCCGAACATTCACGCAATGGTCGCAAATGTCCCGAACATCTGCACGATGGTCGCAAATGCAAAATCAACATCTTCCCAAAATCGCCTAACCAAAGTATATGAGAACAAAGAAAGTTGTGCAAGGAATTCAAATGTTCAGTGTCTTACCACGAAGAATCAGATGGGCACAATGTTGATTCTTTCAAGTAAGAACTTGATAGATTTGTATCATATATTCCAGATGAACCACTGTTGCCTGGCTACACCTCAATGAGGAGATCAAATTCCAACTCTCTGGTAGATATGGTTGCAGTGTGGAACCTGGACAGAGGACGGGCATTTAAATGCCCATCCTGAAGATTCAATCTTCAAAAGGTACAAATTACACCCTGCAAATTTCCATGATTGGTTTCAATGCTCTCCTGATTCTCATAACTATATGACCAAAAATTCAAAAACCGGATCTTTAAAATTCTATCATTTCAATATGCACTACTATGGTAGATGCTCACCCATTAACTCTTTTATCAAACATTGGAACTATCTATAGAAACCCTCAGCTTGTCAATTTAACGATACACCTTATAATAAACTGTAAATGTCCCTTAATGCAAATTCACTTGCACTCCATTAACCAATGAGATCTTAAATACTAACCTGTGTGTCCATAGTTTTTTTTTTTTTTTTCTTCTTCTTCTTCCTTTTTCCTCTTCGCCTTTTCCTTCCTTTTTTCTTCTTTCCTTGCTTGCAGGTGACTACCCTCCTTTTGGCTTAGTCACCTTAGTCATGCTTATTATCTATATTTTTATTTGAGATGTTTTGTAGGCTCGTTGCTGTATATAATATAAATAAAATAAATAAATAAAATTTACTTTACTATATCTTACTTTAACCTTTGGATAATATGTTCAAAATTACAAAGGAATTAAAAGCGAATATCTATTTAATTGCACCTCCATAATATTTGTTGCAGAAATTGAAAATCCCGATATATCATTTGTTTTCCTTATTCCCCAATTAGGTGGGGAAAATATTGCCGTTTTAGAAGAACGTGGACAAACAAAACAATACAAAAAAGTGGAAATACTCAAGAAATTGAACAAAATTTTATTCTTCAAAGTATGGGTCGCTCCAGGTTATCTTGAAATAAAGAACATGTACAAATACAAAAGAAAACTTTTTGTTTTAAGCAACAACGATCGTCCAAGTTTCTGCACTTTATAACAAACTCTACTGTGGAAACAAACTATCTGATTTATAGTCTCCGCGTCAGCTTAAAACTTCAGATTTTACATAGTTTATGACAAGCACTGCAATCAAACACACGTTAAGGACAGAAATACCAACTTTTTTTGCATCATACTTATTATTTCAATCAGGTTTCTGTGCTCCGAAATTTTCAAATCCTAAATCTAACTAAATTTTCTGTTTTGTTTACTGTTATAGCAGAGCAAAATCATACAGTGTGTGTTATTGTATTTTGTTTTTGAATTTTTATATAAATATAAATATATCAGAAACAGATGAAAGAAGGAGTGATTTGAGTCATGTTACGAGGAGAAAATACCAAACAAAGCCAAAACAAAGCCCCTTCTCCTTCTCCTTCTCTTTTATTAACTGTTAATATGGGATTATTTGAGGAGAGGGGTTTTTTTTTCGCAGCCTACGTGAAAAAAGGTGGGAATAGGGGAGGAAGGAATTCTTTTTGATTTTTAATCAACATAATTTACTTGACCTTCTGGCAAGTGGGTGCTTCATTTTGCGTAGTTTTACTTGCCCGACACTGCTATTGTTTGCCTAAGGTAACATTTTGCCACTGGCTGGTTTTTACCTATTCTTAACTGGTTGTTATTTCATTTAAAATGTTGTAGGTATCTCAGTTGGTTATAATCCATGAAGAAGCTGAAAAAGGTGCATTGATAAATGATTTGACCGGACCTGTTGGTGGAGTTGGAACAGCTGTCAACAATTTAGTTGCCGTAAGAATTCAATTTTGTTTGTTCTCTGGGTATTACAATTATTTATCATAATTTTGGAATGTTAGAAAGTCAAAGCAAATGTGGCACAATGTTACACATTCTAGGCATGCAACATTGGAAATAATAATAGCTTCTACTGTAAATAAATCTGATGTGAAGAGAGACAAAAAGAAAGAGCAATTTTATTATTATTTTTATGTTTTTGATTTGTGTTGGATGTGATTGCATTGTGTAAAATTTGAAACAGCTGGCGTGCTTTGACATCTTTTGTTTATGAGTAAAGAAAATCTGAAAAATTGTTTAGTCAGTGTGTAAGTGAGCCCGGTTGATGTGATGACCTCAACCGCAACCTCAACCAATATTTTCTGGGATAAACTGGCAAAACAGTTGGCAATGACTTTGTGTATCAGTATTTTATGGAACGACCTGGCATCTCTAAGAAAGCTTACCCTCAGCAATACGGACAATGGCCCAGGTCTTTTTCATGGATAGTGATACACGAAGTACTTACCAAACAGTTAATATTGTATTAATATTGTATCTTGTGAGTTGAAATAATGTTTTGAAATATTATGTGGATGTTATTAACAGATCTGAGTGAAATCTTGTATGTATAGGTTGGTAGGCAGCTTGCAGAAACTAGTAAAGATGAAATACTACGTAAGGAATTGCCTGCTTCCTTTACCAAAGTTGAACAAGCTTCAACACAGCTCATAGACTCAACAAAAGTGTTGCGAGATGATCCCAGTTCAGTTGAGGGCCGGAAACTCCTGATCACAGGTGCAAGAGGTAAGTAATAGTTTACTGAATCTTGGTTGACGAAAAAGTTTATATTTTTGCTGAAAGTGGTTTTCCTCTACTAACTGTCCTTGTGTCATGTAACCCAAGTGGACTGTGCAATTTATCTGGTGAATTTGCATGATAATTTATGATTATAATAAAAACATTAGCCTTTGACTATAATAGCTATCTGACGTTGCTGGTATATTTTGGGAATAAATAGGCCAAAAAAGATAAAAAATTTCTTTGGTGCCTTTCATTAGAGTAAAATGAAACATAATCGGACATTTCTTTTGTATGGAAGTAAATTCAAAACATTGACACCACATTAAAACATCTTCTGTTGTCTGGAATAATTAATTATAGACCTACGGACCGACAGAAACTTTACATTGTCGTAAAGAAATGATATTTTACCTGAAAACACAAAAGATTTTGGTGTACATTTTGATCTGTTATATAAAGTCATTAGCAAAATCTGTTGTGTTCACTTGATTCTGATCTTGAAGATGCTTTAATAAACACAAGACTGTTAAGTTCTAAAGTCTAAATTCTAACTTCTAAATTCTAAATTGTCTTATGTGAAAATGTAAAGTTGTGTTCAGGCTGTACTGTAGTCTACGAGCTTATAGTTTTGTTTTGATGATGTATCCTGGTTTGTCTTCTAAGGCATTTTGAATGGTACATCCGCCCTGCTGCTGATTTTTGATGATGCTGAAGTTCGTAAACTATTGGCGCAGTGCAGGCAAGTTCTGGACTACATTCAAGTTGCCGAGGTTGTAGAAGTGCTGCCAGACTGTGTGACGTTTGTCAAGAATTTGACTCCTGGCATACTGACTATGGCTAAAAAGGTAGAAGCAAGAATCGCGGATCTTACACATGCCACCCACAGGGAGTTACTGCAGAAGCACATTAAAAGTGTGAAAAATAACGCACCCCTTTTGATATCATCTATGAAGGCGTATGTGTCCACCTTGCAGACAAATGGTATATGTTTTATTCATCTTGTTGTTATGTTAATAGGGATTTTAAAAAGCTAGGACATTAATGAGGACAGCAACCTGAACGAAGCAAAAATTAGAAAGCCAACTTCCTGAGAAATATCTGTTGAAGAATATCTACTGTTGAATTATATCCAAGATGTTGTGGAATCCTCTGTGAAGTCATAAGCAAAAATTCTTCCTAAGTAACTTGTCCGTTTGATCACTATTTTGGATATTTTCTATTCCTTACGAAGTGCTATAAGTGCTGTATATTTTGACCTAATGAACAAAACATTCAACAAAACAATTACAGACAAAAACACATAATTTTTTTAAAGATCATTTCAAAGTTTTATAAAAATTATTCAATAAGATATCTCCAACATCACGAAATTCATGAGTTTTTCTTTCTTGTTTTCTTAAAAGTTGGCCGTGCTGAAGCCCAAGAAGGTAGAAACTTCATCATTACAAAGATCAGTGATGACATCATAGAGATCATGCGCGTGCTCCAACTTAAAGTGGATGACGAATACGATTTAGAAGACCCAGCAAATTTGATGCGGAAAACTCGCCATAAGATGCAGGAGAAGATGAAAATGGCAAAGGATTGGCTGTCCAATCCAGATGCCGAAGCAAATGGCTTAGGTATGTGTAATATTAAATATTCAGTTGTTTTTTTGTCTGGTCTGTAGTATTGTAAGCTGTTTCAGTGGGCTAAAAATCATTATCTAAAGTATCAAAACAAATACAAAATCTACTACCTTTCCATTATTGGAAACTGAAAATGTTTTTTTGTTTACGATCTGACAGTTAGACTTGATTCTTAATTTGAACTTGCTTTGTTTTAGTAAGTTCCATTCATAGAATCGATGATGTCCTTTTCTACCCTATCTATCCATCTATTCTCTTCTATTCTATAGTCTTCTTTAAGGGGAATTGAGAACAAAATTTGACATCCATTTTTCATCATAAAAATTGTTAGTGGTTGTGTTTACATCAATAACGAGGTATAAATTATCAAAATGGATGAGCAGACAAATAAATCAACAATCCATGTATTTGCAGAATTTTGTCCACGTCTGCGAACGTTGATATATGTATGAAATATATACAACGAAAATGCATTATATGGTGTGTCAGGAAACTTATAATACTCCTGATAGTTTGAGTCCCTGGACTACTAAGGCAATTGGGTTTTGGGAATCGTATACAAATATAGCTATGCCAACTCTTTATATTATCTTGTAGAAATAATGTTTTTTTCAAAGCTCCGTCCCCCTCTAAGGATTTCTCTATCCCTACGGTAAGCTAACTTAACCCTAACATGTGTTTTTACCTAACCTATTTATTTTGATGCTGTTACCTTCTTTTTATTGGTAGGTGAGAGGGCCTTGAGGGACATAATCAAGCAAGCTCGCCAGGTTGGCGTCCTAGCGAATGACTCGAAAATTCTTAATCTGTGCAATGACTTAGATCAACTGATCAACCAACTGAGTGCTCTCAGAGCGAAGGGTGAGGTGAGAACTCTATGCTGTTTCTTTCAAATGTTATTGTTTGTTGTCAAGAGCTCTTCCAACAGCTTCCAGAAGAATGTTGACTTCTGTTTTGGGGAGACTGATTACTATTTACAGTACAGCCTGAAAGAAACCTTTCGCGTTCATGAAGGAATAAATTTTTACATGAAAACACAAAAGATTTTCAGGTTAAAGTTTTGCCTGTTACTTGAAGTCATAATTTTTATGAAATTTCACAGTAGATAAACACAAAACTTTATCTTTTAAAGATATCGACCATTCAAGAAAGCTAATTATCTTGCGTGGACACATAATGTTTCCTTTGGGCTGCACTGTTCACTCTATTACCATTTTAATAGTGATCTACTTTAAGATGGTGTTTACGTGAACCCTGATCAGAGATTTTCCTAATATGAGATAGATGATTTTTTATATTGCCTGCAAAAAAAGCGCCTATAGCTGTTTACGCGTTCAGCCGAAATGGGTTTTATGTCAGTCGTAATTTCATATCGGTCAAATAGACCTATATGAGATTTCACATCGCCAAAATATTGCTCCTGTAAGCAGAATCTGTTAAAAAACGAGTCTACTACACATGCGTATTCCGAAATAAAACTGGTTTGAAAGTTGACATTGGATGGATGAATTTCATATCGGAGTCCATGAAAATGAAATTGTTACAGGGTAGTGGAATCAAAACAAAGGCAATTAACGAACTAGAAACTAAGTATTGTTTAGATTACCGGTGGGTAGGTGGGTGGGTGGGTGAAGGATTGTGATATGACACGGGCATGAAATCTATAGCCATAAACATCCATATTTCTTAGAAGTTGTAACATTACCTTAGCCTGTCTATCATTGCCTCTTACAATTATTTCTATAGATTGAAAAAAGTATTTTTAATGTAAATGTAAAATCTTGTTGATTTTGTCTTCAACTATTAGATTTGTTTTATTTACTTGTTTTGATTAGGGAAAATCACCAGAGGCTTTGAGACTAGCAAGTGACATTGACAAGAAGCTGGACCAGTTGTCCAAATTAGTTGATGATGCTATTGCAAGGACTGTCGAAGCAGGTACCCGTCTTCCGGCTGCAACCACTCAAGGGCAGTTTGATCAAGCATTGAATTGGATCGATGATCCACGATACGATCCGAACAGTGTTGGTAAGCTCACTTCCGATTTGTTTAACAGTATTAGATGTTAATTCTAAGGGTTAACAGGATATTTTGACACAAAAACCTAACATGATACGGTACTATGAATGCACAATCGGGAACTCTTTAACAGACAAAACTAGTTATTCTTAACAAAAGTCCGTAGAATTAAAATTTAGCAACAACAACAAAAGAAAAGCACTAAGATGTTTCGTCAATCTTTTTTTCAGTTTTGTGTACCAATATTACCACGTGAACATCATTAACTATTGTCTTCCAAAATGACTTCATTTCATCGGCTGTTGGTTTGCACCGTAAATGAAAACAAAAACATAAACCGCTGATTTTAAATGATTTTCCAACCAGTTATTTATTTTATGAACATTGATTAGATGTTAATCCAAAGGGTTAACAGATATCTTGATCTATGTTTTTGTCATGGTTGTCATGGTTGCTAAAAAATCCTACACAATTTACACTGTATCAAAAAAAATGTCAGCACTTTACAGTCCTTTCACAAAACCTTTTATATTTGTTCTTGAAAATAGCATTCTAGGATTTTCATTTTATTGACATGGTCTTCGATCCGGCAATCACATGATTTTGTTTTTGTCTACTATTTCCCCTATTGGCGGTAGTATTAATGCATCATTTGGTGCCACAACACCAGTTGTTATATGTGATTTGTGTTGTTGCTCCTTTAAAGAATCTTCCCTCTCAATGTTCAGATACAGTTCAGATATAGTTCAGATACAGTCCTGATACAGAAAAGTCCAAGAACCTGACGTAGAGTCTTGTTACATTTAGGTAGGCGAGCTATTGATGCATTGGTTGCTGATGGTAAACGACTTGCTGATCAACTATCAGGTGCTGAGAGACAAGAACTTCTTGACACCATCGCTAATGTGGAAAGGTTGACCAAAGCTTTGGATGACTTGAAGAGGCAAGGAAAGGTAAACCCACTCTTTTAGGAACAAATGGGAAACCTCCTTATAGAGGACACTTTTTTTTTTTGCTCCCAATGGCATACACTATAAAGAGATTTGACTTCTGTGTTTCTTAATAAGAGGTGGTTATAGTTTATTGTTTATACTTTCACTAGTCTTCGTTACCCAGTGGGCAAAATCTTCAAAAAGCCTCTGCGAAGGAGTGTTTTTTTATTGAAACAGCAGGTGATATAGCTTGCCATTCCTATAGAAAACACTCCTCCACAGAGAAATGTGGTTATAAATACGGTTTCCTCTAACTTCTTGATTTTACTTTATTTCATTCTATCCGGTGTCCTTTTTATGCCTACCTCTTATAGGCTGGTCTTTATTCGCATTTTGTTTTTGTTGAAACGTCCATGGCCAAACCTTCACAGTCAAACATCTAACGCTGGCCCTTATAATGCCAAGTCATGAAAACTAATGCCATATTTCTAATGTTTGTTTACTGTTTAATGTTTGCAGGGTAATACTCCAGAAGCTATGCAAATTGCGAATCAATTGAAGCGTGAGCTGGAAAAATTGAAGGCCCTGTTACAAGCTGGTGCAACACGTGGAGTCGTTGAAAACTTCATGGATGTTTTAACGCCTATTAAGCAATTGGAAAAAGCGGCCAAAGCCCCTGTCGGTAAATGATTAACATAATTGAATCATCAAACTACCATATTTCCTTTTTTAGCACTCTTAATTCAGTCTTAATTCAGTCTTATTTCAGTCTAGGGGTATGGGGTGTTGGTGGATGGGAGAAGGTGCTAAATAAATGAAATATGGTATTGATAATATTTTTTGTAATTAATTGTACAGGATAATAATAATGATTATTTATTACAGATGTTCCGAACCGCGAACAAGAATTTGAAGACAAAGCCGGCGCATTTGAGTATCACACCAGTCAAATGATTGATTCAGCCGAACAGACGGCTATTCATGGAAAACACGCCAACCGCCAGCTGGTTGACAACATTCACTGCGCAGCTAAAGATGTATGTGGTGTTTGATGTGCTTTATATAAGACTTGAAGAGAAAGATTTTCATATAGTTAAATCCTGATAAGTCAGACTCTTAAGGGGGATAAGAAAACGGTCCGATTTTAAATAAAAGTCCGTGTTATGCAAAATAATCCTTTTGGTAGGAGAATTTAAAGGGAAATGAAAATTAGTCCAACTTAAAATGAAAGGGATTCAACTGTAAATAAATCACTTACTATCACTCTGATGTCTGATAAATTTGATATAATGGTCAGTCATAAAATAATGTCTTTCCTCATTTTTCTTCAACAACGAAGTTTCTGTGCAGGATCCAATCATTATATGTTGTCTTAATCCACATCTTCAATTGTTGATGGTTTTTTAGCTTGCTGAACTGACTCCACAAGTATCTCATGCTGGTAAACTTGTTCTTCTGAATCCGGGGAACAAAACGATCGAAGTACACTTCGACGGTTTGAAAAAAAACTGGATGGACAAGGCAGAGGAAGTGACGGCATTGGTAGATGCTGCTACAGACGCTGCAGATTTTGTGAAATACAGTGAAGAGGCAATACGCAGAGATCAAACTGCGGCTTTGCATGGCCTTCAGCAGCAAAACCCATCGGTATGTATTTATATACTTCTATATCATCTGGTCGATAACGTTTTCAATGTTCCTCATATTATTTTAATTACATTATTTTTGTGCAAAAACTGTTTTATTCAAAAACATTTAAGTGACAAAAATTGAACCTCTGTAAAATATTACGTAATGCCTCGGTGTTTTCTTCATGTTATTGGTGGTGTATTTTTTGGTTATATCAGCGAGACATTCATGTTTGTACTGATGCTGTTCAGTAATAGTAGCCTAGTTTCCACCCGTGTGTCAGAGCTACTTGAGACATGTTCTTTTCGAAGGACAAAAGAGTAAAACACAAGACTCCCATACACTATTTATTTTCCTACTACCATATTTTATCGCATAAACGCCCCCATTCATATAAACATTCATATCAATGATAAAAAAAAAAAACATTATTCGTAGAAATTTATAAATGAATGAATTCGAAATTAATATTTACTATTCTTTATGGCTAAACTGAAAAGATAAAAAATTAAAGCAACCACTTGAGTGTTGATAAAAAGAATTCAAAAAAAAAAATTGATAAAAAGAATTAAAGAACTCTAACTAACTTGCCTTTAAAAAAATGGAATTTTTAAACATAGGAAATGTTGAGGCATTCCTTGTGAACTCGTTAAATGTAAATACTTCAGTTATATTGGGTTCAACCGAAATGGTTTCTTTGATTCTACTTGGGCTCATTTTGTTTAGGTGGTCGTTGCTAAGAGTGGAAACATGGGCCGTATGTCGAATCGTGTCAACCAAGTTGCAACTGCAGAAGTGGAGAATTCTGAAGATCCTGAATATAAACATAACGTGAGTGTTGCAGCCATGGAGCTTGATAAAAGTAAGTATCCTTTTCCTTCTTATTACTAATGCGACTAACACTTTTATTTTAGTCAGTGTGAATATGCAATAAAAGATGGTGATATTTTAGATCATGCGTAACTGAGTTGCGATTTTAATGGGGATTAGTATTATAGGAGTAGTGCGGCGTCAGATGGCACATTGCATTGCACCCTTAATAGAATGCGCTATTTGAGGAAAAATACCTTGAGAACCAATAGGAATAACTGACGTCACTTGAGGTTCATGGTATTGGCGATGGGATGACAAAATAATTTGGGTCTAAAACTTTTTGGGAACGGGTGTGACGACATTAGAATCTTTGATTGACCATATCTCCATAATGGTCCCATAAGATCCCATACATTTTTTTACTATTTATCCTTCCCCATTCTGCGGTTTTTATTTTCCATCACCCCTATTTTCATCATGAGTGTGAGGCAGTAATTAATGGGGAAAATGAACCTGTAAAATGTTTTTATACTCTGTGATTGTTGTTTGAAGCTGTATTTTATGTCATCATATTTCTAATCAAATATCAAAAATACCATCACTAACATTGAGGTTTCCAGAGACCGTATTTATAACCACATTTCTCTGTGGAGGAGTGTTTTCTATAGGAATGGCAAGCTATATTGCCTGCTGTTTCAATAAAAAAGTACTCCTTTGCAGAGGCTTTTTGAGAATTTTGTCCACTGGGTAACAAAGACTAGTCATTTTAAAACCCAGGATAGCTTCTTTTTTTTTTGTCTCCAACCCAATTCTTATTCGTCCTGTAAAATGTAGATGGAGGGATTCTCTAGGAACAGCAGGCTTTATTTTTATTTTTGATTCATTGAATTCATTTTAAGGGTTCATAATATCAATGGTTTGTTTGTTCTATTCAGGCATCACACCAATGATTCAGTCTGCAAAGAAAGTTGCACTGAATCCGAAATCCCAGCCTATTCATGTTGAGTTCAGGCAAACGAGTGACGGAGTAAGTTGTAATTGTTTTCCTCATCTTGGTTAATTAAGTTTCAAGTTACCTTGGGCTTAGAGATGACTCCTTATATCCGTTCATATTCAAGCAACCTGAATATTTTTTTAATTTTATGCAAATTTCAGACGACCTGGAAAGTCAGTAGTTTTTTGAAGTGTTTCTGGAAAAGTCAGTGAAAAATGGAGAAAAAAAATAGAAAAGATACATGTTCAGGTTAAACTCTGGAAGTTCTAGTAAAATGCTGATGGTTCTAGCATTTTAGAGTCTCAAAATTAAGCATTTTGATGTAAATGCTTCACAATTTGTTATTTCCAAATTAAGATCTTATTCAAGTCTTGTGTGTTTGAACTGTGTGATAATACTGTGTGATAATACTGTGTGATAATACTGGGTTGTTTAAAGGATTCGGGGAAAAGCATCCAGATGTTTTAGTCAACTCATTAGTATTCCAAAGAAAAGTAATAAGGGAAATAAAACCTTAAATTATGTCCCTTTTATAGCCCCTAATTTTGAGACGAAAGCTACCTTTTTTCTGCACCATCATAATTTTCTGGACACCAAATACCATAAAAAGACAAAAAAGGTGTATACAGGAAATTTGAGCCCATTATTCATATCAGCCTATCGCCTATTAAAGCCCTAAGTCAGTAATTCTCGAATGGAGACAGGTTTTTCTTCGTTTGTAGTTGATCGCCCGTGTTGTCGACGTCAAGGATGCATTGTCACCACCCCTGCCACCGCCTCCTGTTATCGAAGAGCCAGATATTTCTGCACTAAATGTGGAAGAGGTTCACGAGGAAGCGCCGCCCCCACGCCCTCCACCACCCGTTGTTGAAGGTTTGATTGCTGCTGACGAATCGCAAGAACTACATTCTATGTTGGAACGCCCACCCGATGCTGATAATCGAATGGTTGTAAGTATTCAATAAAAACAAGACTACTTCCATTAGAAATCAGTGAAAGCTTTTAGTATGTTAACTAAGTCTATGGGGAGGAGTGTTTTCTATAGGAATGGCAAGCAATATCGCCTACTGTTTCAATAAAAAAACGCTCCTCCGCAGAGATTTTTTGAAGATTTTGCCCACTGGGAATAGCTTAACTTAAGGTACTGCTAAGCCATTGTTGTTCGTTATTATGTTTCTTTTGTAAGGAGATTATGTCTCAAGTAGCTCGTTATTTTCTGAGTTGGTCTGGGTTTTTATTGATTATGTCCATTATGAACTACGTACTACAGAATTTTCTGGACTGCAAAATATGCTTTTCTTTGTTTAGGTTGCAGCTCATCAGCTTCACGTTGAAGCCAGCAAATGGGAAGAAGAAGGCAACTCGCTCATTCAAGCTGCAAGACAGATGGCTATGTTATTTGCCAAGATGTCGAAATTCATCACGTAAGCTTGTTTACTTTTTAGGAATGCTCAACAATAATGATAAAGTGCACACAATTTGTCAGGTGCTTAAAGGCAAAGTTTTCCTAATTGATTGGCAATAAGTTGTTATACTATAGACCAGGGTATTTTCTAATGACCATGATCTGGCTGATCTGTTGCTCATTCCTGCCGCTGGACCAGGCTTTTCATACCTTTTGATTTTGCTTTTCGTTCCAGTGATGAAGATTATTTCAACACACATTCTAAAAAAGAGTTGATTGAAACAGCAAAGATGATTGCAAAAGCCAGTAACGAGCTGGTCAAACAGGCGCGTATCATCGCTCAGAAATGTCCTGATAAAAGAATGAGACACGTAAGTTGACATGTTGTTGTTATTGTTGTTGTTATTTTCGTTATTGTTTTATAAATACTTATGAATGCTGCTTTTATTTTTATTGTTGTTGTTGTTGTTGTTGTGGTTTGTATTTTATCTTTTTGACCTTTTTTACGCGGTCCTTTTTAACGCCAAGTCATGGAAATTAACGCCATGAAGGATCGGCGTAAAAAGGGCCGATGAAGGTGCAAATTTTGACGTTCATTTCTGTTCAGGATCTCTTGTTAACTATCGACCGTATACCAACGATTGCCACACAATTGAAAATCTTGGCTACAGTCAAAGCAACAATGTTCGGTGCTAATGGTAAGGCGAATTAATTTTCTTACTAAAACACAATATCTCCAAGCATGCAGTATTTGAGGAGTTGAATTCATCTTTCTTACAACAGTACTGTACTAAACTTCTGAATACAGCCAAATAACACAATGGTTTTATAATTTGTACGAGGTTCACAAGGAAACCTTTCTGGAAACACAGTCGACTCGATATCCCGATTTTCGAGCGAGTTATCGAGACAATTTGCTCAATAAGAAACAGTTTTTAAGAGGAAATACGCAGAGTGTGTTATAAGCCTTGTGTAATGGCCTAGTTGCACATGTGTTCTTTCTTTTAGATCCACAAGCCGACCTTGAGGCCACTGAAATGTTGGTAGGTTGCGCGGAAAACTTGATGGGCTCCGCAAGATCTGTCGTCAGAGACTGCGAATCAGCCTCCATCAAAATCCGATCAGGCTCTGGACAAATTGTACAATGGAAACGCGATCAGAGTAGCCTGTATCCGTTAGATCGACGCTACTAGTCTGAAGGTTTGGAAATTATAATCCAACGGACATAGGCTAGAGTTTTTTTACAAATTTTTTAAAAAACTTTTCCTTTTCGTCACTAAATTTGTAAATCTAATTATAAAAAAAAGAACGAAACAGATTTTTAGGTATTTTTAGGTGTTTACCCATCGGGTAAAATCTTCAAAAAGTCTCTGTGGAGGAGTGTTTTTTTATTGAAACAGCAGGCGATGTTGCTTCCATTCCTATAGAAAACACTCCTCATAAACTTTTTGAAAATTTTGCCCACTAGGTATTATGATGGTTTATATGAAACAATACCGTCGTCTCTTAACTTTTTTTGGAAAATGAAAAAAAATAATCCTTGTGTTTCATCAGGAATACTGCCCCTGTATGGATTTATAATTTTTGCTACTTAGGGTTCCATAACTATCTGTCGAGCTAGACAATTTTCATAAATTTTTCATAAATTACGTCACAACACCTATCTTCTCGTTTCTAATCTTAATTATTACTACATAATCACTACTGAGAAATCGTTTCTCTTTGTAAACGATGCCAAGCGTCAGTAATGTCGAGGTTGAAAACGAGGCGATGGACATGCTTTAACGTTACTTATGAAATACTTTATTTCTATTGGATCAAATTCTTCTCCACAAAAGATATTTTCATTTTTACAAAAAAGAACAAGACCCACGAGTTTGAACTTTGTCAATCTATAGGTTGATGTAACAAGATGCGATCATTACTAGTTTGCGATGGAAACATTGTTATTTCTGTCTGGGTTAAACGAGGTAATGGTTATGTAATGCCTCGTTCTTTCAAACGGAAATAAGAGACTTTGAACCAAAAAGTTTACTCATCGCATCTTGTTAGATTAACACACTCCATTAGACCTATCCCTTTTCCTGTCTTCAGGTCGCATTTAGACATGATTATCAGCAAAGACCTCGTTTCTGTATTGATAATTACTCAATAAAGACTCGTTTCTGTGTTGATAATTACTTTATATTGTCCCAAAGTGATGAGAAGTTAAATAAGTAAGTGGGCGAGTTATTTCCCATCGGCCAAAATCTTCAAAGCCTCTGTGGAGGAGTGTTTTTTATTGAAACAACAGGTGATATTGCTTGCCATTCCTATAGAGAACACTCCTTCTCAGAGGATTGGAGAGCACCCCATATATTATCGACATGAAAACATGGACTCAGCATATACGTCAGTATCTTTTTTATAAAATAAATTTATATGTTTACTGAGTACCGCGAGTTTTCTGTCATAATTTTCGTTTTCGAAAAGGGACCGCGTGTCCAATCAAAAGATCTTCCTGAGCAAGTCAACACTTGAAATTCACCGTCAAAACTCTATAAATAAAAGTTTGAATGAGCCCAGTGGGCAAAATCTTCAAAATCTTTCTGTGGAGGAGTGTTTTTTTATTGAAATACTGGCGATATTGATTGGTATTCCTATAGAAAACACTCCTCCTCATAGACATTTTGAAGATTTTGCCCACTGGGAACCTAGACATCTCTCGAAACTCCAAACCCATTTTAAGGGATTTCCTTGTCCGAAAAACAGTGTTTGTAAAATTGAAAAATCGTGACTACAGTTGACTCTCGATAAAGTGGAACCAAGGATAAGTGGAACTTTTGAAATGTGGAACCATTTTCGTCGGTTCCTTGGATTTGCCTTAACAAAGGCCAACTTCGGATAAGTGTAACATTCGCTAAGTGGAACCATCTTCGTCGGTCCCGTTGTGGTGCCACTTATCGAGAGTTTCAACTAAGTACGAGCAAAAGACAATGTAGGGTGTGGCCGCTCCCTCTGCGTACAGCCACGCCCTTATTTGCGGTCCCCGCTTTTTATACCTATGAATCATACATAATATTTTTTTTGTGATAGTAGTATTTACAGCATGTACATGGATTGCCAGTGAAAATTATTTAACTCCATATACATTATCATGTAAGAAATCTTTTCTAATCTCTCCTCCCTCTGTGTGTGTGCATGTGTGTGTGTGTGTGTGAAGAACGGGAACCAATGTTTTGAATGCGGAAACCCAGTGGGCAAAATCTTCAAAAATCTTGGTGGAGGAGTGTTTTTTATTGAAACAGCAGACGACATTGCTTGCCGTTCCTGTAGAAAACACTCCTCCACAGAGACTTTTTGAAGATTTTGCCCACTGGAAAGGCATGGAAAATTGTGGAAGAATTGTAGAGGAGGGGAGTGTATATGCCATTACGTCATACAAACAAAAAACAAACGTCTTCGACTTAAAGTCATACCGAACTACCCAGGGTCTATTTTAATTTAGTGGGTCACTCAAAATGCGTGTTATCTTGGGTAGTTTTGTAACCCTTTAACGGTCCATTGCCTTGGTCAATAATCCAGATGGGACCAGTGTCAGTACATTTACAGTTTAAGAAGTTCTATCGTGCGGTGGTTTTTCAGTCTCATCTGACGAATTTCACGGATAACTTCCTTTACCCCATTTACAAAATTCAATACAGAAAGAATAATGAAGAATAATAATTTCTATAATAATGCCATGGATTGACCCCTACGTTGTAGATGTTTGCTATTATCTTCAATGAGTCATCTTCTGTTAAGTTATTACTATTTTTTTATCTAAAATTATCTAAAAATACTATGCATCTTTTTCTGAATCAAACAAGTTGGTTTGTTCGACCATGTATATGGCCAGCCTCGTATTGACCCGTGCAACCAATGTATAACTACAATGATGTTCAAGATAGGAAGACATTGTCGGACATGAAAGTCCGTTTTCCGTATTATCGGGGTGACGTGACCTGTTTACCCTCTGGTTACCAAAAGTATTACTGTGGTTCCACCTCGTCCCCATGGCTTCTTGCCTTTTCGATATACTGGATGGCGGTGCTTTCTTTTTATAAGCAACACGAGATTGTCAAAAACGAAACAACAACTAAGCAACAGCTCAAACCCAACTGGATTTTCCTTAACCTCGAACCTAGGGTCTCTGTCAAGTCCGTATATCGAAAAGACAAGAGATTGGTTTTAACTGACCCGCGAACTTCTTTCTTGTGTTGGCGCTGACCCGCGAACAACGCCTACTTTAGTAGACAAACACGTTTGAACTTCCCTGGTAAATACCCAGTGGGCAAAATCTTCAAAAAGTCTCTGTGGAGGAGTGTTATTTTTATTGAAACAGTAGGCAATATTGCTTGCCATTCCTATAGAAAACACTCCTCCTCATAGACTTTTTGAAGATTTTGCCCACTGCGTAGTCAACAAAATAAGCAAACAAACGAGCCTGTAAAAGAGAGGAATATTGAATCTCAGCCAACATTTTGTGTTGTTTATAAAAAAAAGCATATAAAGAGTTTGATATTATTTGTGAAGTGTTTGTGTGTTGTGGGTTTCTAGAAGTAAGGTGGTAATCCGAATTCTTTCTTTTTTTGTATAATATATCTTTTCTCGTTCAAGACATATATTTATAACTTTAAAAACCTTATATAAGATCACCAATGGCTCGATGACTCAAAAAAAGAAAGTAATGGTACTTGTCTTGAATTGTAAAAAACTGAAAAATGAGAATGTGGATTTGCACATGTTCGTTTTGTTTGTTTTCTTTTGATCTCCTTATGAAGTGGTTCAAGATTATTTTAGGGCAGATATTTCTAGGGCCCTTTTATGTATATATAGCAAAACGATGTAAAACAATAACTTAAAAGTGAATATTACGAGTTTTTAGACTGATTTACCCTCCATTAAACTAAACTAAACTCCACTAAACTCCTCAATTAAACTCTGGAACTAATGTAAGTATTCACTGTGTTGCCGTCAGAATCATCGCCCTTTCATCGCCCTTCCATCGTTCCTAGCAGAGGTAATGAGCTTATTTCTATTTACATGGTGACACCGTACTGAAATTTCAGCCGGTCTGAGTTCAGTCCTGTCTTTAGCATAGGGCTGAAATTTCAGTACGGACCGAGTTTCATTTTTGGCATGCGCAGTAGAACGTCTTTTATTGTTTTTTGCTGCCATGTTTTAATTAGCCCGGAACTTATCTTATGTGAACAGAATAGATATCAATCTGCACTGAAATCTTAACCCGGTCTGAGTTCAGTACGGCTTTCATGTAAACCACCTCTTAATTTCGGTTCGATGGTCGTGTTTTAGTTATCTCCGTAATTTTAGTTATCTCCGTAATTATTATTTTTATTTTTTTATTCTCCGTTATTTCATTCGCCGCTAGCTGCCTGCACTTGTTTCTTTTATCTTAAACAATCTCTTTTGTTTTCCAGTTTCAGCGCGTATGCGTAGGAAATTATGATACAGTATATATGACCTCACAATTTGGGTAAATTTGGACCAAATTTCGGGTCACTTCTTCTTTTGACCAAAAAGGGGAATTATGGCAAAACTTGGACGAATGTGCTTCAATTTCATGAAAACTTGCATGTAGAAATATTCAATGGCGCTGATTTCGAATCACTTTTCGTATTTCGAACTCGGCCTCAGACTTGCTGACATAAACAGTTGCATTTTAGTCTCACTTAACGGGAGTATACTGTATTTCCTGGTAAGTTTTCTCACCGTATTCCCTCGCATATGAGATTATAAGCGAATGTTTGAGATTTTCGATTACGCATCCCGAAAAAAGCTTTAGAAAAGCTTTTATTTAGGATGGTTCTATAAATGATAAATGATCTTATACTTTCCTGCTGAGTAGACGAGCGTTTATGTGGGAGGAACAAGAGGAACGAGAAACTTCATTCTGAAAATGTTCTAAAAACTTTTGTGTGGAGAAATGTGTGAAAAAGTAACATATGTGCATATGTTCCCTTTTCACACTTTATCATTGTACTGTACTATTTCCAGACTTTTTTCAGACTTTTGGTATAAAACCTTTTCAACTTGTTGGATTCAAACTGCATTTTTCATGGGTTCCTTTTTTACAACAATCAGACTCAAACCTCCTGCACAGATAAAGTAAGCGCCTTGTGGTTACAAATTCAATCTCTCCTACGTTCTTGCAAACCCATCTTAATGAGTTTGGCAGTTCTTTTCGAAAAACAGAGTTTCAAGATGCATATAAACAAATTCTGGCGAGAGATTATTATTTTTACTCATCTTTATTGTTTTTTTAAACCATTATATACATTTCAGTTGTAATCCTATTTTTCAAAACGTTATTTTACATATTTTGATAAATGATTAAAAAATGAGCTTCGATTGCCCCCCTACAAGCCACAGCTAGAAGGTTTCCTCTTGGTTTGGAGAGAAGTTCGGTCACTTTATTGTTGTTGTTGTTGTTGTTGTTGACAGTGAGTATATACAGAAATCAAGAAGTCAGTATAAAAACATCTAAAAACAAAAATTCTATTTCTTAAATTCTTGAATTGTTGTAAAGTTTTTTGGAAGAACTGTTAGAAAAGAAACTGAAAATGCAAAATAATTTATATATAAAGTAAATGGAGTTTTATTTTTCGCTCCATGAACAACAAAATAAATTCATCCGGTAGGGGGCATTAAAAACTATTTGAGAAAACCAAGTATATGCTTGATTAGACCTTACTGTTACCAATTATCATTCATTCAACTTTCATTCACATCGAATTTCTCTTACAACAGTTCCTACGTGTGAATGTTCATTTTACATTTTGTTCAAAGTTATCGTTTAAGGTGGTGAAAGTTTGGGAAATCGAATTTTTAATAAAAACATATTTTACCATTACAGCGCCGACAGAAATAATGTATAAATACTTTCTTGGGGGTTACAAAAGCTCCACATTCCAAATTGAATGGTAGCTAGTCTTTCTAAATCCATAACTTGGCTGGTAAAATAGAAAGTGGTCTTGGAGCTGGAATTGGGTGAATATCTTGAAAAATGGCGCGGCCTATTATGTGGTTAAGACATCAACAGAGGGCAAACGAAGCAAAACAGAGATTGCAAGACAGAAACGAAGAATATAGATTGGAGCCTGTTCGACAAAGGCTTTTGTAAGTTTGATTTTCAGCCATTTTATCAATAATTGAAATTTCAAAAGCTTCCTCCTTCTAGTTGAAGGAAGCATGATTTTTTTTCCGTTGCCAAAGAAGAGTTCTGATAATGATCTGTGTTAATTCACGAATCCTGCAAGTGAATTAACAATGCATTTTGTTATCGCTGCAGAAAATCATTTTATGGTCATTTTTCACGCATTTTGGAGCAATAGAGAATTAAGTCTTCTTCTTTAACAATGTGAAATGTTGTTTTATTTTTTCACTTACCAAGTAAAACATTTTTCTTTTTTTTTTGTAATATTCTGTTTTAACATATAAGCTTAAGTTGTTGCTTTTTTGCAAAACATCTTTTGTTTTTATCAAACCATTTTGTTAACATAAATATTTCTCTTTATCTTTTTCCATTTTCTTTCATGTTATTTCATGTAATTAGTTTTTCCTATGATTTTCGACGAACTAACATTGGGTTGGAATTTTCGAGTTTCCAGAGCTTAAACTTCACAGGTGAAAAACTTCTTAAACATGATATGAGAAAATAAAAAAAAGATAAAGAAAATGAAAAACGAATATTCTTGAAAGCAAACATCTGTGTTTTTTTTTTTTACACAAGAAAAATAATCCCTCTTCAATAAGTGTTTTTCAGCGTTTCCCTTATTTTACTAAATGAGTTGATTCACGACTTGGAACATTAAATTTATGTGGAAGACATTTTTTTTCTTGTAATTCCATGATGAATTGAAAGACATACATACATTAAAAAAAAAACTTTTTAATATTTATTGTTATGACGTTCGATTGTTATTGTTACCACTTCGATTTTCTTATGAAATAAATTAATCCAAGTTAAATTTAGATAAATTTCAATAATATTTTGGTAGGATAAGGAAAACGATCTCGTCAAGCCTTTTACTAGCGCATAAGCAAAGTGTTTGTCACGTATTAAAGCAAAATTATCCAAGAACAAAACAAAACAAAACAAAACAAAAACAAAAACAAAAATAAAAAAGTAAGGGGTTTTCTAAATAAACTCCCTATGGGGATTTATATAGATCAAAGGGACGTTTTTGCTTATAACGAAGAAAAACTTAAGTATTACAGAGTGTTTTAACATATATTAGTGGTAGAAAAAGAAGAGGAAATTATATATTTTGATAAAGTTGAGGTAGAGTTGATCTAATATAATAAAACCACGATGGCTGATACAAGGTATGTATGTATACGAGTATTTTTCCATACCTGCGTTTTCAATAGGTATTAGCAAAAATTCGTGGATGTATTTAGAGGTTATAATATTCAGCTTAGAGAAACACCTGAACAGATGCATATGGCAATGCGTCTGTGAACATGTGGTAAATGACCGTCCATGTGTGTTATTCCATGTTCCATGATTATTTTTGACAAAATGCCAGAAAAAATCTCTTTTTTTTAAGGAATGCTGCCGATCCTAACCTAGCACGTACTTTTTCTGATATGTCTTTAAATTCGACCGTGATTAAACCTCCTCCACGAAGTTACAGATGCCAAACTGATATTGCCTCCTTGCCACCACTCAAATATAACGTAGGGAGTGAAAATGAAAAAAACCAAACCGATCGATCCCTGTTTGTGTTTTCTACTAACAGCTTATTAAGAAGATCATGCAAGAGAATTGTCGAAACCAAGTATCTTTTCAATTTTTGGAATTATATATTTGAAATCCTCGCTATATCTTGTCTAACAAGATGTGATCATCACTAGTTTTCAGTCAAAACTTTGGTTATTTGTGTCTGGGTTAAACGAGAACACCGTAGAGTACTGTCTCGTCCTTATGATATGAAATGCTGAAGGTTACTAAGAATGTGTTTGTCTAACAAGATGCGATCATTTGCGATTCAAATCCGATTTGAATCCTTATAGAGTCGTTCCAACTACAATAACAGTGTAAATCGATCCACCCAGGTTAGCACTCTGTTTTAGAACGGGATTGATGTCTAAAGGGGTTGCCTAGGCTGAGCAGTTGAAGCAGATGTGCGGCTTCCTCCTTAGCCCAGATAGGGGCTTTTGCTCTGGGACGGCCTACAAAGGGCCCTCATCGATAAAAATTTGATCAGAACTGAAGAGGCTATCCAGGGGTAATAAATAAATTAAATAAAATAAATGACAGGTCAACACCTGAGACCCCGCGGGTGGTGTAGGAAGGATGACTTTTGAAGCGACGTGTAGTTTACAAATGTGTCAATTAGGGAGGAGACGCTACTCAAAAACTGCACTATTCATAACTTCTCGTGTTCTATATTGTTCATAAATTGTATAAAGAAATATAACCGTGTTACGCATTTCATTGGATATTTCCGAGAATGTTTTGATTCATTTCATCCTCATATCTCAAGGAAGATAAGGAAATATATCCCGGTGTCTTTACTAAAAAATAAACGCAACATTTGTACTTTTTTACTTTCTGGAAGTGTCAGTAAAACGTAGAAAGTAAAACACCAGGGTGGAGAATAAAAGCCCATTTCAAATTTGGAAAACTTTCGTGAGTGATACTAGTCGCTCGTCTAATTTAAGTAACAAGGACTTTTTACTTGGCCTGAAAAATATGTTGAAGACATAGGATGAACCTTTTGAATGAATGGATGAACATTTTGTTTTCAGACTTCAAGGATTTCCTTAGTTATTGACATGTTATTAAGGTGCAAAATAATGTCTCCCTTCTTATATTACTGTTGTTATGGTGATATTACTGTTGTTATGATGATATTATTGTTGCTATGCAGATGTGAATGTCTTATTGCGCATGTATATCCTAAAATAACCGTAAAATGTAAAATGTTTTTACACGAGATACATTGCTCAACACAAAAGAACCCGCGTAAACCCGCGTATAATGGAAACAGAACAACGTACAACAACACGCGCAACTGTTGAAAAACAAGGGTTGTTTTATCGGAAACCAGGCTAAACCCTAGATCCGCCCTGTATAAAAACAATCATTAGAAGTCTGTTGCAAGATAAACATCGTGAAATAACTTGGTTTGTTCCTTGAGTCGGGGTGTCGGAGATTCTCGGTTTGAGTTTCTCATAACCCAGACACGTGTGTGTATTCAGAATAAAAATACACACTCTTTAAAATACACTTTTCCGCCATTCATCATGTCACAAATACATTTTACCAATCGTGTAGATCTCGGCGAGTTGAAATTTTCTCATGTGGTTTGCTCAACCTGACGAGCAGCTAACTAACTATATTTGTCTCTAAATTTCTTTGAATGGAAAATAAGAGTGAGGAAATATTTTGCCATATATAAACTAACATCACGTGACACCGATCGTCCCGTAATTTTTTTTGCGCTACATGTAAAATGTTGTTCGTATTTCCTCTAATAAGCGCCGTCCTCTAATACCCGCCGCACCTTAAATGGTCAAAATTTAATAAGCGCCGCTTGTCTTTTCGCCTTTTTTATATGCACCAGTAAAACTCGACGAGGGTCGTGGTGCTTATTGTTTTGCCATTTTTGGTGCTAAAGTGGTTTATACATCAAGAAGCCAGAGTATATATATATATAACTCCTTAGAACTTTCCAGACTACCTGCTCTATATATTTTCAACTTATATTTTCAAGAGAAAAGGACTACCCTTTTTTCTTTGAGGCAGACAGAGAGAGTGCAAGGAGAAATTTATTTGATTCTCTATGACTATCCCAGTAAACACAAGACGTCTTTAAGACATCTCATATGAGTCTGGGGCGGTGCTTATAAAAAGTTTCCGAGTGGACAAAATCTTCAAAAAGTCTCTGTGGAGGAGTGATTTCTATAGAAATGGCAAGAAATATCCCCTACTGTTTCAATAAAAAACACTCACCCACAGAGTAATTTTGAAGATTTTGCCTACTGGGTTATTATAAAAAAATCTGTTATTATTAAAACTCCCAGCAGTAAAATGACGAGAAGCCAATTGTACTGACTAAACCAGAACTGAAGACTTTAACAAAAATCTGTTCAAACAAAGGTGTGTAATTAAGTCAATCAAACTAACAATTTTGGAAGCACTGCTTCGTCCAACGTTGTTTGGTCGTCTTTTTACAACGTCTGGACGTCGCATGCCTGGTGGGTTGGTAGGAACGTCTTTTTGTTTGGTTAAATGAGGTTATTTTGGAGCAGGAGGTGTGTTGTTCTTTCCAGCTTTATTATTTTATAGAGTTTTGACTGTGAAGAAATGTGGTAAAGCGTTTTCAAATTGTTAGTTTGACATTGTTCCATAGGAAGGTCGTTGTGAACACTTTAGCTACTTAAATACTGTATTTCCTTGAATAAGCGCCCCCCACCCCACCGGGTGGAAGTCCGATTTTTATTTAAGAGTAAGCTTATACGCACGGGGAGTGGGGTTGGTTGAGGGGGGGAGAGGAAGAAAAAATATCAATAGTCAATCAAATAAACATTTTTCCAGAGACACTGAGAAACTGTTTTCGACTTTTTTGTGTCACAAAAATACACTCACGAATTGAAAATTTTCCATGTTTTCGCGAGAAAAAAAACTTTGACAAAAAGCCAACTACACCAGTTTCCAACAGACAGAACGACACACCCAGGCAATGAGTACATGTCCATGCGTACATGTACTGAGTATGAGTCATGTCCTGCGTCCTGAGTTTGGGTTTCCAGGTCTGCATTTTACCACAAGTCCATGTGGTATACGACATGAAGAGATTACCCATGTCAGAAGTAAACAAAACAAAAAGTACGTACAAAATTTAATATTCAAACTATCAAACAAACATCTGGATTCGTTAACTTTTTTAAGAGAAAACGGAAAAAGAAAATTAAATGATAACAATGACTCTAGCTGTACTTACTTTACGAGAAAATGGCGAAAAAAACCCAAGAAAAAACCCCCGAAAGAGAGGTGATATGAAAAACGTTTGTATTTGTGTGGTGGAGGATAGAGAAAGAAAGAAGATGGGCATGATATATTCCGAGTTAAGCAAAACCTTGCTATTTTAAATCAACTGGACCTTACATTTATCTATTCTTTCGAAAGAGACCCCACATCATAATGTGAGACTAGACGACGGTGTTTGAACGAATGTGAATAAATATTCCTTAACATGAGTTTTAGAACTTTTGAATATTTAATGTTACTGACTATAGCAGCTAATTGTGTTGTATTAATGATTGCTACTCCACTGCCAAATGATGACACATCAAGCTTAAATCAGAAATTGGTAAGTGCTTGCATCATTATTATAACTGGACACGCCATATCAAATAAGTTGTGTTTTTATTTAAAAGAAACTGTCTGGATGCCTCTCAGTTCTTCGTGCACAGCAGTGTACTGTTCAAACATTTTTTCGTCATTATTAAAAAGTAAAGTAAAGAATATCCAAGTCAATTGCTTGCATGTAAGGAAGGGAAAACAATTCTCTGATTTGCTATGACGAAATACAATAGAAACTCAATATTGCGCAGTGTCATAAGTTTCACAAGTTTTTTTAGGAACAAATTATAATGCAGTCTTCATTGATAACTTCCATTGCAGCATTGAGTTTTCAATTGGAGGACGATAGATCGTTGATTTCCGAAAGACAGATTGATAGATGAATTATTAGAAAATTTTATACAATGACAGTTCAGATATTTAAAAAAATCTGTTTTTCTCCTATAACTTATATTTTTCACCTCCGCTGATATAAAATAATAACAATGGGTGCAATAAAATGAGTAATAAAGCTGTAGTGACTAAAATCAGTCCCATGCCTTTTGAACAAATTTATTAAACACCTTGTCTGCATGACCATCAGTTTCTTTTATTTCCCTTAGCTTTAAATGACCGTCAGTTGACTTGTATACTTTTTTATTTCATATTTTAAAGAATGACAAAAATGTTTAAAATGTATATACACTGCTGGCCACAAAAAACTGCAGGCCATACAGAGACTTCGTTATTTATAAAAATGGAAGGGTTCAACATGATAAATGTTACTCATAGGCTGCTAGGACTATTCCTCTGAGCTTTTTCATTCCTCTTTTTAAATGTATATATTTGTAGGACCAAGGCGATTTAGTGTTTGTAGCTGCTTTTGCATTGGAATCCTCATTGAAAATAATTGCCTTTGGTTTTGTTTTTTCAAAAGATGCTTACTTAAAAAGTGGTTGGAATATACTGGACTTCTTTGTTGTTGTTGTAGGGTATGTTGACTTTCACTTAATTTGTAATGAAAGCTACCTTAAGGGAAGAACTTTTTGAAGAAATTAAAGTCTATAGAATTCGCTGACCTAATTTTCATAACTCAATTTCAATTGAAATTTCAATTGAAATTTCCGGAAGTTATATATCTTGATCTATCAATTTTTCCTGAAATATTCAAACAAAATTAAGACTGACCATGAAAAGAGCATTCTATATAGTGGAATACCATCCAAACAGTTTGAAGGTGGATAGAGCAGTATACTTCCATCATGCAAGAAATAAACGGAACCTCCTCTGTCACGAGGAACATGAAATATAGACAGGAAATTATTCTCAAAGGTGCATCAAACCCACAGAATCGGCAAAATCAAGTGATGTGACAAAATTTCATAATTTCATAAATCAGATAATTGTTCAATAAAAATTTATTGATTTTTTTTCTTTTTGGGAAATTGAATATGTTTTAACTTTGATGGAAGATTGAATATCTTAAATTTTCTTCAGCAAAAAAAACTTGTACTTGCAATGGTTCTTCATCCCTTAAGGTAGTAAGCTGTAAACGTCTGGTAGTATTTTTGGTTCAGTTTGAGGCAAAATAAAACTTCAAAAAGTTCAAATTTTTGGAAAAATTATTGAATGTATTTTTGTATAATACTGAACGAAATATATAAAATTTTTGAGTTAATATTGCAATCATTGAATTAAAGTTTTACTGTTAACAGTGTGTCTTTATAATGTATATTTTTATTTGTTAGGCTAATTCAAGTATTAACATCACTAGGAAATTCGAATACAGCTATCCGTGCTTTACGAGCTGTTCGTGTGTTGAGACCCCTTAAGCTGGTGTCAGGAGTACCGAGTAAGATCATTTACACTAATTTTATCTGTAAATATTTTTTTAAAAGGTAATTATTATTAAAGTTATCAAGTGAAGGCAGGTTTACAGTTCTCGCAAATGGATCGCACAAATAAAGAAATTCACCATTGTGCATGTGCAGAGTTTAAAAATAGGAATTTCTTTTGGTCGCTCGTTCACCACCAAAAAATTTCAACTTCATCATCCAGTCGCAACGATTTTTGCTAAATTAGCTTGATTCGCGTGATCCATTCGTGAGAACTGTAAACCCGCCTTGCCTTTATGTAGGAGATTCAAAACTTGTTTTTCATTTTAATAACAATATTCTGTAGCATCTTGAGAGCTATGAAAATTCCATTTTAAATGGCCTCAGATGACTTTAAAAGAACATACATATCATCTTGCAAAAGATTTCAAAAATTATAATTCTTCAGACTTGAGATAATGTGTTAATACAATTTTAACGGTCCAGTACTCTTCAATTTTTTCATGATACATTAAACAGAGCTTTGCACAGAAAACCCATGTTATCTAAATCTTCCAGAAGGATTTTCTGATAGGATTATTCAAGTGATCTATGTTTAAAGGGGAAGTAAGGTCCAAAAATATATTTTAATCAGTCTTTTCACCAAAAATCTCAAAAATTATGCATAAAAAAGATTGCTAAAAGTCTTGATTATCAACAACAGTTTGTTGAAAATAAAAAGACTGGGTTCTAACAACAAAATGACGTATCATAGGTCAAAACATTGGCATATACTCCTGTTATTCAGCAAGTACACAGACTGTAAAATCAGGTAGATGACTTGATAGCTCAATTTTCAAACCAAAGCAATCAATTCATGTTATTGAAAAAAGCACGTTAAAACAATACAACTTTGAGCTGGAGCTGGAGGTTGAAGAACAGGAAAATTTAAATATTTAAGATAATATATGCAACTTCTATGCAACTAAATAGTTTATAAACTCAATTTTTTTCATAGTTCACGAATATCTAAAGTATCAAGGTTTACTATTTACAATCACATCCATGCATAAATGAGAACTTTCAAGAAATTTATTCAGATACTGTGAATTAGGGTAATGACATCCGATTGGTAGCGCAGTCGGTGGAGCCATCCCCGGCAAGTGAGAAGTTGTGGGTTCAATTTGTAACCTTTGCAATGATTGGAAAGTGAATTGTGTGATTACCGATTACAACAATTCAGATCTCCTTTGTGATTTTGTGCAATTCATTGCGTAACATTATTAGGAATGATGAAAATCCTCTGCTGTGTTTGCTTTGTTTAAATTATGGTTTTCGAAAATGAAACTCATATTGAACATGTCTTCATACAACGTAAGTAAATAAATTATGAGATGGAAAAGAGAAAAACATAGAAAAACATTGTTTACATAGAAGAGATCTTCTAAAATATGACCTTTTTAAGAGTACTTAATTAGGCATTGTGAATTTAAAAATAATATTAATGCAGAAAAAGATAAAAAATCTACCACAACACATAAAAAACACGCTGATACCAATACCAATCTTTTACTTTTGAACTATGATACCCCATAATCTTTGCTAGTGTCAGTCTTTTTCAAATCTCTAAGTGGTCAGTATTTTGAGGGAGTGAGCATGCATTTTTTCGAAGATAAGCAGGAATTCTAGAGAAATGTTACAATGAAAATAACTTGATTTTTCTATAACAAATTTATTTACAAAAAATCTTTTTTTGACCTTACTTCCACTTTAAGTTACACTGCTCAGAAATCTAGAATGGTGAACTCCATACTTTTTTTCTAGGCTTGCAGGTTCTGATGAAATCACTGATAAAAGCAATGATACCATTGCTGCAAATCTTGCTGTTGGTCTTGTTTGTTATTATTATATATTCGATAGTTGGATTAGAACTTCTGAGAGGACGTTATCATTACACATGTTTCTCTAACACTACTAACAGAAGTAAGTAGACATATACAATGTGCTTGTCCTCTGTGAAGGAGTGTTTTTTTTATTGAAACAGCAGGTGATATTGCTTGCCATTCCTATAGAAAACTCTCCTCATCATTGACCTTTTGAAGATTTTGCCCACCTTTCCCTAATGCATTCATTTTTCGACCAAAGTGTATTATACCTGAGACCACTGCGAACATTAACAATAATTTTTGTTTAATAAGAAATAATCACCTTTCATTATTATTTTCCAGTGTTACAATATTAAAATGAATGTTTAACAAATAGTAGATGTTTTCCGAGTTTGTGTTTAAATGCTTAAACAATCATTAGTAAATGGATTCTCTATTGTCCTTGGAAGAATTTAGAATTTAGAAATTGTTCTTTGCAAAGATTTTGTAAAATATTCACTCATTAACCAATATCAAGACACATTTGAGAAAAAAGCTATTTCAATCGCTGTATAAAACAAGTTTGGTTTTCATACCTCTAACGAGGTATGAAAACTCTAATATGACTCTAATATGAGTCCTCAAAGTTTGAGGGTAAAGTAAACCACTAAAATTGAATTATAAGCCTTATTATATTGTTCCTAGTAATTCTTTATAGTGCACCTGAAATTTCAGTTTTCCCTGTGAAAGACGAATCTCATCAGTTTCATGCCAACCACTAAAAATCACCACTAAAGATAATGTACACAAAATGTGTGTAAGGGGTCTATTTTGGGTTAATAAGCGAGTAAGGGAAATCTGTGTATAAATACGAATCGTGGCAAACGTTGATTTTGCTACATGTAAACAAAGCAACAAGCTGTAATATTATTTGAACATAATTTAAATATAATTGGAATAAGGCTGACTGACAAATTGTGGTGAAGAACAAAAACTTATGTATATCTATAGAGGAAAGGGTGACTGAGGCAAAACAGGTAGGTAAACGAGGCAAGTGAGTGGGTGGTGAAATACTAGAATGTAATTAAAGTATATACACTGAAACCACAACATGACTGGGAAGGGTATATTATGGGCTGGGTAGCTGAGTTGGTAATTTAATGGACTTGCAATGTAAGGTTGATAACTGATCGTGGTTCAAACCCAGCACCAGAATGCTGATATGTGTAGCAACTGACTGAATGATGATAAAATAAATGTTGTGTGCCCTGATATGATAATGCAACCACAATTAATTATTTGTCTGGTACGAGCATGTTCTCCCTATTAGGTATTTGTTCCAAATGGAGGCCTACATCAGCCTAAGGCGACCCTCCACTCGATAAGTACCTGGTCTGGATAAAATAAATTGAATAAAAAATGTGACGGTTTCAGGGAAAATCATAGCAAGTTATTATTGATAAAATTATCACTAAATACTGATAAAAATAAATTATCAAGAAAACGAAATGTTTCTGATAACCATATGGGCACTTCATACAATACAACATGGGCATTATTGTATGTGGAAATAGCAATTCCAATATAATTTCAGTCAGTTCTTTACTATCATTCTTCCTTATAGTTACAGATACAGGGTTGAAACCTCATCCATGCGACTCTACAAACGGATGGGGGAGAAAATGCAAAGAAGGCGATATATGCAAAAAAGCACCTCTGGACGTATGGCCTGGACCAAATAACGGAATCACTACTTTTGATAATATTTTCTTGTCTATGCTCACTGTATTTCAGTGCATCACACTTGAAGGCTGGTCCGAAGTGCTTTACTTGGTATGGTTTATATGTATACTTTCTATTGTTATTCCTAACTTGTTCAAGTGTTTTCGTGCCTTGTGGAAATCTTCAATATTCTGCATGATAGAGTTATTATTTGTTTTTGTTGGTTCCTAGTTAATAAAGTTGTACAAAATCTTCAATTTCACTCGAAAACGGAGTTTGCACACTAAGTAATTTTAGCAGTGTAAAAATAAAAAATTGTTCTAATTCTCTGTTTTTTTCTCGTAATTCTCGTAATTCTCGTAACAAATTTAAATCTCTTTTAAAATTGCTTTATTAGTCTTCCATAAAATTTGATTATGTTTACATTCCATAAATAATCTATTTTAAGTAAGTTTTGGGAATGTTTGGCCTCACAGGACTTTTACGTTTATAAGAAATAAGAAATTAATAAGAAATTATAAGAAATATTATTAGAAACTAATATTATTTCGAAACGTATACAAAGAAAATTTAATTTTAAATTTTCTTCCAAGTCAATTTATTTGACCACATTTTTTTTTCTAAATTGACATCAAAATAGACCTTTCCTGAATTTCTGTTTAAACACTGTAGCCATTGACCATTATGCCTAATCTCGTTTTTTTAGTTTAATTATTAGTTTATAAGAAATTAAAAAAACAATTAATCATTGTACATTGTAATCATTGTTTCTTTTTCTGTTTTTTTTGTTTTCAGACTATGGATTCTAGAGACCGACAGTACCCTGTCTTAACATGGAGTGCCTTTATTCTACTTATTGTGGTTGGATCATTTTTTATGCTGAATCTGGTACTTGGTGTTTTAAGTGGGTAGGGACTCTTTTAATTTAATTAGCATTTTGTTAAGCGTTACATTTTCTTCTATGTAAGTTTTCAAGGGAAGTTTTTTCAGTATTAGTAATGATCTAATAGCATCCCGGGTGATTTATAGTCCCACCCCATGCTCCTCAAAGGGTGAAAAAAAAGTCAAAGAATATCAAATGAAAAAGAGAAAAACGAAAAGGAGAACTTATGTTACAGAGCCCTAAAAAACTGATTAAAGAATATGCCGATGATGGACCTTTGCCAATCAAAGATTTTACTGACTGATGTTGCACAAGAAACACCTCACTTTCTGAGAAATGAAGTGGTAAAAATATTTTCCATGGGGTGAACCCCAGTCATAATAATACTGTTTGCGAAATCTTTCTGGGAGACAGGTAAGGTAAGTACTTCGTGTATCACTATCCATGAAAGGGACCCGGGCCTTTGATGGTCTAGCTTTCTTAGAGATGTCGGGTCGTTCTTTAACCTAATGATACACGAAGTCATTGCCACAGATAACAGGTGATATCATAATAATGTTATTTTTCTCATTAGTGAATTTGCAAAGGAACGAGAAAGAGTGGAAAACCGAAAGTCTTTTTTGAAACTTCGTAAACAACGGCAAGTGGAACGAACTGTTGATCATTATCTACATTGGATTAGTAAAGCAGGTCTGTCCTGAACTAAGTAATTTTACTGGAACACGAGTTTGTGGATGATTTGTAAACAAAGCCACAAGTACAGACACAAACATCATCGTTTCATCTTATCATTAGTCCAAAATGCCACATGGTATATTTTCGCGTTAGATTAGTTAAGATTCAAGATTCAACAAACATCTCTAAGTTCACCCTACTGAAATCATCAATTTGAGCTTATGAATATGGCATAAGAACATACCAATTAGACCTCTGATTTGGGTTAGGGTTGGTGTCTTACTGGAAATTATTTTCTCAATGTGTGTGCATGATCGTATTATTCAAGCTCAAGCACATACTTGTAAGTTAAGAAATGTAACTCAACTACTAAGTCAATCTTGGGTTGTGCTTTTAATAAAAAGGATCTCGTAAGAAAGTTACATGGTTTAAGAAATACAAATCCATGATAATGGGATAATACAGAAAATTAATTTGAGGGTCACTAGCAGAGCGAACGATACGAGCCCTTACTAAGTTTGTATATAAGTATGACAGGACCCTATCCGAAACACTCAGTAGCAATACGCAATGCACTCAATATAAGGGGGAATTCGTGAAGAACTTTAGTTTCTCACAAACTGTATTTTATAAGGAAACTTTTTATTAATTTAGGAACCCAAAATAGATGTCCCCAAAATTGATTAACCAATGTTCAAATCATGCTGTATTAAAAGGCCTGGCACTGGGAGGTGAAGGGAGGGTGAGCCTAACATGTCAAATGTATTAGCATCAATGATAGCAACATAATTATGTAAACATTCCATTGCTTTATATTCGATTGATTGATTGTTTTGTGAGGAAAAGAAAACGGAGATTGGCAAATATTATTGATAAGATGGGCATGTTCTAACCCAGTCGTTAAAAATCTTCAAAACCTCTATGAGGAAGAGTGTTTCCTATAGAAATGGCAAGCAATATCGTCTGCTGTTTCAATAAAAAACACTCCACAGAGACATTTTAAAGATTTTGCCCACTGAGAACTGTTTGAGTTTTTTCAGCAACTTATAAAAGGCAACTGTTCTCCTTCATCTTGTGTTTATGTCAAGCTAAAGACAACACAAAAATAATCATTACTTTTGGGGGTGCTTTCATGATAAATATTCCACAATGTTCTACTCTAAAATACTTTTTTTTTATGAAAATACTGAAACAAAAAAATCAATTAATTCTCTCACTTGCTTGTAATACAAATTTATGCAGTTTTGAATTCCAAGATGGAGTCTCTTCATCAGATCCTTTATGAGTGCCTGTCGAAAACCTCCACTACATTTTGGCCTTTAATTTTAGAGGATCTGTTCGATGAGGAAGATGAGGATGCATTCACTGATCATGATTTTCCACTTGAAGATACTTCCAAACCTAGCGTTCATATAGATGGTAATCAAACATTTCATTCAGATTACGTTTTTTACTTTGTATCTTTGAAGTCTAGATACATTATGGGAAAAAAGTGTTAAAAAACTTTGTCTTTGCTTTCGAATTGAAGGCTTCAGCTAGTGTCATTATTATTGTGTTTATATTTCAAAAAGAAAAGAAAGCATAATTTTGTCCTGAGTCACTACAGAATATAAAATTGTTTTTTCAACTCAAAAAAATCCCCATTGTTGTTGAGTTTGTAAGAAAAAGCAAAATGTCATTCTATTTTGTTGGGTTCTTTAGTGCAACAACAGACTGTTGACAAGATGTCTGCTAATGCTGTTGCCAGAAAAAAAAGTCGAGTCGTGCCGCCTCCTCGCAAGTAAGCAATTACAAGATAATGATGCCTAGTGCATTTTTATCTTTTTTTAAAGTTTCTTACTCTTGTTTGAATTCTAGGAACATCTTTTGTAAATGATGATGCTGAGCTGGGTTTTTTTTGGTTTTCTTTGTTCTACACACTCAAATGATTTGGTCTAGAACTCATACTATTTATCCACTCCCCAACATGCGATTACATAACACTAATTCCTGCAGCTGCTGAGCAAACTAGAAGTTGTGGCGAAAGTACTTATTTTTCACACATGATGCCATGCAAAAATTACATGTGCCAAATATCTTTTTTTTCCGAGGTGCACAAAAATCAATTTTTTCATGAAATTGTAAAAGGAAAAAAAGAAATTAAAGCTTGTATGGGTTGGACGGACTGTCATTTATTATTCAATATCATTATAATATTGTTACTGACTTCCTACTTCACTCAATGAATTGCATAGCCGAAAGTGCAAATAAAGGGGTTTTATTTTGGAGTTTTATGTATAACTAAGGCTAAAGCACTTGGCAAATGCAACATTCAATGCAACACAGATGCACTCGTTTAGCCATCATGTTGCATGATGTTGGATGATGGTCATGCAATAATGTTGGAAGGCTATGCAACGTTTTAAACATACATGTAACGTCTGTTCAACAAATCACCTCTTTTGAATGTAAAATGAAATGGATAGACGTGTAACAGAATCTCGCTGATGTAAACAATGTTATAAGAGTACGTCAAACAAATGCAACATGTTGCGTTGAATGTGGCATTCGTAGGCTCAGCACTAAACATTTTTGTCAGAGTGAATAAGTTCCACATTGTTGCTAGTTTCTTTGTGCTATCCTCTTTCAGAGAAGTGCACAATAATTTTGTGGTATTTTAAGGTCATGGATTAATACTCACAACTATCACAATAATGCTGTTCCATTTTCAGGAGGCAAATGTGCCATCACATTCACAAGCTTGAAAAGAGAGTGAAAGTTCACATACGACATCTTATCAAAAGCAAATTCTTCTATTGGTTGGTCTTGCTTCTTGTCTTTCTAAACACTGTTTCCATGTCGTTTAATCGTCACAACCAAACCCAAGATATGTTAAATGCTCTAGGTATGATCACTGTCTGTTAAACCCTCTTAAGCAGTGTTTACATTATTTGTTTTAAATGAATCGGTTTTGATTTCTTCAACAAATTGAATTGAGAAATGAAAAGAAAAATGAACCGGATTCTCTCTCTATAATTCTAAATTTAATTTATGAAAAGGCCCATTGTGAATTGTTTGATGTTGTTGATGTTGTTGACGTTGTTGATGTGGTGATAACTCAATGTTCTCACTGGTTATGGTTTCAATGAATAAAACCCTGCACTGTGCCCCTGCAGTTTATTTGATTTTTCCTGTTCTTTTTCAGAGATCACAGAGCTCGTGTTTACGTCCTTGTTTTTTCTGGAAATGATGTTGAAAATATATGGGTTAGGTTTGAGAGGTTATTTCCATTCCGCCTTCAACAAATATGATTTTGTGGTGAGTTTCCTTAAAGTTTTCTTTTTTAAAAAAAATTCTCCTACAATGCACCTATGGTTTATGCCTTTGAAATAATACTACCCATTGTGCTTGGATATGGTTGTCGTGTTTTTCAATATCAACGTCATTGATCAAAGTTTGTGACATCATAGAGCGAGAGTAATAACTTCAGACATTGGACGTGTAAACAAGTTAATTCTTCCCGGAAGATAACATTTTATAACATTGATAACATTGGTAGTTATTTTGTAATACTTAATAGAGGTTCCAGGTATACACCTCATTATACTTAGATCAGTATCAGTGGCCCTTTAAAGCAGCATTATCAGCCCATTTAGAGCCATCGATGACTGAACAAAAAAATATCTAAGTATATTTCAGACTTTCTGTAAACTAGAAGCGAAATCAATAAAAAAATGGGACAAGAACTGCCTTTGAATTTTATGTGTCTTTTATGTGACCTTCCCCATTCTAGTGAATTATAATTTTAATATTTTCGTTACCTACATCTAAAAATCATTAATCATCAGCAAACCTTAATTAACATATTGTCAATACTTAATAACACACACTTTTTGATCACATGACACAATTCCTACCAATACACATGAGTTATTTACTGTCATGTGATCAAAAGCTTCAGTTAGATAGTTGAATTACAAATACAGACAATAGAACTTGACAATAGGCTTGCAGACCAGAGAGTTTTCTAATGACTGAATCTCATGATTTTCTGTTAAACCACTTTTTCACCATAAAGTCTTCACTAAAAATATTCTCCTATTGACCAATACCTTGTATAATTGTTTTCAAAAGGGAACTTTCTATTGACTATGTTAAAAAGTAATATCATTACTTCTTCTTAGATTGTTTGGCTCAGCATAGCAGATTTGTTATACAAGCATATTTGTCATAATGGAAACATTGGTGTCAGTGTTCTGCGGTCAGTTCGCCTCCTCAGAATATTCAAAGTGACAAGGTAACTTGTATTCTTGCCTTTCAAGATTCCTACAATCAATGAATGATGTAATGAGTAATGAGTTTGGCTCCTTGTATGTTTGGCGGTTACCACAGCTTTTGAACAGTACAAACCATTCTTAAATGAAAACCTTATTATAGAACTGTAAACTTTTCATCATTAAGGTCCTGTTGGCTGGTAAACTATTAAATAATAAACTATGCTCAAAGCTAATGGAAGTTTCATTCAAAATATTCATAAATTGACGTCAATGAATAAAAAAATAGTTTAGCATGATTTCGGTTTTATTCCGAATAGTTTTACAAAGATCAATTTCTATTTTGAAAAAAAGTTTTTACTTTGAGCATTATTATCTAATAGCTTACCTTCTAACAGAACCTTTAGAGAAAATGTCATGTATTCTCAAAATCCTTTTCAGATTCTGGAGTTCCATGCAGAATGTTATCTCGTCGTTGATGAATTCCATTCGATCTATTCTCAGTCTTATTCTACTCTTACTTCTGTTTATCTTCATTTTTGCTCTTCTTGGGATGCAGTTGTTTGGTGGACAGTGAGTTCTACTTTATTGTTTTTCAATTTCCAAACCTTAAGTCAATCAATAAAACCCAGAACCTATCTGATTAGGCGAATTTCTTTTCTGTTACATTTCACTCTTTATTGAGAAAGGTGTATTCATTCGTTTTTATAAGGCTTTCAGTAGAAACACTACTGTTTTCACATCATGAATTTTTCCCAATGGTATTACGCTTGTATTCCTTATTCAGCCCTAAGGGATTGGTATCTTAAAATTTTTTGGTTTAATTTTCTCTTTTCTTTTAACTTATTAAGACCCATTATTGCTTGTTAGTGTAAACCAACCGTGTGCGATTTTAGTCGAATTGTGCACTTTTTGCTAAAAGCATGAAATTTTGCATATTGTTATTTTAGGGTATTAACTTTGATTTTAGTCCGGGACCCAAAAAAAATTTGGATTTTTTGCTGACATAGGCACTTTTTTTGCCTAAAAAATCAATTTTGCCATAACTGGACATATCATACATCATTGGATCGGAAATTTTATGTAGATTCCAAAAAGGGCTATCTCGTGTCATAAAAATTAATGTACAAAGAGTTATTGATGCTCAAAGTGAGCACTATGACGTCATACACATAAAAAGTATCGAGTTAATCTCTTAGAAGTCGGTAAATTGGAAAGTAAATAACCTTAAGCAATGGTTATTTAAGATCCTAATAAAAATACTTAAACAGCTGTCATAAATAAAACTCAATGTTCGATTTAATCACGTTCACATTCTCCTCTGCATTTACAAAGTTCCGTGCAAAAGAAATCAGATTTAACACATTTGCAACGTCCCTTACAACCTATTTCGGGATTACATGAACATTTAATCAGTTGTCTTCTCTACTGCTTCTATAGACAATATAGATATTAATACCACAGCAGCTTTATGTGCAACATCTTTACATGGAACAGCAGCTTCAATAAATCAACACCCAATAAACATCAATCAAGGTACTCCAAGAGAAGTTCCTGTTATTCCAAAGAAGAAGTCTGAATCGTTAAAAGAGTTACCAGTTTGGTACACTGAAGTATCACCTTTTCATCTGCCAAATGAGATAACAACACCAGAGTTTAAAAGACCTAACAACCTTGTTCAAGTCCTAAAGGACGACACTTTGAATGACGAAAAATGGTTAGAAGATCCAGATCGTTGCTCGTGGGCTGTTCATCATTCTAAAAGTTGTGAACCAGCTGTGTGCAAAGATACATCAGCTATGATTCCGATCCTTCGAGATGATTCTAAATCGCCTGCTACTATTAAGCATTTGTTGAATATTCTGATGCAGTCCATCAACTTTTTGAATCCAGGCCAGGCAGCTGTGATAGGTCTCGACCAACCATTGTATGCCCTTGCAAAGAGGATTCAATGGCATTTACCATCTTTGTACGGCGAAAAAAAGCTGGTGGTAATGCTTGGTGCGCTACACATAGAAATGGTGATGCTGAGTTGCATAGGAGATTGGTTACAAGACAGTGGTTGGACGATCGCCCTTTCCAATAGCGGAGTTACGTCATCTGGGAACGATTCGCTGCTCACAGGTCATGATGTTGCCAAAACAAAGTATGCTCATCAAGTCACTGCGATGGCACTACACCAACTAATGAAAACTGCGTATGACAACAGCCAACTTAAAAACGAGAAGAGCTTTGACAGTTGGCGTGCCGATATGGAAAAAACAAATCCTCAGTTTACTTTTTGGTCGATTGCTTTGAAGATGGAGATGAGTTATTTGATGTTCCTGAAATCGATCCGTTCATCAAATTTTGGGCTGTATGTCTCGTCAATCGCAAGGTTTTTGCCATGGATCTTTGTGTTTGACCACGTACATTATGCTCGTTGGCTTACCATTCATCATTATGACATGGAGATCTTGAATGAAACCAATCCCGCAATTTATCATGAATTCAAAAAGAATGGAAACTTCACTGTGAATAGAACACGAAATCGTTTCTCAAGCATGGCACTGGACCAACATCATGAACAACTTAACAAAGACGTAAAAGGTTCAAAATTAAAAATCAGTTTCTTAAACGTGATGCTAGAGTCGTGCAGCTTTTTACATTCATGTTTAATATAGCATTTAATTCATTCGATTTAAATTCCAAATAAAAATTAACATTTTAACTTTTAGGAAAAGGTGGTTTTGTCGGTTTAACTGAGGATGAAGACAAGTTTCGACGTTGGCAAATCTGTAGTCCTGAAGTAGCACGAGCGGTTTCTGAGTTTGAAGATTTGATAATTCTCAAGAAAAATGAGCATTCAATTTACAACCACCATGAACACTCACCTACCTTTCAACAAAGATTCAATCAACACGTTGACAAGCTTTCGGCTGAAATAACACAACTGGGAAACCCTTTTACCTGTTCTGGTGACTCAACGGAACTTGTTCAATTGGGAACTAAAGATGTGATGGGCGAAGATGCTGCGAAAATTGTCTTGAGAATTGAGGAGCTTGGAAAGACACAGTATGAAGAATTCCGAAACACAAGGATTTTTACGAAAACAAGTGCGATCGACACACCCATAAAGAAGAACAACGTGTCAGTTTTCAAAACACCCTGCACGAAGGGGAAATCAAGCAAAGCCGAAACGAAAGAGTTAAAGATGCACATCAGACTGTTTTCCCAAATGTACATAGCAACACAAGTCAGAGGTGGAGATCTAGATGATTTCTTTTGTCACGAGACACTCCCATACCCTCCTGCGTAATCAAAAAGTGGTCAAATGCGTTCAGGAAACAAATCTGATTTTGCAAAATGTGTTCATCCGTCAGAAGCCAAATCTACTACGCCTGTGGTGAACGCAGCCATTTTAGAGGGATCCGTGATTGTAAACATGACGAAGCCAAAGAAAAATCAGAATTTCAAAAATTATGCCGCAGAAAGTTTTTACCCACAGGTGGAAAAATACTACCGAGAATACCAATCGCAGCGAGTAGATGTGGTGTTTGACACTTACAAAAGTCTTAGCCTGAAAGCAACAACAAGAACGAAGCGAGGAAAAGGCATACGTAGAAAGGTACACGATGATTCGATTGCGCCCTCAAATTGGCATGGATTTCTTCGTTTGGATCAAAACAAAACGGAATTATTTGCCTACCTTTCGAAGGAGTTAATACTTAGCAGTGATCACCAAATAGTTTTAACGTGTGCCTATGCTACAAATTGCATCACCAATAGCGGTCAGATGACATCTTCATTTATTTCACCCTGCAACCACGAGGAGGCAGACACAAGGGTATTTTTACACGTTAATGATATGTCACTACAAGGCCATAGTAAGATCACAATCCGCACCGTGGATACAGATGTTCTGGTGATAGCAGTCTCCGTATTTGCTCGATTAAAAGAACAAATTGAAGAACTGTGGATCGATTTCGGAACGGGAAAACATCGTCAGTTCTTCCCAATACACGTCATTTTCGGCAATTTAGGGCAGTCAAAAGCTCTAGGGCTTCCATTTTTCCATGCCTTCACAGGATGTGATCAAGTATCGTATTTATCACAAGTTTCAAAGGGTTCAGCTTGGAAGACTTGGGATTTATTTGATGACATCACCCCTGTTTTTGAAAGGTTAAGCTGTCAACCATCGCATTTTGACGTGGAAGAATTGCTACCAATAATCGAAAGGTTTACAGTGCTACTGTACAACAGAACATCGAATTGCCTTACCACTAATGAGTGTCGCAAAGATTTGTTCTGCAAAGGACGTTCCATTGATTCCATTCCACCAACAAGCGCAGCTTTATCAAAGCATGTTCTGCGATCCTCATACATCGCTGGTTATGTTTGGGGCCAATCAATTATCGCTAATCAGGTTCTACCTCATCCGGAAGAATGGGGGTGGAAAATTGTCGATGGAAGTTTCATCCCACATTGGACTGACCTACCTGATGCCACTGTTGCCTGTAGACAACTGATTAAATGTTCATGTAATCCCGAAATAGGTTGTAAGGGACGTTGCAAATGTGTTAAATCTGATTTCTTTTGCACGGAACTTTGTAAATGCAGAGGAGAATGTGAACGTGATTAAATCGAACATTGAGTTTTATTTATGACAGCTGTTTAAGTATTTTTATTAGGATCTTAAATAACCATTGCTTAAGGTTATTTACTTTCCAATTTACCGACTTCTAAGAGATTAACTCGATACTTTTTATGTGTATGACGTCATAGTGCTCACTTTGAGCATCAATAACTCTTTGTACATTAATTTTTATGACACGAGATAGCCCTTTTTGGAATCTACATAAAATTTCCGATCCAATGATGTATGATATGTCCAGTTATGGCAAAATTGATTTTTTAGGCAAAAAAAGTGCCTATGTCAGCAAAAAATCCAAATTTTTTTTGGGTCCCGGACTAAAATCGAATTTTGTAGCCTGAAGAAGCAATGTGCAAAATTTCATGCTTTTAGCTAAAAGTGCACAATTATATCACCATTGGTTTACACTATGTTGTTTCATCACTATTATTGTCTTGAAATTCTGATCAGTTTAATCATTCCTTTGTATACTTTTCACTATTCAGGTTTCGTTCCATCCCGAAAGGTACACCAAGAGCTAATTTTGATAACTTTCCAAAAGCTATGCTGGCAGTTTTTCAAGTAAGTGAATTAGGACAGGTCTTAAGTCGAATCTCCACTAGATGAAAAATTTGGCTAGATAGCGATTTTTTCTGCCTCCACACCATACACAATAGCAACTTAATGTTTTTGAAGTCACTGTGGAAAATGTAGAAGCAAAGAAATGTAGAAACCAGAACATTTTCAATCTTCTCTGAGATCAGATTGTTCGAACAAACGAAAAGTTAAGAATAAATATTAGGACTTTAAGTCGAATCTCCTGTGACGCTTTTTTGCAGCGATCGTTTGATAAATTGGTCTCTACTTCTCGTACTTTATAGGTACTTTATAGGTGTTTGTCTGACCGGAAACGTTTGTGTTTTGTCCATGTCACCTCATAAATCTATATGATCTAAAATAAACCATGGATAAGGTTGATGGCTCATGTTTTTACAAATTGAAGTATATTTTCAGATCATGACAGGAGAAGGCTGGAATGCGATAATGTATCGGGGCATATCTGCATTTGGTGGACCCAAATCCGTCCGTGGAATGCTTGCTTCTCTGTACTTTATATCTTTGGTTATACTGGGGAACTGTATCCTTTTCTCTTGAAACCACAATAACTTGTGCAATGGCTATGATGTTGGTTCAATCCATATAATTCCTAATTTCAAAGGAATTTCTTTGTGGAGAATATAAAAACTATAATTATAATTGTGTTGATTTACTTAGGTGTGAATGATAGTACTGGGAAGAAAAATCGGTATTATGTGAAACACCTGTTCTGTTATGAAAAAGAAAATGGACAATGTTTTGAAAAATAACCGTGTATTTCAGCCTTAAGAAAGTCAATATACAGTGAACTAGAGCACGGACGGGCGTAAGGCTTTCTGCAAGTGAGCTTATTGTAAACAAACTGTAATAATAAGGAAAAGCTTCCTCTTTATATTCCTCTCTTGTCTTCTAGCTACATTGCACAATCCTTTAATGAAATTTTGCCTAGAATCCTGAAAGAATTAAATTCTTTTGGCCACCTCTCTTGAACACATTTTCATGAATGGACCATTAGAGATTGATATGTTTTTAAATTAAAGAAAATTATAATTATTTGGGCAATCATTATTGTGTTTGAGTAAAATGGAAAAAAAGTAGAAAATTCAAAAATAAATGAACTCAATGAAATAAAATAGATAAAATTTCCCATTTTTTAATTCAAGTGATTCTTTTCTTGGAACCTATGTAATTCCTTAACACATCTTCCAGATACACTTCTGAATGTGTTTTTGGCTATTGCTGTTGACAATCTGGCTAACGCACAAGTTCTATCCAAAGACGAAGAAGAAGAGATGCAAAGAGCCGAAGAACAAAAGAAATTGATTAACATCATGTTTAGTCCTGTCCCTATTGTTAAGAAACCAAGTAAATGGAACAGGGTACGAACTGTCCCCAAATTGTTAATGTTCCCAAAGTTAAAGAAAGACACCGAAAAAAATCCTTTTAAGGGGATAACATATAAAAGTAGACCTGTCAGGTAAGAGAAGCTTTGCTTTCTTTTGTCATGATAGATCGTCTGTTAAAAACAGGGTGAACAGGATCTTTTCTTAATTTTTTACTGGACTCTATGTTTTATGGTCCCGTTAGATGGTTAACTATTAAATAAAGTATGCTCAAAACTAACTTAACTTAAGACGAAAATAAAGAAAAAATATGTTTAGCAAGGAATAAATTCAATTCATTTTCCAAAATAAAAAAGTTTCTACATTGAGCATAGTTTACTTTTTAACAGGACCTTCAAGCATCAATTGAGATTTGTGCCGGAACTCGTGACCCACCAAATGTAATTCTTCCAGGGCATTTTTCAGTTCATGTTAATTTCTATTTGGTTACGAAAACATTCATATTTTCTTAAACTTCTTTATTTTTCTCGTCAGGGAATTTTTTACTGAATAAAATCAAAATCAAAAGCAGATTAGAAGCATTAAGTTCACATTGATGTGATGTTTAGATCACGATTCCTTCAATCCAATGCTTATACTTCAAGTTCTTAACATGCTGACTTTGTTTTATCTCTTTCAGAGCACGAAGCGAATCTGATTCACAAGTAAGCTAATTAATATTGTTTTTGATTTGATTATTGAATTTTAGGTTTACACACTTTTTTATATAAGCACCACAGGTTCAAATCCACTAAAAAAATCACCACAAAGTTTTATTTGGCTGTTATAGCTAACCATTTAGCAGAAAAGTTTACAGAAATGTTATCGCCAGTGACCGATCGCTTGAATTTGCTTTAAAGCCGGTTCTCGCTCGCTGCCAATATTCAACCTGCGTCCTCAGCCAATAAGAATTCACGAAAAATAAAATCAACAAATTAGTAACGAAAAGTAAAGAAGAGTAGAGTGTCTGTGAGGATTACTAAATAAAAAGATAGATGGAACCAAGAAAAGTTCTGTAGCATTGCACAGAACATAACTAGAAATATTAAAGAATACATTTTTATTAATCGTTGCACTTAACTGTGTCTGTGCATCGAATTTACTGGCTCTGAATATTCTCTCCTTATCCTGAAGATCCATGAGTATATCTCCTTTGAATATCTCCTAATGAATTCCTCAGTTTCTGAAATTGTTATATGGTTGTTACGAAAAATTGATTGAATTTTCTGTTATTTGGTTTGTTGTAAAAATCAAAATCACTACCATTAATCTAATAGTGTAAACCCCACCCTTACAGTGGGCTTTTATATTATTCGCTAAATTGAACCAATTTTGATTTATACGACAAATCGGTTTGTGACAAAAAAATAATTGACAACACCATTCATTTTGTAATAAAAATTGAAATCGGCAAATGTAAACCCCGCTTAACTCAGCGTATTGAACAATCAATTTATGATAAGCACTACCTAAGCACCCCTCCAGGCTCAAAAACGTAGTGATGAAAACAAATGTTTTCCTACACTTTCTCTGCAACAAAGAGACAGAAAGTCGTTCTCTTAAGTTCAGGTTAAGATAATTAGGTGGTTTTGGAAGTTTCTAGGACATATATATACTCTTAAACAAAACTTAAGCACCAAAGAATGCTCAAAATGACAGCCTGGTGCTTATTAAAAATAGTGTGTAGTCAAAATTTTGAAAAATTCTCTTGGGTGCTGGAAACATAACGGTTTAAATTTATGATTTCAAGTTTTTTAACTGCTTAATTGCTTAACTTGGTTGATTGTTATGATGCAAACACATACACAAACACATGTGTTTGCAGAATTGACGAAACCACTTCACATTGCAAACATATTTTCAAAGACAAGTGTGAAGCAGCAGGCATAAGAGAACATAATATTTTGTCACTATGGCAGACACCATAGAAATGGTTTGATTGTATCTTTAAACACAATAATGTTTTCTATGTTTTTTATCATTTTTAAAAATGTTGGCGGTAATTGTCAAGGGCATTTTGGTTATTTGGATCAATCAAACAAATCTCAACGCAAATAAGACTTGTGGACCTACCAATGATCATGTGAAATTGTTGTGACGTTTTTCAAATTTTTAACTTTTTTCTCAATTTTACTTTGCCAATACATTTTGCAATCCAAAGGTTTTGGTAGGATTACTCTTGCTTGTTCTTGGAAGTGCTCTTGGACATATTTTATATGATATATGGTTAATTCCTCTTGCGCATTCATTTGTTTTCTTGACAAACATTTTCTTAACTTTTCCTCTTTCAAATCTGTCCAAAGTTAAGTCCAAGGTTTGGTTGAAAGTTGAGCACCATCTGTACATCAATTCGATGACATTCCACTGGTTCACAGGATTCACAGGGGTCGAAATAATGCTTTTGGTCGCAGCGATTTTCATGAAAAATTATCTTCACATTTGTAGATTTTTGAAATTTCCTTCCATACTCAACATGCGCAGATAGTAATAAACAAATTCTGCATTATAACACAATTCTGCATTATAACACAATTCTGCATTATCCTCCTAGGCATCTGGAGCAGAATTATTTTGCAATACTGTACTTCAAGCCAAAATGAAATTCAGAAGTCTAGATTTGCCAGATGAGACGCCAAACAAACCAAGAAAACTTGGCATTCATTCATCTTCATTCGATTCGAGTTTGTCACCGCACGGCGCTCTGAAAAACGCATCAGCTTTGTCTACTATGAGCGTAGCGGTGAACAATAACGTACAAGGTGATGATAAACGTAAGCCTGTTTACACAATGGTATATGCAAATTAATTTTTATCATCTCAAATTTGATTTATGTTACTGGTCTCCCCCTTCTCATTTAATTAGAGCACACTCCACCCCCGCACATTTTGTCATTACCTGGGACAGGAATGGAGTTTCAATTCAATACCAAAATACTTCGTCGTCGACAACTAACAACAACAAAAGTTATCAATACTCGATCATTAATGATATTTTCACCATCAAGCAGGTAAAGATCAGAGCATTATTTTCACATGTACACAAGCTTTTATTGTTGTTTTGGTTTGCATTACACTGGTTTTATAAGAATGTTTTATAAGAAAACGTAGTGACTTTTGTTCATATTATTTATCCCAGAATATATGGTAGGAATTGCAGAAGATCTTAAGTCTTTCAATATGAAGTACTCATGTTTTTCAAGTTGCAAAATGTATTTGTCAAGTCACTGAATTTTTTCAGCCCTTTTGTTTTTCCCTATTTAATGGCATTTGCCCAAGCGTTCCAACTAACATTCTGATGTCTAACAAACACCTGGATTTGTTTTAATGAAATTGTATAAAAATTGTATAAAAAGAAATGGTATTTATAAAGGTTTTTATATAAAGACTATAACAACAGATAGACTTTGTAATGGTAGATATGTCAATGGAGTAACATGAAGTCCATAACTTTGCTTTGTAGAGTACGGACGTGGTGTCACTCTTTAGTCAACATGAAGCATTTCGAACACATTATGTTGTTTTTTATCTTACTCAGCAGTCTTTGCTTAGCTATCGAAGATCCATTGGAAACCCAGTCCAACACCAATCGGGTAGGCTAATGTTATTGCAATCATTCAGTAAGCCATTTAATTCATCCCAAAAAGAAGCATTCTGCTCACAGATGATTTAAAATTCATTGAGTGGTTATTCTAAAATATTTTTTGTAAATTGATCTGTTTATAATATCTTATAAGTGGTTTCGAAGTATTTGCGTCCAAAGGTAGTGACGTGAGTCCATTTATATCAGGTTTTTTTTGGGGATTTCTCCTGGACATTCGAAAATACTCTGTCATTTATTATTGATAACACTGAATGATGACTTGTCATAGTTCGGCAACAATTTATTTTCTCCAAATCTGGAATTTTGTCATTAGTTATCAGCAATTGGCACATTATTTTTGACAATAAATTATCGAAATGTTGACCATTCACTATCATTTAATTCGAATAGTAGCTCTGTGGAAGAGTGTTTTTTAATGAAACAGCAGGCAATATTGCTTTCCATTCCTATAGAAAACACTCCTCCTCATAGACCTTTTGAAGATTTTACCCACTGGGCAACGTTTCACGAGACACTTGTGCTAGAAAAATGTTTCTTCTTCTCTAGATTACAGAGTTAATGCAATTAAATGTCATTAATTTCTTCTGTGTTTTTTTCAATCCAGTTTTCTCATTTTGTTCCATTGTTTTCCTATTTCAGATATTATACTATACAGATATTGGTTTTGTTGCCATCTTTGCTTTTGAAATCGTGGTGAAAGTAAGGCAATTCGTTGTGTTTTGTTTTTGTATAAAGAAGAAGATTGAAAGAAGCTGAGATTTTTATTCTCTTTAAAATCCTTTAAATTGAATATTAAATTGTTTATGTTACAGGATTTTTTTCTTTCTTGTAAGGATTTCTTTGAAACAAGATGAAGATCGTCACTTTATATATAAGTTTTTCCCATTTTCTTTTCCGCATTGTTGCAAGCACAAAGTTCACTTTGGGATGTCTGAATTTGGGTTTTATTTTTTTTTTGTTCAATATTTATTACCTTAAGGGAGTCAATATTCGTGGAACTTATTTTTGCAGATGAAAATTCTGCACAATTTGTGGAAAATTAATTTTGGCGGATGAGCCAACTCAAAAGATTTAGTGGGAATTGGTTTTCAAAATCCATGAAATTCAATTCTTTTAAGGTAACCGATCTTAATGTTGCAAACACTTGCTAAACAAACTATAGTTGTTAACAAAGAAAACACTGTGTCTATTAAGTTGTAGAGCTTGAAAAGCTGATCCAAAAATGTATGGGTTCAGGTGTTTACGACAAGATATCGTCGATCAAAGATTTTCCTCACGTTGTGACTTCATAATTTTCCCAAAGCTTCTGTAAGCTTTCCACGCAAAATATGTACTTTGAAAATTTTGATCACTTCGTCATGTGATGTCTATGTTATGGAGGAGGAATTAAATAGGGCTTAAGAGCTCAGTTTATTTTTTGGGTTTTTTTATCATTGAACCTTGAAGTAACTTAGTAATGGTAATCAGTAATATTAGTAATGATATTCTGATGCTCAACCTTTTTATAATCGATTTAGTTAATTGTAAATTGATTAATGGTTACTTCTGATACATAATTGAATGCAAAATTCGTTAAGACGGTATTTCTAGGCTTGCTAATAAGGGAAGTTGATAGAATTGAATATGTGGCAATAGGGAAGTGTATTCATAACCTCTATCTTACGACCGTTAATAATAGTAATAGTAATCAGTAATGGCATACATACACATCGAAACTAACCATTATTATTGTTATTGTTATTGTTATTATTTGTTGCCATGTAGTTTATTGTTTTCTTTATAGCTGATTGATCAAGGTGCTGTGTTACACAAATCAGCATACTTGCGTGATTGGTGGAATGTTATCGATACAATAGTTGTAGCGTGCAACATTGCCGCCACTGTCTTGATGTATGTTAAATGTTTTTCCAATTTTTTTATTATGAAACAATCAGTGCATGTTGCCAGCTCCCAAAAAGCCCAAGCCGTGAAATTTTGGCATCAAACTGGTATATGTGTTGCTTGTGTAAAGAATATGTTACAGGAGCAACTGGGGTCAGCCTTGAAATCACACTTGTCACACTCCATTCTGTTTCACATGTTAAAATTTCCTGTTTTTGTATTTACACATGTAGAACCAAATTAAACAAATTTTAAGATTGAAAGAATTTGTTTTTGTTTTTTGTTGGTTATTGATTTTGGTTCCCACTGTCAGTGTCAACATGAACCGTAACTAACCATAACTGTGAACTGTAACTAAGGTACATAGCCAAAATTGTGCCAAAAATGCATATTATGGCAAAATGAAAATCTCATGACATTTTTCATTCAATAAAATGTTATTATTTAAAACATTATTTATTATTTACTTATTACATTTCTTATTCTTATTCTATTTGGTAATAAATTTTATTTATAACATATTTTATACAAGTAGCTGTCTGCATATTTTTCCTTTGTATGTACAACTTGTACAACAATTCGTAAAAAATTTTTGTGGCAGGTGACATAATCATCATCATCAGAGCTGTCCATCATGAAATAATTGTCTACTTTTTTGTTGATTCGTATGTTTCATCATTTGGAGCATAAAGTTCTTCAATTAATTCCGTTTCGTCTTCCTGTAGAGTTTCATGCTCGTTACTGAGTGTCTCTAAAAACTTGTAAATGTTACTTTTCACTTCGGAATCGATGTCACACATGTTAAGATGAGTCATTGAGCTGTTGAGACTAGAAACGAGCGAACTAATAGATCCTGATGGTGTTATAACAGGTGTTATGGCCATAGAGGTTCTCTTTGGACTGTTTGGACAGCTATACGCTTCAATGGTTGGGAGTAGGTTTTCCCGTGACAAACCTCGCGGAATAAGAGGGGAGCCTTTCGTTTCGGCTGGTAGACTTTGTCTTCGTCGAAACAAACTCATCAATTTTGCCATTTCGTCACTGTGTTCGGTTATTTCATGCTTTGCTCGGACATTATTCTGAACGGACATTGTGTCTTTTACATTCATGCTTCTTGTCTGGCTCAGTTTATCTGTTTTTTCTTTGCTCTCCATTCCAGTTAAATATATATTCTGTGATAAGAATAAATTTATGTTCTAAGTAACTGATTATCACTGATATAAAAACAATACTTCCTCTTCTGTTTTCTCTTGTATTGTAATCCACAGGTTAAAAGGAAAGGCCACAATAAGATTCCTTTCTTTGATAAAACTCTTTGGTGAGGAAACAACAGGTGCAGACAACAAAGTGATAAATAAGTCAATTATGCACTACAATATATAATATTCAAAAAACACAAACGTCTTGTTTTGGTTCAAATATTTTCTGTTATTGTACTCAAGTATTTATTTTGGTTACTCAGAGTGAAGTTGTTTGAAGTTATGAAAACGTAAACAAAGATGGGTGTTTGTTTACAATGTTAATGTTTACCATGCTGAACGAATCTATATTTACTTATGTTTACTTTGCTCGAGAGGATTCACAATAACCTTCTTTCATCTCATTTTTGTCTGAAAATTTGTCCCTTTATTTAAGTGTAAACATAGGTATTTTCCTTTGATTGTTATATTTCTATTCTCCTTTAAAGCTCAGTTTGCATTCAATTTGTCAAATAAGCCAGTGGGATGCTCTTTCCAATAAGCTCCCACTAAGTAGTCCTTATCACAAGCTTTTTACGAATTATATCAGATACTTCTCAGAAATTGCCATTCTCTGACCCAAGTGAATGCAAGGGAAAAGACAAAAATATTACATTAGTAATGTAATATTTTTGTCTTTTTCCTTGCAGCACTTGTACTTGTGTGACAAGCCAGTTAAGAACTTTGTGCTGGATGAGAAACTCCATTTACTAATTCAGTATTTTAGATAATCAGTGTTAGCCAGATAATCAGTGTTGTTTTCAGTTGACGTAAGTGAAGGTTCCGTTCCTTTCTATTTTGTTGGAAGCACCTGCAACGCTTATTTATACAAGATATATCTCATTAAGCTGGATAAATAAATAAATTAATTAATAATGAATGTTCATTAAGAAATATAAGATGAATAATTTAGATAGACGTGTCTGTATCCTTTTGTGTGTTTTGAAGAAAAACATATTAGAACTAGAGGAATTTATTTTTGATTTTTAAAGGGCATATTCAACTAATGATTTTTTGTATGTGAGAAATCATAATTATTGATTTGCAAAATGTTGTTAAACGTTTGGACACTTATAAGTGTGTGCAACTTTTATAAACTTCGACATGTCGAACTTTCCATTATTTTTTGCAAGGAATCTGACTATAAGAATTCGATTTCATGAACCGACAAAAAAAGAACAACCATTGTTTACTGAACTTGTGTTTTGAATTTGAATTTGAACATAAAAGCACTCTTACAACTATAGGTGACACAAATTAAAAATATATGCAGAAATTGTAAAATATTGCATAATATTTACATAATAATATACCTACTGGTGGGCTCGCAGTAGAGTGGTCACCTCCAGAGTGGTCACCTCCAGAGTGGTAGTAGGTGGTAGGTCAAGGTTCTAATCCTGGCCGAGTCATGACAGTGCCTACAATAGTGTGAATTGATTCACTCAGCTTGAGAGTGGAATTGATGTCAAAGGGGGTTGCCTGGTTGAGCGGTTGAAGCAGTGCTAGTGGCTTCCGTAGCACAAATGGGGGCTTTAAATGCTCTAGGTCGTCCTGCGCAGAACCCTCATTGATGTGAGTTCTATCAGGACAGATTAATATTTAAATAGATCAATGTTTTTAGTCTTGGGGATATTATGATGTAGGTATTTCCAGTCTCTATGGAGGAGTGAGTGGCTTGTCATTCCTTCAGAAAACACTCCTCCTCATAGACTTTTAGCAGATTCTGCCCACTGGGTTAGTCACTATCAACATAATACTTTCATAGATGATACTTTGTGTATCACCTGCCTATTAGAGAGACCCATGGTTAGTTTTAGGGTTCCGCTTAGCAACCTTAGCTTTCAAGCCACTCTTAAAAATAATTATACATGTAGTCGTTGCCTTGGTAAAATGTCATTATTTTTTTCTTTACAATTTTGTTTTGATGGATCATCGTTTGAATTAAGTTTGAATCATTGATCAGTGTAAACAATATAAGGATTTGATATTCTCTGTCATCTTGTTCTCTGTCGTCTTGTTTCTGACTAGTTACTCTGTCACATTCCTTCTCAATGTCTTGATCATTCTAGCCTTAAAAATAATCCAAATCCAAACAAAAACACCATTGTCATCTTTTTATTTTACCTGGTTTTTCAGTTTGATATTTATATTATATATTATATTATATTATATTATATTATATTATATTCACGATTCATGAGAACATGGCATAAGATTTAATCCAAACCGACTATATTATGATATTATATTGCATTTATTGCAATAAGGCATTCTTAAACACCTCAGCACTTAATGCATTGAGTACTGTCACAATCATGATTAATGATTTTCTTGTCACTATGTCATGATAAAGTCGTAGCGCACTATTCATTAATATATTTTAATAATATATTAATATATCGCAAATCAATCAATTTTTTTTGATATGATTAAACTATTTGAATGGATAACTACTTTCATGAGAGAAACTTCTTGCCAATTAATAAAGATGACTTTTTTGGGAGGCAGAATCCCTATTCATACCGGATGGGGGAAGGTGATTAAAAATGTGCTCCCGGTATTAATAGTGTTAAACATGATTTCAGAATTTCCTAAATCGCGAACTTGAAAAATGTTTCCAATTCTCTTTAATTAATCCATTAAATTTCCAAGAACTAAATATCTATTAAACTTTCAGCTTCACAATGAGACTCCAAAGTGATTTGATGGTTGAGTGTTTATATCTTTTACTAGGTTGGATGAAAATGAAGATATCAAAGGTACAATTGGTGAATCAATGTTAAGGGCAATGCGAATCTTAAGAGTATTTCGTCCTTTGAGAGTAGTAAATAAAATCAAGAGTCTAAAGGTAGGTTGGGCTTCCTTTAACACATCAAGGATTTTTCAATTTTTCAATTTTGCAACTGCTTAAACTTCTTTAGTTAGAACCTCTAAAATTTTTAAAAATTTTTAAAAATGTTTTCTAAAATTCTTTTCCTAATTTGAACTAATTTGAAATGTCTGTGCTTCCATAAAAACATTTTACATTTCTTTTTGTTTCTCATTTTAGCTTGTCTTCCAGTGTGTCGTGTTTTCGTTGAAACGTGTGATTAATATCATTATCATAGCTGTTTTGGTCCTCTTCATGTTTGCGGTGATAGGTGTACACTTATTTAAGGTACATAGCTCTTGTTACTCAGGGTGCCCACTAAAAAAAGTCATGGAATTTCCAAATTTTGCCAGAAGATCATTGAGAAGCTATAGATATTTTCAGTTTTCACAAATTGTTAGGTTTTGCTACCTAATCATTTTGTTATCTTCTTTCTTTGGATGCTAAAGAGATTTTTTCATGACACAATCATTGCATTTTCCAAAAGGTTATTGGAAAATCATGTAAAATCAGTTTCTAACTTTTGACCTATTACTTTTCCTAGTTGTTATCATAATAATTTTTAATTCATGTGCAACCTCTATAAGACATCCTTGCAAGAAAGCACAAAAGCTACCAGAATTGAGTACTGATAGTGTCTTTCCTAAATACAGAGGTTATTCCAAAGTTTCAAGGTGTTCAAATATTTGATGCCCTTGTAATGATTCGTGAATTTGGGTATTTTTTATTTAGGGGAAATTTCAGTATTGTAATGACGAATCAAAGCTGACACCTGTCGAATGCCAGTATGTGTCCTTACTGTTTCGTTCAGGGAGTAAAGTCCATTCCATGTTATATTTTGTATTATTTAATACTAATACTTCCGAGAAATACTATGTAATTCCAACATGGAGCAGTTACTTTTTCCTCTATTATCGATGAAAGCTTCCATAATCTCTTATAATTAAAGCACCTTCATTAATATCTCATGCTCATGTTTATCAAGTAGGTCCCCCTATGTATTCGAGAATTGTATCATGGTGTATATCGTTGTGGTTTTTGATTAGTTTGCGACTGTGCAAACTATTTGTTTTCTTGTATATGTTTAGTCAATCGACTTTAAATAAAGCAAATGAAAGGAATGAAATGAAATGGATGTACCTGCAAAGTGACCAGTAGATGGTTTCAATTCTTTTTCCTTTTTTCTTTCATGTAGAGGTATCTACTATTACGTGCATGATCCGATCCGATATCCCAGTCAATTCATAGTATGTATACAGTTCTATTTCATTCCTAAAGGTGCAAGCTCGCTAACCTTGACAGTCAATGACACGAAGGATAAATCATTTAAGCATTCAAGCCAAAAAACTTATGCATGATAAAATAAAACAAGTCTACACACATGTTTTTGTTGATGATGTTGTAGCCACAATGAAGTACGAGATAGAGAAGGAAAAGGGCAATAATGTCTTTGGGATTGTGTGGGGCCACTTACAGGTTGGCGAGCTTCTATTTATATGAATGCCTGGTCCATACACCTCTTTCCTGCTAAGCCATTTACTTTTTTTAATAAGGACCAGTAAAAATTGACCAGGCTCATTGGTGCATATTTGTTGGCCATTTCGAACCTTGTTGGTGGTGCTTAATACAACAGACTATTGAGGACACTCAAAACTACCTATACCTTGACTCAAGAGAGAACAACTACATGTCTCTTTTGAAGCGGAGAAAATATCAGACAAAAATTTTATTTCTTCGCTGAGATTCTAAGCCTAGGGTGGAGCTTATCTTTTTAATGAATTTGAACCTCTGGCTGTTAGTCAGGTTAAGAATTACAACTTCTAAAACCACCTAATATGCATACTTTAACTAAAGGGAAAAGGATTGACTACCTGTCTCTTTGATGTAGGGAAAGTATAGGGACAATTTCGTTTCTTCCTATGATTTTGAGCTTAACATGGAAAAGTGTTTTTTATTGAAACAGCAGGCGATACTGCTTGCCATTCCTATAGAAAATACTCCTTCTACCCGTTTCTTTGTGGTGGAGAAAGTGAAGGGACACGGAAATGTTGTTTTGATTTTGAGCCTCGGCTACCTACCTATATAGGTGGTGCTTAAAAAAAAGCGTGTAACCCGGTGGGCAAAATCTTCAAAAAGTTTCTGTGAAGGAGCATATTTTTTTTAAAATAGCTAGCGATATTGCTTGCCATTCCTGTAGATAACACTCCTCCTCATAGAGTTTTTTTTCAGCTGTTGGCCTCGATAATGCTCTTAATACTTCTATGTTTTTCCCAGAAGTAGAATTGTTGCTCCAATTTTGTAATGGTCAAGTTAAACATTTAAAACTGTTCTGACACTGTTCTGATAAAAAAGCAAAGAAACAAATACAATCAACTAGAACTTTGAAGCCAGGTTTAAAAAAAACTGGGCATGAAAATACATGTTAACGTTTCTTCATCTTCGAGCTAGATTTCCACTCTGTTTTGGCTGTGATTTCTCTGCAAAATATAGAATACAATTTATTATGTTTTGAACTTTTTGGGCTAGGGAAGGCTGTTTAGTTGAGCACTGAATCAACATTTAAACAGTACCTCGTACCTCATAGAACTGATCAGACCATCCTGGGTAAATATATGTAGTAACAAAGCTCGTTTTTTTTAAGGTTCATGAAAGGAAATGGTTGAATTATGCATTTCATTTTGATGCTGTTGGACAAGCTATGCTTACCCTGTTCTCATGTGGTACTGGGGAAGGATGGCCTATGTAAGATTTTTTAAATACAGTTAAATCAGGGGGAAAACCCTTTAGAACCTGGACTATTGTCAGACCGATTTTCAATTGCCCTTGGATTTGCCATCTTAAAGGATAACCTCACTTGACTTGGACTGTTTTTATATCCCGATTGAGGGTCCGACTTCTGAAACAACTGCAATGATGTGTAGACAATATTGTGGCAAAGAAGAAACGTGTATGCAGCTAAATCAGCAATAAAAGCCCAGTCTGATGACCAGTACTCTTGATAAGCAATTGTTGTTTGATATGCTTTCAAATGAATTGATTCCCTTCTTCTTTTTTCTTTTTTGGTAATTCTAGCGTCATGGAGAAGTCGATCGACGCTACGGAGATAAACGAAGGTCCTGTTCCAGATAACAACATGTTTATGAGCCTGTATTATGTTTGTTTCGTCGTCATTTTCTCCTTCTTCTTTCTGAATATTTTTGTGGCGCTCATCATCGTGACTTTCCAAGAGCAAGGGGAGAAGGAAATCACTGGATGTGAATTCGATAAAAATCAGGTACATTTATTTATTTATCTTTTCATATAATTTTTTCTTTCAGTTTCCGCACGCTATGCGCAAGGCACCTATATCTATGTATGTATTCGTTCCGAATTTTTTAATTGTGTAAACCCGAGGTATGCAGAAATAGTCTATGGGGTATCTGTCTACGTATCTGATAATAACTTATACCTTGAAATTTTATGATGACCTACGATATAGAGCATCACAATTTAGGTAATTTTGGTCCAAATTTAGTTTCAATTCTTATTTTGACCAAACTTTGACCAAATTTGGAAAGTGCTTAAATTTTTATAAAAATTTGCATGTAGAACAATTTTGAAGTTGTTAAATCTGTACTTTTAGGCAGGCTGGCCAGGGTTCTGGATTTATAATTATTACTTGGATTGTAAATGAATTTATAATCACTGCAGTTCCTCGCTTCAGGGATGTCGTTGAATAAGCATTCTTACTTTTTTACTTTCATTTTAAGGGCATGTTGCATTTTATGCGAAAAATATGAACAGGTGTATTTTGATTCTGATTCAGGATCCATGATTGTGCTCTATAAACAAGTGTTTCCATGGCATTAGCAGGAATGTGGAAACTGTTCAAGCCTCTAGGGTTTCTTGTTTATTTTAATTTAATCATTATGTAAACCAAGAAAAATCCGTTGTTTTTTTAATTATTCGAAATTTGTCTCCTATTTTTCTTTATTGCATTTCAGCCAATCGCTGATCTCAGTCAAAAATTGTACTATAGATTTTTCTGCAACTACCCAGCTGTCACTAGGCTTTCGTCTGAGAAAAGAAACTAGGGCTGGGTTTTCAAAATGTCTTGAGATGTATTTTCCCAGAAATATATATATTATATATATATATATATGTATTTTCCCAGAAATAGTATTATACTTTGAAAGGTTAAAAAATATTTTTACTTCCTATTTTTTGTGTCGTTTCTTGTAGAGAGCATGTCTACAATTTGTTTTAAATGCGAAACCGCGTCAACGCTTCATGCCGCAAGATAAAACTGGTTTTTCATACAAAATGTGGTGTGCGGTTGATTCCAAGCCGTTTGAGATTGTCATCATGACGTTGATTGCTTCGAATGCCATCGTCTTGATGATGTCGGTAAGCAATTGATAACAACCAATTATAGTTCATAATCGTATTTTCTCTTTTTATCCCCTTAATAACCCCCTTCCTATCCCCTTTCCGATCCCAATCCACCAAAAAATTCAAGTCACCAGGTGGTAATCGACCTTTTACACAAAAATACACAAAAGTACTTCTTTTTTATTCAGTTTGTTTTCCTTAAAGCCGGATCTCCAATAGGTGGAAAATGTCGCCGCGGTAAAGTTCTCTGAAGTCTGGTTGGTTCACAAAGTCAAGAAATTTTCACAGAGCCAATCAGATTGCAGACAATACTTCTGCCATTTTCCGCTTAGTGGAGACCCGGCTTAAGGCTTAAGGCCAGTTTCCATTAAAACCCCAAAAATGTTGCATATAGCAGTTGAACAAAAATGTGGTGGAGGTGGAAATTTTTGTAAAAATTATTGTGCAATAGTCGACGGTGTGTGTGAATAATTTTATCAACACCAAAACCTGCCCTGCCTCTCCTCTCCCAGCTTTCCAAAGTGCAGATGCATATGCACTGTTGTGGTTTGTTGTACATCTTGCTGCCAGGAACGATTGACATTCTCTAAACTTTGTTCCCTGAATTCTATTACGAAAGGCAAAAAATAAAGAAATTTATGAAAATGTCAACCTGGGCTGATATCTTAACTTTTCCATATTTTCGACTTAAAGTTCCATTTGTTCATTACAAAATGTATTAGAAATAACCAAAGCATACTTTAGGTAACAACAGAAAACTGTCATGCAATGATCAGATAATGTTAGCATAGGACACTTAATAGTTTATTTTGCACTCGTTTTGATCACGTGATAGTAAATAATTACCTTGTATTGGTTGTAATAAGTCATGTGATCAAAGTGAGTGCAAGATAAACTGTGAGTGTCCGGACCAGGGAATTTTCTAATGTTTACCAATCTTACTTCTTTGCACCAATCAACATTCTTTGCTTTAAAATTTCAGGTTGACGATCAAAGTAGCCACATTCTGAACATTTTGGATAATATCAATCTTGCTTTTACATTCATTTTTACATTTGAAGCCATTTTGAAGTTAATGGCATATAAACTAGTAAGTCTCCAGTTTCGTCTTCAAATGTTGTCTTGTTTCGATTTAAACACCTTTTTACACCGTCTAACAGAATGTGTTAGACGGTAAACTATTAGATAAACTATGCTCAAAGTAGAGACGTTTTTCATAATTTTTTTCTTCATTGACGTCAGTTGATTAATTTTTTGGATAATTTAGATAAGATAGCTACACGATAAACTATTCCGAAAACTATTCTATTTTGGTTTCAACGTGTTTTTAGACCATTACCTCAAACCACTAATCGATCAGTTAATCAAATGATTGAGTCTGTAGCCATCTCATATGAATGCATTTTTTCTACAAAAAATGTGTTTGTTCTCGTTTAGAATTACTTCCGGGACAGTTGGAATGTTTTTGACTTCTTCATTGTGTTTGTGACGTTAGTTGGGGCTATCATAAACATCACCAGTGAGGTAAGTCAAGTAAATACAGTGAGGTAAGTCAAGTAAATACAGTGAGGTGAGAATAGTTGATCATATTTACTTGATACTTGATCAGTGAATACCGTGCCATTAAGCAAGGGCTGTTTTACACGCTGCACTTTTGAGTTGCTTTAACCAGTTAGAATGTGTGAGCACAAAATCAGACGTCACAAATTGGACTCCAACATAGCCAATAGAAACCATCGAACGTGATCTTTGAAAGTGGGAGTCTAATTAGGTTTAGTAACACGAGCTCTGTGACAGACGATCAAGTGAGAAATTACACAACCGGTCAGCCAATCATGGACGATGCACAGGTTGAGTGACCAATCCATAACGAGTAATGTCCTCGTTAAGTCTCAAATGAAAATTGAAGTTGAACGCAATATCTTATTACTCTTACATCAAAATGTATATTAGTACGAGTAATCGCATGAACGTGAGTGCAATTACAGTTTAAATTAACCTGTAATTTCACGAACTTCACGTGGCATGTGATTACTGATTAATCATATAAAAACAAAGGGAGAGTTTAGTGTTCATGCTTTTAATTAACCAGGATCATATTTCTGAATTTCGAACAACAATCGAATATTTACGTTTTTTCATTCCATTGGAAAAAATACTTTACAACAGAAAAAACAGTGTACTCTCAGCGAGATCGTAATCACTTATATGGTAATGATGATAAGGAAATTAAAAAAGTTATCACGTTTTTTTTTTCTGCAGTAAATTTGCGAGTTCAACCAATCAGAATCGAGTAATTGTGCATCTCATTCGATTATCATCATAATCATCTGACCCAGCTTAACGTCCATTTTCCATGCTTACCATGCTTGGTGGATGGATTCTGATGACTGGCTTTTCCATGCTATCTTTTTCTACATTCTTACTGGCGTCCTTTTCTCTTGAGCATAGGCGTGTTCAGGGTCAGTCAAAAAAAGCGGAGGAGTCTAACGTTACGATATTTCTTTTCAGTCTTAAGTGTCGATTAGGTTACTTGCACGTTTTCCTTTTCTACTTTAAATGACTAAACTCTCCTCCACAAATATTTACTGACCTGTTGAGTCCTTCGATTACTACATCACAAGTCTTCCAAGACCGATCCCTTCCTAAACTGCCACCAAAGAGAATTTCTCCGCATTTACTAGGCCAAGCATTAACTTTCATTCTTTCCATATGACCAAACCATTGCAACCTATATTCAATACATCCTCTTATGATATTCAACCGAATTCTGTTTCACAGCACCTTCAATTATTTTTAGAACTTTCCAATCGACCCAAGCTTTTTTCGTTTGTTCAGAGCATTCCGCTTACTAAAGCTGCTACGACAAGGATACAACATCCGTATACTTCTGTGGACTTTCCTACAATCGCTACAGGTAACATTTTCTAAATCCATCAACATCTGAGTTAGCCTATAAAGATAGACCGCTTAAATATACATTTTGATCGATCGCGCTAAATGAAATAGGTTACCATACACACAAGTTGGTAATACTACCAATCTGTTATATCAAATGAGTTATCAGATCCTGTAACAAGCTAGTATGCGCAAATATTCGAATGTTTAGCGGTTGAGTTAGAAGTGGTCAACCTCCTTAAAACCTCTCAAAACCGATCTTTTTGTAAATCACGTCATAACATGCATCGCCTCGTTTTCAATTTGAATATCAGTGACGCTTGTCATCGTTTACAAAGAGAAAGGGAAATGAAGGAATTATGTTATTAGGAATAATTCTAATTAGAAATGAAACGATGGATGTTGTGATGCAAGTTATGAAAAAGTCTATTGATCTTTGTTTTTTTAAACTCCTTCATTATTTGCATTCTCCTTTAATCTCTTGAGCGTTTTCTTTTAATTTTCCATGATTGCATGATATAATCTTGTTCTAGGGCATACTTTATTTAATGGGCCTTAATCGCTTCCAATGAAATCTCTCTATAACGGACATCCCATATAACGGACATCCCATATAGCGGACATGTTTTTAGTTAAGCCATTCAATTTCTAAATGTCTGTGAAATTTCTCCTTTCTGACTTGATTTTTACTAGGATTTTCATTTTTGTTAAAGTGCTATCCACACCTGACAGGATACAATGCTTACAGGGTTGGTTAATTATGCGAAGAAATGCAAGTGGAATGGCCTCACGTGTTTTTGAGCTCATATTTATATATCATATTATATCATTTTCTACCACATTCATCCACAAGACTGAGTGACAGACTTCTAGATGCGAGCCTAGTCTGTGTATTTGTTAATTAACCAACTTATGTACCAGTCCCGTAAAATGTCTTAGGGAAAAGAAACGTTTTTTAACAATATTTCTTATTTCAGGCGCTTCCATACGTGGTCCTTCTGATTGCTATGCTGTTCTTTATTTACGCAGTTATTGGAATGCAGGTGAGTAAAACCAAGGACCTCAAAGAATTGTATTTTTACTTATCTATAAGCTTTTTTTTTTCGTTTGCTATATTATTAAAGTCTAGTTCAGACCATATCAACAATCCCAAGATTAGTTTACCTGTTCTTATCCGAACATTCAATTTTTTTCCTGCGAAACTTGAAGTAAAAAAACATTGAATTTCAAGGACGTGTATACTAGCCTTTACCAGTAAAGTCAAGTTCACACTGTAATCGTTTCAGCTTTTCAGTAAAGTGGCACTTAATGAAAGAAGATACATAAACGAATACAACAACTTCCAAAGTTTCTTGAAGGCGTTGGGTGTTTTATTCAGGTACGCCCTCATCTACATCTTCCCTCCTTCATATCCCTTCTTAATAAATATTATGGCGTGAATTGACAGAGCTTTCTAAACATAGGTAAATTCTCTGATAAAAGCCCTAGGCGTTAAAAGAGAGAGGGCGATTAACCGTATATATTTGCTATAACACGGTTGGTTTCCATCCTTTGATAGTATTGTATAACCTTCCACATAATTAATTTGTATTCCCGAATAGACATTTTGAATAGAATGATTTGTATGCGGCGTATGCAATCGGCCATATTCGATTTAGTATCGGAAAAACACGAAGACACGAAGCCTGGGAAACAGTTTTTTCCGTCAATAAATTCATAAAGTGTTTTGGAGTTTTCTCTGTTACGATTTCTTTTGTCCCGATACCAGAAAATTTTGGTTGGTTATAAATAGTTTCCTCCCCTGTATTTTTCTTTTCTTTCTTCAGATGTGGTACAGGGGAATCGTGGCATTTAGTAATGTCGGATTGCTTCGATCATGCTCCATGTTTAAACGACTCAACTCAACAATGTGGCTCCAGTGTTGCCGCTATCATCTATTTCTGTTCTTTTTACTTCTTCTACGCTTTTCTAGTGAGTAATTCCCTTTTTTTTAACCAATCAAAATCACGGACCCCTCACCACCATAAAACTCGGTCAAATTTCGTGGTATAAACTCAGCACCAGCGCAACACCATCGCCAGAATGTATTGATAAAACTTATATGACGAAATTTGGCCCTGTTTTGTGAAAATCTATTCTTACTGATAATGCTCACCCTTGATACTTTTTTGTTGTTTGAAAGAACAATGACTATGGCCTCGCTAATCCCAGACCAAAATAGCAATGCTTACACCACAAACTTGTGCGTACCAATGTGTTAGATTGAAACTTTTCCCTCGTAGCTGTTAAATCTTTTTGTTGCTGTTATCATGGATAATTTCGATTATTTAACACGTGACGAGTCGATCCTTGGACCACACCATATGGATGAATTTGTGCGTGTATGGTCGGAATATGATCCTTCAGCTGCGTAAGTTAAGATCGTTATACGCTTTTCTCTGATTGGTGCATTGAAACAAAATACTTTTTTCTGTTTGGTGCATGGGAATAATAAAATATGTTCTTTTTACTGATTGGTGCATGAAAACAATACGCTTTTCACTGATTGGTGCATGAAAACAATACGCTTTTCACTGATTGGTGCATGAAAACAATACGCTTTTCACTGATTGGTGCATGGAAAACAATATACCTTTCTCTGATTGCAGCGATGGTGTAGTGGATAGTACCTTCTAGTGTGACCGCTGAGAGCCGGGGGTCGAGTCTAAGTCATGTCGCATTTCGATGCGCCTTTGGTGCATGGAAACAATAAGCTTTGTTCAATGATTGTCATTGGTGGAAAAACTGAACCCGATTCACTATTGGATGGTTTTTCTGTTTTAGCGGCAGGATCCCGCATGGTGATATCTACCAACTGATGTGCGACATGCAGCCTCCTGTCGGCTTTGGGAAAAAATGTCCACGTTTCCTCGCATACAAGGTATCCATTGAAGCTTTCTATAAGAATAATCAAATGAATACATCACGAATTCATGTTTTCTATGTCACTTTTCGGACCTAGTTGTACATACGGACTTGGTTTTGATGCGTTACATTGTTTCACGGGAATCAGTTATCGCTTATCGGAACTATAGTGTAATCCAGATAACTCGAACCGTCTATAACGCAAATCGTTTAAGCATTCCCCTTAAGTGAATACTCTTTCATTAAAGATCCTCGATACCGAAGGAAATAATAGATATTTCGATAAACTCCCGATAACTCGAACATTCGGTAATTCGAATAATATTCATCGATCCCTCGAAGATTCAAGTTATCGGGAGTTTACTGTAATTCGAAAAGAATCTCCGAATGTCAATTTAATTGATTTCTTTGTGAGCGAACCTCCGTCACCTCCCTCACCTCTTTTACGCCTAACATTAGATATGCTGCTGGAGTCTGTAATTATTTCTTGTTCTCCTTCTCAGCGTTTAATGAAACTTAACATGCCGATATCTGGTGATAACACTGTGTCTTTTGCGCCCACCTTGTTTGCGTTAGTGCGAACCTCACTCGGGATGACGCACAAGGACAAAGAATGTTTCAGAGACAGTAGTTTTCGTAAAATCATTAAGCGCGTATGGCCGAACACAACCCAGAAAATGTTGGACATGTTAATGCCAGAACAAACAGGTGAGTGTGTGAGTGTTGCATATAATTTCTTTGTTGGTTTTCACGTCCATTTTGACACACAATGTAAAGGTACTGTTGGACGCTAAACTAATAAATAAATGTTCGAAGCTTGCTTACTTGTTTACTTATTAGTTTACCGAAAAGTTAACTGAATAGTTTATCGTGTATCTTACCTAACTTTTTCTAAAAATTAATTAATTTCTATTATTAAGAAAAATTTTAGCATAATTTATCTAATAGTTTAACGTCTGACAGGACCTTAACATTTGTACGACGGAACTTTTTCGGGACCCATCCCCACTTACCTTTCTATTAGTGGCTTTTAGTTTCCCAATTGTGTTGTTGCTAAAAGAACGGTTTACAACAATAGGACAACTATAAGTCATTAATGGAAACTACGCGATGGGTACCGAATAAGTCTGGGGATCTCCACTAGGCAGGAAATGTCGTGGCGGGCGATTTCTTTTGCCTTTGAAACAATGAAAGTCGCGGCGGATAATGTAGGTTGAACGAAAAGAAGAAACCATTTCTACTTTTCGCTGCAGCGATACAAATCTACCGCCGCGACATTTCCCGCCTAGTGCCGGTATACCTAATGATTAATTGCAGTGTGATAAAAGTGACGGACTGTTCTTGTTGTCGGACGTGTCGTATTTGTTGTTGGATGTGTCGTACTTGTTGTCCGACGTGTCGTGTTTGTTATCATAGTCATTAGAAAATTCCCTGGTATAGAAGTTTATGGTGAAGTTCTTCTCCTAACTCTAGTTTGTTTTGCACAGTTTTTTATCACATGAATTGGTGGATTGGTTGGAATTTTTGTCATGTGATCAATAAGTGAGCAAAACAAAGTTTGCCTATGGATAACATCAAAGAAAAGATTAAAAATAAGTTATTACGATAGACTTCCAGACCAAAGAGTTTTCCAACGACTATGTTTTTATCGGCTAAACGTTGACGCGTTTTTTTTATTTCCTTCAGTACTAAGTGGCCAACAAATAACCATCGGTAAGATTTACGCGGCACGACTGATTTACGAAAGCTTCAAAGAAACGAAACGACGGAAGAATTGCACCCTACCTCAGTTTGAGGTAAGATTATATTTTCTTGATGCTTAATATATTAACGGACCCATACTCATACTTATGAGTGCAGTGGAAGAAAAGGGATGTCCTTAAAACATTTTTTCATGCCTCCCGTAGCATGGACCCATATTTTAATGGCTCCAACAGCATTTTCAATCATCAGCAACTGTCTATCTATATTCATTCTCTCAATTTCATTTTTTTTTCTTTTCGTAGGCTTTTCTGGAAAACCATAAGGTAAGATTTGTTTTCCTCCTGTTTGTTTCCATGGTTTTACATCAACCTAGTTGCCAACTTCACCAAAGACTTAAAAGGGGAAGGCCGGTAGGACATCGGTTAATATGAGAAAGGAAGGACTAGCCTGTGATATGCTGGTCTTTCAAAGTAGAAATGGGAATGTAACTGTTATATTATCATCATTATCACAGTCTAGTGGTGATGCAATGAAGGGAATTTCTTCTCCTTAGCCAAATAACTCGAACCGTTTCTGGAATTCTCAAATTTTGACATGAACATATCTCGGCCATTATTCATATTCATGAATCAGTTTCAATGGGTTCTAACTCACCAAGTCTGATAAACTAAGTTATTCATCCCTGGTTTTAATATCATATACTTATATTTATGTATATTCAGCGCGGAAATTCGTTCTTCCGTAAAATGATGGGCGCTCTTCGAACATCTTCACACCCTCTTGGCGAAAAAATCATACGCCCTCGCGAAGAGTATCTATCAAAGAGGAGGCGATCTAATACCTTTGGCAGTACGCCCACAACAGAAAAGTACGTCCTTTCCTATCAAAAGACGTTTCTTACGCCTGTTCTCATCCTTATATGTAGTAGGTTTTATTTTTTTCGTAATTTTTTTCACGTTTCAGCGAGGATCACAGTGTTCGTTTTCGTTCAACAACGAATGTTTCCGTGAACAGAACTGTCGAGTCGTTCTCGGCACGAATCCGTAAGTTGACATTACCGATGCATCCGATGCACAATCGTCCTGTAGATTTCACTAAAACAGCGCAGAGTCTGGAAGTCATACCTAACGTCGGTACTCTCCAGCTACCTCATGTAAGTGCATTTGTTTTCGCGTCACTCGTCGTTATTGATTGGTTGAATATTGATAAAATAAAATTCTTAGCCAATCAAAACCCTTTCACGGTGTAAACATATATGTGGTGTTTTCTTCTTCTTCTGGGTTTACTTACAACACGCCACAAATTCATTTGTTACCTTTTTGTCTTTTCACCATTATTTCATGCCTCCTATAAATAATTACACATATTCTTCTTGCATTTAAGTGAATGTCTAAAACTAAAGTCTTTATATGTGGGATATAGTTTCGTCAAAGGTCTCTTTTTATGTTTTGAGACAACTGCGACGACCCAAACAAATTTTGACAAGGTTTTACACTATGACTTTGAGACAATAACAAAATGTCAATGTTACTAATAATAGTATTATAACTATAAGAGAAGCTCTCGAAGCTTTCGTCAAAAACCATTTATCATTCAACTATTAATAGTGATTTTATATTTTTATACTGGCAACTTGTCTTATCCTCGTATAAAATATCCACTCTGCTATTATTTTTTTCCTCATAGCAACAGCAAGATATCGGAAAGAAAGACAAAAATCAAGGCGACGTGGAGACGTCGTCCAGAAAGTCACTTACCGACACGTTGATCACGGCACTACAAGATCCTGCTAAACCAATCTTGTGTTTTGTGAATCCACAAATTCACAGAGAAGATACACGCGTCCCATCATCGAGTATGAGGGTATGTGTTTGTTTTTTGAATCACGTGTGACTTGTGTTAAAATGCTCGCCTCCAGAGTAGGAGGATGAAGTTCGAAACCTGGACGAGTCATGCCAATATGACTATAGCAGTGTGAATCGATCCACTCAGCTTGAGGGCTGAATTGACATTAAAGGAGGTTGCCTAGCTGAAAGGTTGAAGCAGATCTGCGGTTGCCATAGCTCAAATGTAGCCTTTAAAATGGTCTAAGACCACATACGCAGGATCCTCATTGATGGCACTTGAACTGGATAGAGTATTCTGGATAAGCAATAAATTCCCCAACTTTCAGATAGCCTTCAGGAAACCTTAAATTTCCCTTTTCTCTTTTCGATAGTACCTTGTATATTTTCGAAAGAAAAAATGGTTGCCATGGTTATGTTATTGCAGGCTGGTTTCAGATAATGATTTTGTAACCTTCGTTTGATCTGTATCGGTTTTGTTGAAACATGTTGTTTTTTTTCAGTACGACAGCGACTCTGAGCGTGACATCAACTTGGAACGAAGGAGCTCTTACACGCGTACACGTCAGAAGCGCGTCACCGTATCGCTACCCATGATACATTTAGAAATTCCCGTCGAAGGCGACAGTGAATTCATAGACATTGGCCAACGAGCCAGCAATCAACCGACGGAAAACGACGAAGACGCCAACGTTCCCGACTTAATCCGTTACATTCACAAATCCAATCACACTGCCAAGCCGGGTGGAAGTAGTTCAACGGAAGATGCGAATTGTAATCCGGTACGAGAAAACAGTTCACTCAAAACCGACCCTGACGACAACGAGGAGGATTTCTCAAAAAGCAATCGAGACTTACTCCGTGAACTCAATACGCATTTGAATAAAGCTATGAGTGACGGCGTCCAACCGCATTGGATTTATAAGATAAAGGAGAACGAAGCGAATACGTGGTGCTGAAGTTTCAGCATTGTTGATAGCATTTGAAACAGAACCTCCGTTGCACACTTCTGTTGAAAAAAATTGAGGCTACTTTAGTGTGTGTGTGTGTATGTGTGTGTAGTGTATGTGTGACAAGGAAAAATTAAAAAGTTACATATGAAGACGTAACAGTACTAACGAAAATTACGTGTGAAGGCGTAACAGTAGTAGCGAATTTTTGCACATCGTTACTCGTGTAAAAGTTTGACTTTCAACATGCACAGCAAGCTTTTATCAAAAAATTATAGATAAATAGAGGCGTAAAGGAATCCCTTGTAATTATTCATGTATGAGGACATATTTTTATAAGTTATCCAATGATTTCAAAAATGACAATAGAAGAAAGCACATATTTCTTTTGACCAATCCCTAACTCAGCATATAAATTATATCTAAATTATATCGCTGCTAACTTCCTATGGTCTATGCGTTTTGGTCGATTTTTTTCATATGACCGCGCTAACGAAAGAGATTGTGAACCATACAAACTTTTTGACCAAAGTCAAACTTTCCATTCTCAATTTTATATTGTTTTTGGTTGAGTTTGAGGCAAAATGAAACAGAATTCAAAATTTTTTTATTCGTAAATATCAGATTTTGTGTTTAAAAGACACGAAAAAGTTTTAAGAAAATTTTCAACATGATTTTTATGTCTTGTCATAACAGTAAAGACATTAAGACTATAAAAGAAAAACGTGCAAACAAACCTGATCAACACTTAACCCAGTGAGCAAAATCGTCAAAAAGTCTCTGTGGAGGAGTGTTTTCTATAGGAATGGCAAGCAATATCGCCTGCTGTTTCAATAAAAAACACTCCTCCACAGAGACTTTTGAAGATTTTGCCCAATGGGAAGTTTTAACAGAAAATTCATGACACTGTACTCTTCCACTTTTTTTGCCTAACCCTACAGCCGCCGCTGCAAAACAGAGTGTAACAAAATCATTACTGCTTCCTGTTTTCGCTTCAATGATCAAAACATTATTTTTAATTTATGCGAAAATGTAGCTAATGAAAAGCTTCCAGTCCAGCAATAATCTATCCAAGCTTTGTGTGATTGGTTGCTTGAGTGTGTATTAATATTAGAAAGTCTTTGTACGGTGACACCCAAAGAGCATTTGTTTATACTGAAACGGTGGATGAGTTAAGACGGTATTTGATAAGAAAATTCATGTACTCTCCTCCCCTTTTTTGCCTAACCACGTTTTTCTTTTATGGTTTAATAGCTAACATTCCCCTCCACAAATTTCCTCTAAATCCGCCTCTGCTATTTGTTTACGAACACGTGGTGAACGAATGAAACTTGCACGCCATTTTGAAAAGTGTTTAATACATTATTGTAGTTTGCACTTAAAGAGAGTGTCGCTATTTTCAGATAGCCTATTTTAATAAATGAACTTTAATTTGAAAAACAAACTGCCAGCATTAATATGATCGTTTTTTATTGAATAACTCTACTGTGATATTAATTAAAAATTAAAAAAATAACGATTCTTAAAAATGAAGTGTAATTTGAAAAACAAAATGGTACCACTAAAATGATCGTGATTTAACTATCTGATGAGTTGGAAAATGTAAACAATAATAGGAATCAAGGTTTCCTTTTTTTGCTTTTGCATCACTACCCCATTCTTTACCGTCCCATTGCGCACATACGTGTGGAGCGGGTGTGTTTATCAGACAGCCAACAAGATCTCTTCCATATTCGTTCTGTAGTCTCTGTAGTGGATCCTGTGGCGTGTGAGTACGGGCGCGGTAGTAGAAGGTTGGTGTCAAAAGCAATTTTTATAACCGATGGTATTAATCGCATTAATCGCATGTAATTAAAAATAACGATTCTAATGAAGGAAGTTTTATTTGTGAAACATAACCTAAAATGACTAAAACTAAAATGATCGTTTTTTATCTATATAGGAAAACAGAATGATGAGTTGGAAAGAAAGAGGGACTGGGCTAAAATTCCAGTTGATTATGGGACCACAATTTAGCGTCCGCTAGCGTCTGCCCCTACGGATGATTTAAAAATGGCGCTTAGCTTCGGGTCAGCAGCTTCCGGACGGTTGCCGGAAGTGGTTGGTGGTTCGTCAGTAAATGCCCGCGGGTAGGAGGTTCGAGCAAGGCGATATGAGAACGTGACCGTCAATATCATCAAAAGGCATGTATTAACAGAAGAATCTGTATAAAGTCTCTGTTCGTGGCAAGATTTTGCTGAACAAGAAATTACAGTCAAATATTAACAATATTATTACCAGTAAAAGTTTCTCGGATCTTTTTGTGCTAGAGAGTTTCTAGTAGTGACGGTCAATCCAACCATTGCAACTAGAATTGTGGGAATTCCTATGGGCTCGATGTACCCAGATACTATATTACTACTGTTATCCAGAAGAAAAACATAAGAACTTGAGAAGAAAAAAGGTTTATTTTCATAAGCATTTACTTACAATGTGGATAAAAAGTGCATGATAATTATTACCGTGAATGAATGTTATCGAAAGCATAAAAAAAATGGATGTTACAAAAACTGGTGCTACTTATTAACGAATTTTATGATTTACATTTTCATGACGTGTTCAAAATTTTCAAGACACCCTGTGATATGTTTAATTTGCACGACAAAAAAATTTTTTTTACTCAGTTACAAGTAGTATACTGGTAATCATCCTAGTACTACACTTGATGATCATCCAAGCCGTTTGCCCCACCGGATAAATCTGCGAACAACTGGAATTTTTGGAACAACGCGAACAAGTCTGCGAGTAACTCTGTGAACAGCTCTGCCAGCGCGGTAAACAAAACGACCCCATCCAGGATCCTGTTTTGAATAATAACTGTCAAGGGTATCATCAATATCACTTTCGTCCTCCTCCTCATCATCATCGTAATCATTATCCTGATTGTTCAAGGCACGTTCCACTACTTTATACAGAGCCTGCTCGTCATCAATACGTTCAGCTGAAAGAAGAAACACGAAAGGAATCCTCAAAGAAATATTTACAAACAAGGCTATTACGTTCCTTTAATTAATTCGTACCCACAATAATAACTATGTCGCCCTAATAAGGCTAATTTTATAAGATAGCTAAAATCATCGGGAAAAAAACTTTGTACAGACGTTCTCTAACCATCAATAAAAATGATGCACTTACCATAAGTAAATGCTGCTACACATGTTAGCAATAGAAGATAAAACAACGTCTTCATCTAGAAAAGAAACGAAGTGGCAATGTTCTTAAAGTATGAATTATCATGAAGCTATACCTTTTTATAAAAGAGAAAACTGGTTCTTCTTTACTTACCGTGATATCTTGTTCTTCTCAACTACTAAAAGTAATTGATTTTCTTGAAATAAATCCCCTCTTTTATATGCTATTAAGGTTTGAATAATAAACAGGATGACAAACAAGAGATATTCAAGAAAAAAGAATTGATGACTAATTATGGACTGATAGACATGGATTGATAACAGCGTTCTGTTGCATAGGTTTCTGTCTAGTTTTAATTATAGAGGAACTTTATGACTATCAATCAGTTGAGAACGGTTTTGGTAAATCGAGATGTATCTTTTTGTGCACTTTCAAGACCGTTATGAGGAGAAAGTGTAAAGAACAACTCCTAAGTGAATGAAAATGAGGTAGAAAAACGTCAGAAAGGTTTGAACAAACCCCTCACACAATAAATGGTAAACTCTAATGCAAAAAGACTCAAATATACATCTAGCCCAGGCATATAAACGGCAATCAAACTTGAAAAGCTTTGAACTCAACATATAGACGATAACATCATTACTATCATTCCTCACAAAGAATAAAATGACAAAAAACCGTTAAAACTGCAATCAAGATTCATTTATTTAAAATTTTGCAATTTGAACATGCATGTTATTTGTACCGTGTAGACGATGTCTGTTCTCAAAGTAATCAAATAACATAACCGGATATATCGATTTTCCACTTTTCGGAACTCACAGAAAACGCAACGAACCAGGTAGCGGAGTTCATCCTGATTGTGGAGCCTTTCTTCAATCAACATACCGCTAGTCATATTTACGAAAGTTGTTTACTGTTTTTGCAGTGTCTTTTTTTCAGGGCGTTACAAATCCACCGACTACCGACCGACATCATCTACACGGCACAAATAACATGCATGTTCAAATTGTAAAATTTTAAATAAATGTTTGGCGGAAGTATCACTTAAGGATCACACTGAGGCTCAGTCAAAATTTACCTGATGCTTATAAAAAACCAAACGTGTATATGATTTATTGTATAACATGTTTGAACGGTTTGAAGAACTCCTTCCAACATGTTATATTATGATTTGGCTGGAGGCTGTAATTTGAATGAAAAAGGAATGTTTGAATCTGTCGAGATTTTGAGCGGAAGAATTTATTTACGTAGGAGAGTTCTTAAGAAAAAAAGGAAGGAAGAATATCTATAGAGGATATGAGAGGATTAACATATTTAAAATAAATAACTTATGCTTCTGAAATTCTGAATAATAAAAAATGCCATTTGGATTATGTCATTTGGGTAATAAACAGAATGACAAATAAGAGAGATGAACGATAAAAGAATGGCCCATTATTTTCTAATTCTCATAGTTCAAACAAAAATAAGAGCATTATTTTCTACGTAATCTCGTTTCTACGTAATCTCGTTTCTACGTAATCTTGTTTCTAGGCAAAGGGAATCTAATCGACAAAATATCATTTAGTCCGTAGTAAAGTCATCTTCAGTTTCGTATGTTAATACATAAATTATATCGTACTAAAACTACTGATCCATATAATATACAAAACAACAATATATTGTTACATCGTTTTACTATCCATAGAAGCCTTCCCCTAAAACAACCATATAATGTAGAACAACCGTATTATGTTAACTATAGGTAAAACGTAAGCTTTTCTCTTTACAAAATACTTTTTATGTCGAAGAGATTAAAAAAGGAAATCATGTTGTGAAGCAGAACAAGAAATATATATAATTGTAATCTAGAAACCTGGAACCAAACAGACTCCAACGTAACAAATGTGTCAAACTGATTAGAAATGCAAAGTAAGATTATTATGCAAATTTAAACACCAAAGTAAGTACTAACAACAAAGAATTCTGGCAAACGATTTGGCCAATATTCAGTGACAAATGCAGAAATGACAAGAACACATCATTAGTTGAGATAAGCTCAATCATAGGTGATCCACAAGAAAATAGCAGAAACGTTTAACAAATTTTTCGTGAATATCACCGGTACTCTAAATATACATAGCATTCCAGAAACAAACAATTCTGAAATGGCTGATCAAGACCGAATCACCTGAAATTTCAACATGAACATGTTGATGTCGACAAAATGAATTTCTTAATCTCAAAGTTAGACGAGAAAAAGGCTGGTCCTCCTGGCGAGATCCTGACTAAGTTATTTAAATCTTCATCCGAAATTTACGCTGAAACTCTCACTAACACATATAATTTGTCAACTGATAATTGTGTTTTTCCACATACCTTACAATATGCTGACGTAACTCCTGCGCATAAGAAAGGCTCAAAGTTTGTAAAAGAAAATTATCGACCCATAAGTAAACTCTCAAAATACTTCCAAAATATTTGAGAGATTGATGTATGACGAGATAAATTCTTTTATGAATGGAAAATATATGAATAAATGAAAGAAAAACAAAAAAACAAAACAATTGTAATTCTGACGTTGTAGTTGCGTGTTGATCTCACTTTTAACATTAATATCAACCTATCTTTTTTTTTGTAACACCTTTGATCATTATACCGACTCCAGGATAAAAACTTCTGGTTATCCCGAGCCAAAAGGTCCATGACGTTTTGAACAAACGATGCCACTATTTGCCGCTGCCGATGCGCTACCCGAACGTAGGCGGTGTAAGCCGAAGTTTCTCGGATCCAAGCCTATTTTCTTAACCACGTCTAAAAATATCTCCTTTGCTCTGGTGTATGCTTTCGATTTTACTGATAGATGCGTCACTTTGAATTTAGCTCAATAGTAATAACGCTACTTGAAATTCTTCGGCTGGAAATGATTTTAACAAGTGACGCTCGGCCCAATCATTCCACACGTTGAAATAACAAGTATATTTCTTGAGGGTGGTTGGTTCCCAACAATTGTCCAAGACACTTGGCACTTGATTGGCCAGGAACTGAAGTTCTTCATTTAAATTTCTAAGACCTCGCGTTTCAACGTAGGACGTGATTAAGTCTAAATTCATAGAATAAATAGATTTACTTTGAATTTTATAGAGTGAATATACAATTTCGGAGAAACACTGTAACACAACTCTGCATTTTTCTGCATTTTGCAACCCTGCTTTTGCTATTTTCTCATAAATTTATCCAGAAGGCATCTTTCGCAATTCTGCTAATGCCACAACGTTTTGTATACACTGGATACACTGTTTAAGAAAATAACTCATACAAGCATCCAGTAGACATCTGCAATCCGGTTTTGTCCCTCTAGATACGACAGTTCAACAAGAGATCCGGAATTTGATTGGTCAGTAACTGAAGTTCTCCATTTAAATTTTCAATGTTTTACGTTTCAACGAAGTCTTTCATAAAAGTCTAAATTCATAAATTAAATGAGTTTACTTTAGAAACACGAAATTTGGAAGGACGACTGTAGTATAACTATTCATAATATTTTGAAATTTTTTTACATTCCTCGTGAATTCCTTTATAGGCAATCCTGTCGAATTCCCAAACCTTTTGAAAACCTTCGTTACGATATTTGTAAAACAAATCGACATCTACAATCTTGCTGATTCTACCTTCCTTTGGCTAACTCAGCACTTTCGAGGACCTCGTAGGCATTTTCGAAATCCTGATTATGCTACTACGATTTGACCTCAGTAGATTTTAAAACAATCCAATATAACATAATATAGAAATATTTCAGCAGACATCTGCAATCCTGCTGATGCTACGGCGATTTGACATCAGCGAGTTACATCGATCTAATGTAAGACAGTACCAAAAAATATCTACAAGACATCTGCAATACCGCTGATGCTACCGTCTTCGTGCTTGATTGTCCAGAGAAAGTTTTCATTTCATTTATTTTGAATTCTCAACATAAGCCGCCGTAGATGATGCATACTGGAGTAACGATCAGTAATCTTGCTAAAATAACTTATTCACAAAACACCGATTGGGTAACCATAATTCTATGGAAAATGCATAAATTTACGAGAGCCGATAGTTTGATATGAATAAAACAGCTATCTCGTGTAATAATGGCTTGATACTACCAGTTTTAGTGATTATGGTAGGTATTTGATTTCCAGAGGATATATTTGCCTTTTAAATTTCATTTAAAGACCATTTTGAACTGCATATGAATATAAATTGCCTCAAAACATTTTGAACTGCATGTGAACCAGGCTTTAGTGTAGAAACACTCTAGTTACATTACCGTAAAATCCTAGTTATAGTCCCACCGCCCACCCCACCCAACACTCCACCCCACACCCCGGTTATAAGCCGATCAAATATGAAACAAAATTTCCTTTTGGTTATAAACTCTCTTCGGATATTAGCCGGTTATAAGCACATACAATTTTTTTTGTGTGATTTTTTTTAACCACAATGGTGGCATTTTGTATGCTACTGGAAGCAGTGACGATGTATAGGATATTTTGATTAAGAACTATACTTAATAATATGTACTTACATGTGGAATGTTTTCTTAAAACCTTGCAGTGTCTTTTAAACACAAAAACTTACATCTGATATTTTAAGGCATTTTAAGGGGGTTTCCAAGTGTCAACTTCAATTTGTCCTAACCAGTGGGAAAAATCTTTAAAAAAGGCTCTGTGGAGGACTGTTTTTTTAATTGAAACAGCAGGCGATATTGCTTGCCATTCTTAAAGAAAACACTTCTCCACAGAGACAATGAGGCCATTAGTGGTAAGAGAGAATTCAAAGATAGGAGAATAGCTCAAGTCGCCCTGAAGATTAGTTCTATATCAGATTACATAAATTTACTCGTTGTTTTTAGAATTGTAAAGTATATTAAACTAAACGAACTCAACGTTTTGTTTAGTTAAATCAGATTAGCTACATTAAAGTTTAACTCATTTAGACTGTACTTATCCGCCGAAGTTACGCTGTTTCATTAAATTGTGACGTCAGTAAATAACTAATCTGAAGCTTTAACCAATCAGAACTAATCTCAGTGTGACTTGGGCTAATCTCTTCAGTAAAGACTTTATGGTGGTAACAGTGTTTCACTAGAAAACAAGAGCCTTACGGCTTGAAGGTCAGCGCTAACTTAGACCTTGTTTATACATACATGATTAAATAAGACTCGCGTTCCAACTGACTGTGGACGATGTTTACAGTTATAAGCAAAAATTCGCAACAATATCACAGAGACCTTGGTACGACGGCTCGTAACATGGTATCGGATAGACGTTTCGGCACAATTTTTTGTAATATTGGCACTTGGCAACAAACTTTCATTTTGCTATCGGGTACACTGGAATTTCAGTAAGAATTGAATCCTCATGATGCAATAATTATTGGATTACGCCCAACCTCGGCTTCTTTTGGTTTATGCCGTAAACTAAATTTTCAAATCGATAGAGTATGTGGACACAAATATGACTTGAAACAGGTGCTGGAGTGTTCGGCAACATTCTTCTTTTTTTTTAATTCTTTGAACCCTATCTCCCCTTATATTGTTTTGCGATCTGTTATGCGGTTATCAAAGAGTGACTTAAAGTAGAGGCATTGATGCAAAAAAAGAGAAAATATAGTACCGACCCTAAATGGCCGATGAGCGTCTATTTAGTCATTTACGGTAGAATGCCTGCTCCCCTTACCGCTAACTAACTTTAATTTTAATGCTGCAAAATTCTTTGTTGCGAACAAGAAAACACAACTAATTGGATTTAGCAGAACAATTGGTCATTTTAGATTTCAAATCAACAGGAATAAACAAACAGAATAAGATTGGTAATAAATACTGCTATTGCAAACATCATCGGGGTGATGTTCCTTATTCAGCTAACTTGTTCCTCTTTTCGCTAAGTAATTTTGCGTTCATCAAAAGTGATGTTAATAACGAAAATTTACAGAATATGATGTTCATACCAAAAGTTAAATCCCTTTTCTCTCAATGGAACTGCTTTTCCCCTTTGATTCTGCAGATAAACGACAACCACAAGCTTATAAAAATACATGCCTTTATTGCTTACAAATCGAAGGAGGCAGCCATATTTTTATCAGCATAGTTTATTTATAAAACAATAGTGCAGTCTCGACAAGTCAACTTTTAATCGAAAAAAAACGGACACGTGATGGGAATAGCGCTAATTATGAGCATGCACAGGGGACTAATTTTATGAACCTAATTTCATGTATTCTTTGATGACGAGCCTATGGCCCATTTTATAAGCTGTGCCGTGCCGAGCCGAACTCGCCAAATTTTCTCTGAGTTCGGCTCGGCACAGCTTATAAAACCAATATTCAGCCGTGCCGAGCCGAGCCGTGCCGCACGCCTCAGCACGGCTTGGCTCGACTGTATAAAACCGAATGCCGAGCCGAGCCGTGCTGACGCATGCGTACATTTCTATAAATTTGCTTATTTGGCAAAAAAATAATTATTTTGTTGTTAAAAACAGCCACCATTTTAAAAAAGTTTGGCGCGATTCAGAACGGCTCGGCTCGGCTCGGCCCTTATAAAATGATATGCCGAACCGAGGTGAACCGAGCCGTGCTAAAAAATTTCCGAGTTCGGCTCGGCACGGCACAGCTTATAAAATGAGCCTATGTGTCTGTGAGAAAGATTTAACTGTATGAATAATCAAGCTGAAATCAATGCTAACAAGAACAATTTTTGTTGCTATAGCGGAGAAAGGCACGTGGTTACGGAATTACCTTACTGTATACTTTTGGTGGTGATTTACTCGCGTACACGATAAATACAGGAAAACTTTTTGTGTGGATAAAATCTCATATGTTGGTTGTATTCAAAACAGCAGATGAATATCTATTATGAATCAGTTTGTTCCGTTATTTATGCCACTGCATTTTCAAGCATATCGGAGTCGCCTTTTTTATTTATTTTTTCACGATGATCGCGACCCGATGTTAAAGTTTTTGCTAAAAATCAGTAAGTATTTGTTGATTCACTCTGAAACTTTCCATAATGATAGCTGAATGTTTATACTTTCAGATAACATTAAGTTTTGTTTGATTTGATATCTTTAAATGAACAAAAGGAACAATCAAAGTTGCAGTTAGCGGCTAGTGGCACATAGCGGGTGTAAGAGGGGAGCAGGCACTCTATTTATATTATATTCATTTATCCATTCTATATTTTTACCTGTACATCAAATTAATAAGGAAACAAAAACACATCAATGAGAATTCATTTCACCTTCATATCCTATTTCCGTGCATATGAGCTGGAGTTTCAAAAAAACCCCAAAAAACAATGGCCACACTGTACTTTTAAACAAGAGACATTTTTCATTTTGGGAAAGTGAAAATGTATAACAGCAGTATTGTGAAGTACAAACATTGCCGATTTTGGACCAGAATATATAAGTTCACATGTTTAATGTTTTTCACAACAAAAAACTATATTGACTTTCCCATAATATCGCTAGGTCATTTTAGCTCTCCTATAAGTACTTTAAGTTATTGTACAGATTGTATACGTTTTGCAGATTTCACTAACTTAAATAGTTAAAAAAAATTCTATACAGAAATTCGCTGTCAAGGTAATCCATCAGAATTCATCTAAAAATTATAAGATGCACAGCCCTTTCATATAATTAAATAACCTGTGTATAAAGTTATACATTTTAAGGCAAGAAATTGTCAATACATAAATTTTTGTGATTGATAATCTTTTGGCAGTTGAGTTAAAAAACCCATCAAAAAGTAAAGTGAAAAAGTCTTCAAATTTTTGTGTGAAAATATAAAGTTGTTGGAAAGACTCATTTTCCAGGTTATATATTTCAGTTTTTCTGGATTCTTGGTACTTCATAAGATGAGAATGATCCCCTGGTTGTCGAACGAAAACGACATAGATATATATTTCCGATCGCAGGTAAAAATGGAGTGAACAAAAGGTATCGGCAGAAATTTTAAATGACACTGATTTGCATGCTGAGTTTCTGATGTACATTGTTGTTGAAACAATACATTTTTTGTTTACACGTTTTGATTGACAGGTTAAGAACAGATCAACTGCCTTGCGGTGCTGACCAAAAACAATATAGCTATGCAAATCAGCAGATCAGTAAATCATTAAGCCCAGAAAACAAGTAAAACAACAAAAAAAACCCAAAAAAACAAACCAAAAATAAATAAATCATTAGATAGTTACAAGATACAAGTTCAGTAATGACCCATTAAAAATTCAGTAGCTAAAGATTTACATTTTGGAAATTTGAATGAGGTCAGGTTCTTGTTAAAGTGAGACTGTATATGATTCAAGTTAAGTATAGATGGTAGTGGAGTGATTGTATTTCATAGGAAGATGTCCTGACAAGAGGTCTGCTCAAAAGTTTAGTTTTATGACTCCTAGTGGAGTGAGTGCTTGGAAGAGTAGATAGACCCAGAGTATCTTCATGATTCACTGATATTACAAAAAATAGCATTAGAGCCATTACTGAGAAGTTTTTCACAAATAGAGCAGAGATTTTTACGTTTGTTACCTTTCACTATTGCTAGTGTCAGAAAGAAAAAATAATGTTTTAATGCCATGTCTTGGTCTAGAATTTTGCTTTTCGAGCAAATGTGATTTTATTTTTGACAAAGTTCTGTGGGCGTAAATGTAGTCCAGAAAACAGAGAAGAAGATGGCAACTCTCAGAATTTACTTTACGCATGACAAAATAAGAATAAAACCGGTTTGATATTTAGTTTTAAAATCATAACTTGGAAATATATTCTGCAAATCGTTGAGGTGATGAATTTTAACAGATGGCTCATTTTCTACAACCACAATGTTGTCAATCCCATTGAAAGTCCATAATCGATCTATCAACCGTTCCAAATTAAGTGTTTTGCATTTTCCCAGAGAAAACTGTTATATGGACAGAGGTTATCATTCATATATAATCTTTTATTAAGACCAATATTCTTGAGATTTTCACATACGTCACTATAAGCAAGTTTATTTTTATTTTTATGTAACAGTCTTTCGCTTCGTAAATCTCACAATTGTTCTTCTCAGGCCAGTCAAATGATTCTTATTATGGAGGCGATGACATGCCTCAATGTCCTCTGTCTTCACTTTAACATCAATAATCTCATATTTCAACCAGCTTTTCCTCTAGAATTTCCATACGAATTACATCAGGAATTCTGCATATTTCTATGTTATTTCTCCAAATATATTGTTGGAGGTTTGTAACATCCTTTTCCAGATTAAATAACATTTTACCTGCAGGTCTTCCTTCAGATTTTTACTTTATTCCTAAGAACAAGGTTCTCCTCTACTCTTTTTTCCCCTCCAATTGTTTAATTGTTTGGATTTGATCATTATTTATGCCTAACTAGCCATCTCTTCATGTAGTTACGTATTTTTCTTTTTAGAAACATAAATCGAAAAGTAACAGTTGATTTACTCAATCTCTGAAACAACAACAGCTCCTTAAAGGTCAATATTTGGCAGTAATCTTTCCGCCAATAGAAGATAGTGCTAATTGCCAGCTTCCAAGTTCCATTAGGTAAGATTTTTTATTTTATTAATTCTATTTCCAATTTGAATCCCTGCGCCTTTACATGAACTTTTCCAATATTGATAACAACGGTAGCAAGTATATAACGAAACAAACAGTTAACAGTTTCTTTATAGTTCTGTTTGCGTAAATTATTTAACTGTAAGGATTTGCTCATAAGTTATGCCAACGCAGCAATCTCTATATTTCATGTAGTTACGTACTTTTTCTTTTTAGAAACACAAATCGAAAAGTAACTCAATCTCTACGACAGCTCTACGACAACAACAGCTCCTTAAAGGTCAATATTTGGCAGTAATCGTCTTTTCCCCAATAGAAGATAGTGCGAATTGCGAGCTTCCCACTTCGATTAGGTAGGGTTTCTTATTTTATTAATTTTATCTCCAATTTATGCCTTTGCCTTTGCCTTTACCTAAACTTTTCCAATATTGCTACCCATGGTAGCAAGTATATAACGACACAAACAGTTAACAGGTTTTTTGCAGTTCTGTTTGCGGAAATTGTTTAATTGTATGGATTTGGTCATAAGTTATGCCTAAGGAACCATTTCTATATTTCATGTAGTTACGTACTTTTTCTTTTTAGAAACACAAATCGAAAAGTAACTCAATCTCTACGACAGCAACAGCTCCTTAAAGGTCAATATTTGGCACTAATCCTCTAGTCCCCAATAGAAGACAGTGCCAATTGCCAGCTTCCCACTTCTATTAAGTAGGGTTTCTTATTTTATTAATTTTATCTCCAATAAAAAGCTCCTTTATTGAACTTTTCCAATATTGCTACCAATGGTAGAAAGTATATAATGACATAAAGATTTAACAGGTTTTTTACAGTTCTGTTTGCGGAAATTGTTTATTTGTATGGATTTGATCATAAGTTATGCCAAAGCAACAATCTCTATATTTCATGTAGTTACGTACTTTTTCTTTTTAGAAACACAAATCGAAAAGTAACTCAATCTCTACGATAGCAACAGCTCCTTAAAGGTCAATATTTGGCACTAATCCTCTAGTCCCCAATAGAAGACAGTGCCAATTGCCAGCTTCCCACTTCTATTAAGTAGGGTTTCTTATTTTATTAATTTTATCTCCAATAAGAAGCTCCTTTATTGAACTTTTCCAATATTGCTACCAATGGTAGAAAGTATATAATGACATAAAGATTTAACAGGTTTTCTACAGTTCTGTTTGCGGAAATTGTTTATTTGTATGGATTTGATCATAAGTTATGCCAAAGCAACAATCTCTATATTTCATGCAGTTACGTACTTTTTCCATTTAGAAACAAAAATTGAAAAGTAACTCAATCTCTACGCCTAATCTCTATCACAGCAACAGCTCCTTAAAGGTCAATATTTGGCAGCAATCGTATTTTCGCCCATAGAAGATAGTGCCAATTGCCATCTTCCAACTTCCATTAGGTAGGGTTTCTTTTTTTATTAATTTTATCTCCAATTTGAAGCCCTATGCCTTTACCTAAACTTTATCAATATTGCTACCTATGGTAGCAAGTATATAACGACACAAACAGTTAACAGGTTTTTTGTAGTTCTGTTTGCGGAAATTGTTTAAATGAAAGTATTTGATCATAAGTTATGCCGAAGCAGCCATCTCTATAATTTTTGTAGTTACGTATTTCTCTTTTTAGGAACATAAATCGAAAAGCAATAGTTGATTTACTCAATCTCTGCAACAACAGCAGCTCCTTAAAGGTCAATATTTGGAAGTAATCCTCTTGTCCCCAATAGAATACAGTGCCAATTGCCAGCTTCTCACTTCCATTAGGTAGGGTTTCTTATTTTATTAATTTTATCTCCAATTAGAAGCTCTGCGCCTTTACTGAACTTTTCCAATATTGGTACCAATGGTAGCAAGTATATAATGACACAAAGATTTAACAGGTTTTTTACAGTTCTGTTTGCGGAAATTGTTTTAATTGTATGGATTTAGTCATAAGTTATGCCTAAGGAGTCGTCTCTATATTTTTTGTAATTACGTATTTCACTTTTTAGGAACACAAATCGAAAAGCAACTCAATCTCTACGAATCAATCTCTACGACAATCTCTACGACAGCTGTACAACAGCAACAGCTCCTTAAAGGTCAATATTTGGCAGTAATCGTCTTTTCGCCCTTTAGAAGATAGTGCCAATTGCCAGCTTCCCACTTCCATTAGGTAGGGTTTCTTATTTTATTAATTTTATCTCTAATTTGAAGGCCTTTGCCTTTACCTTAACTTTTCCGATAATGCTGCTAATAGTAGCAAGTATATAATGACACAAAGATCTAACAGGTGTTTTACAGTTCTGTTTGTTGAAATTGTTTAAATGTAAGGATTTGATCATAAGTTATGCCGAAGCAGCCATCTCTATAATTTTTGTAGTTATGTATTTCACTTTTTAGGAACTTAAATCGAAAAGCAACTCAATCTCTACGAATCAATCTCTACGACAATCTCAACGACAGCTGTACAACAGCAACAGCACCTTAAAGGTCAATATTTGGCAGTAATCCTCTTGTCCCCAATAGAAGACAGTGCGAATTGCGAGCTTCCCACTTCCATTAGGTAGGGTTTCTTATTTTATTAATTTTATCTCCAATTTTAAGCCCTATGCCTTTACATAAACTTTATCAATATTGCACCCATGGTGGCAAGTATATAACGACACGAACAGTTAACAGGTTTTTTGTAGTTCTGTTTGCGGATATTGTTTAAATGTAAGGATTTGATCATAAGTTATGCCGAAGCAGCCATCTCTATAATTTTTGTAGTTACGTATTTCACTTTTTAGGAACATAAATCGAAAAGCAATAGTTGATTTACTCAATCTCTGCAACAACAGCAGCTCCTTAAAGGTCAATATTTGGAAGTAATCCTCTTGTCCCCAATAGAATACAGTGCCAATAGCCAGCTTCTCACTTCCATTAGGTAGGGTTTCTTATTTTATTAATTTTATCTCCAATTAGAAGCTCTGCGCCTTTACTGAACTTTTCCAATATTGGTACCAATGGTAGCAAGTATATAATGACACAAAGATTTAACAGGTTTTTTACAGTTCTGTTTGCGGAAATTGTTTTAATTGTATGGATTTAGTCATAAGTTATGCCTAAGGAGTCGTCTCTATATTTTTTGTAATTACGTATTTCACTTTTTAGGAACACAAATCGAAAAGCAACTCAATCTCTACGAATCAATCTCTACGACAATCTCTACGACAGCTGTACAACAGCAACAGCTCCTTAAAGGTCAATATTTGGCAGTAATCGTCTTTTCGCCCTTTAGAAGATAGTGCCAATTGCCAGCTTCCCACTTCCATTAGGTAGGGTTTCTTATTTTATTAATTTTATCTCTAATTTGAAGGCCTTTGCCTTTACCTTAACTTTTCCGATAATGCTGCTAATAGTAGCAAGTATATAATGACACAAAGATCTAACAGGTGTTTTACAGTTCTGTTTGTGGAAATTGTTTAAATGTAAGGATTTGATCATAAGTTATGCCGAAGCAGCCATCTCTATAATTTTTGTAGTTATGTATTTCACTTTTTAGGAACTTAAATCGAAAAGCAACTCAATCTCTACGAATCAATCTCTACGACAATCTCAACGACAGCTGTACAACAGCAACAGCACCTTAAAGGTCAATATTTGGCAGTAATCCTCTCGTCCCCAATAGAAGACAGTGCGAATTGCGAGCTTCCCACTTCCATTAGGTAGGGTTTCTTATTTTATTAATTTTATCTCCAATTTTAAGCCCTATGCCTTTACATAAACTTTATCAATATTGCACCCATGGTGGCAAGTATATAACGACACGAACAGTTAACAGGTTTTTTGTAGTTCTGTTTGCGGATATTGTTTAAATGTAAGGATTTGATCATAAGTTATGCCGAAGCAGCCATCTCTATAATTTTTGTAGTTACGTATTTCACTTTTTAGGAACATAAATCGAAAAGCAATAGTTGATTTACTCAATCTCTGCAACAACAGCAGCTCCTTAAAGGTCAATATTTGGAAGTAATCCTCTTGTCCCCAATAGAATACAGTGCCAATAGCCAGCTTCTCACTTCCATTAGGTAGGGTTTCTTATTTTATTAATTTTATCTCCAATTAGAAGCTCTGCGCCTTTACTGAACTTTTCCAATATTGGTACCAATGGTAGCAAGTATATAATGACACAAAGATTTAACAGGTTTTTTACAGTTCTGTTTGCGGAAATTGTTTTAATTGTATGGATTTAGTCATAAGTTATGCCTAAGGAGTCGTCTCTATATTTTTTGTAATTACGTATTTCACTTTTTAGGAACACAAATCGAAAAGCAACTCAATCTCTACGAATCAATCTCTACGACAATCTCTACGACAGCTGTACAACAGCAACAGCTCCTTAAAGGTCAATATTTGGCAGTAATCGTCTTTTCGCCCTTTAGAAGATAGTGCCAATTGCCAGCTTCCCACTTCCATTAGGTAGGGTTTCTTATTTTATTAATTTTATCTCTAATTTGAAGGCCTTTGCCTTTACCTTAACTTTTCCGATAATGCTGCCAATAGTAGCAAGTATATAATGACACAAAGATCTAACAGGTGTTTTACAGTTCTGTTTGTGGAAATTGTTTAAATGTAAGGATTTGATCATAAGTTATGCCGAAGCAGCCATCTCTATAATTTTTGTAGTTATGTATTTCACTTTTTAGGAACTTAAATCGAAAAGCAACTCAATCTCTACGAATCAATCTCTACGACAATCTCAACGACAGCTGTACAACAGCAACAGCACCTTAAAGGTCAATATTTGGCAGTAATCCTCTTGTCCCCAATAGAAGACAGTGCGAATTGCGAGCTTCCCACTTCCATTAGGTAGGGTTTCTTATTTTATTAATTTTATCTCCAATTTTAAGCCCTATGCCTTTACATAAACTTTATCAATATTGCACCCATGGTGGCAAGTATATAACGACATGAACAGTTAACAGGTTTTTTGTAGTTCTGTTTGCGGATATTGTTTAAATGTAAGGATTTGATCATAAGTTATGCCGAAGCAGCCATCTCTATAATTTTTGTAGTTACGTATTTCACTTTTTAGGAACATAAATCGATAAGCAATAGTTGATTTACTCAATCTCTGCAACAACAGCAGCTCCTTAAAGGTCAATATTTGGAAGTAATCCTCTTGTCCCCAATAGAAGACAGTGCCAATTGCCAGCTTCTCACTTCCATTAGGTAGGGTTTCTTATTTTATTAATTTTATCTCCAATTTGAAGGCCTTTGCCTTTACCTTAACTTTTCCGATAATGCTGCCAATAGTAAGAAGTATATAATAACACAAAGATTTAACAGGTTTTTTACAGTTCTGTTTGCGGAAATTGTTTAATTGTATGGATTTGATCATAAGTTATGCCTAAGCAGCAATCTCTATATTTCATGTAGTTACGTACTTTTTCTTTTTAGAAACACAAATCGAAAAGTAACTCAATCTCTACGACAATCTCTACGACAGCTGTACAACAGCAACAGCTCCTTAAAGGTCAATATTTGGCAGTAATCGTCTTTTCGCCTGTAGAAGATAGTGCCAATTGCCAGCTTCCCACTTCCATTAGGTAGGGTTTCTTATTTTATTAATTTTATCTCCAATTTGAAGCCCTATGCCTTTACCTGAACTTTATATTTATAGTTGTAAGGTGCATAGTATGTTGGTTTTTTGTTTTTGTTTGTGTTAAGATACGCTAAAATAATTACATATTAATGGCTACGTACTGAATATTTAAATATATTTCTTTTTCAGAATCTCGGAAGCTATATTTGATTTCCTTAATCAACAACAACAACAACAATTTCTCGGCCTCTTTTAACCGTTAAAAGATATGGCTTCAAATGTCCAAATTCCCACATTACTAACGTGAGTTTTCTAATTCTAATTTGAATTTGTTAAAAAGTGCATTTGCTGACCTTTGAAGACAGTTTTTTCAATTACTCCTTAGCTTTCCCTAACTGTAATAAGGAACTCTGAACAACTATGATGACCACCGCTTTTCTTTTGAAATTCTGTAACATAAAATAATGACATTACATTAACAACGATAGAAGTCATTTAATGTACCATTATTTAAACGCTGCATAATTTTTATCAATTTTAAACATCAAATTGCGGCCTTCCCTTTTTGCATTGCCGACATTCCTGTTTTATATATTTAGGGAAAATGGTTTTTATATTCACATTATTCTTATAATTTTATTTTGCAGGTCAGTACCCTCCATCGACGATAAAAGGCATTTCAAATTGACCGATTATGAAAGGGAATCCACCAATAAGCTTCGAGACTTCATGCATACAAAATTACCAAAAGAAAAAATACCGCTGTTCAAGAAGCTAGAATCTCACAAGGCAGACCTGTTGAAGTTGAAAAATAAGAAAGTTATTAGAGAAGACCAGTGGAAACTAATGTTACCAGCTAATGGGGAAACAGATTCGGACTCTTTCGATATAACCATTATCACTGTGCTGCTTAGAAATTTTTGCAACTTAAATAAATGGGAAATGGCTCTGGTGGATGAATGCACTAACCTGAGAAATTTAGTCGCTCACCATGGAAAGTTCATACCAGATAAAAAATACCAGTGGGATACAAGCAGATTTGAAACCTGGTTTAAACAAATGGGAATGAGCAAAGAGGAATGGAGCATCTTAAAGAATCGCATCATTTATAATGATGTCGGTGATGCGAAATTTGGTTTAAGAAAACCAATCTCAAATTTCGTCGGGAGAACGTACCAACTCGATCAATTACACTCGGCCTTGCAAGGTAATGATGTTGTCATGATAAGTGGATTGTCAGGAGTGGGGAAATCTGAGTTGGTCAGAATGTATTGTCATCAACATGCGAAACTGTATGATAATAACATCATATTCCTCAACGCCGAATCTGTAGGGAGTCTCGAAAATGTTTTCGTGGATTTCTCAAATTATATTGGTCTGGTATCTGCTAATGAAACTATTAAGATGGAGGTGCTGATTGTACAAGTATATAATTTCTTATCCACAAAAAAATGCTTAATCATATTTGATAACGCCGATGAAATAAGCATTTTAAACGATTACATGCCAACAATGCCATCCAGTACCATTAAAATAATTATCACCACACAATCCCAATATTCTAAAATAAACAGTAAGCAACTTGCATTGCAGCCGTTGGAATTAAATGAAGGAGTGGAGTTTTTTAAAAAAGAACTTGGTGACGATATAGACTCTACTGATTGTGAAAATTTGATCAACGCTCTTAGCTCGTTACCTATAGCGTTTCAATTGGCTTGTTCTTATATTAAAACCAGAAGCATCAGTATCAGTGTATTCTTGAAGAATCACGAGGCCAAGTTTAACCAACTGTGGTTGAGTGTAAGTCAAGACGACATGAATAAAGATACAAAAACAGTGTTAACAACATGGGAAATGGCTTTCGGTCATCTACATACGGACACACTTGCAATAAGACTAATGCGGATGTTTTCCTTGATGGATGGCAAATGTATCGCTGAAGAACTTCTTGCACATTTGGAGGGTGTCGAAGAACTTCAACTAAAAGAGTCCTTGTATAACCTCAGAAAGTATTCTCTGATTGATTCAACAACTCAACTGGCAAATGGGAATAAAAGCTTCGTCATAAATATACACAATCTGGTACAACAAGTTATAAGAGACAGGTTAACCGATAACGAACAAGTATCACTTACAAATGACTTATTTCGTATGTGTGAAGACTTGATAGACACGATTGATAAGAAGAATCACCAAACTTTTGGAGACATGTGGTTGCAACATATCTTCTCATCAATAGATAAAGTTAGTTCCAAGCTCCAAACATCGAATTTAATTTACAAGGTCATACAGTATGCAGCAGTTGCCGCAGTAAATGGGGGAAAACTCAAATCTGCGACGAACTTCCTAAAGCAGTGCAAGAGAATATTACCGAATGAATCACACCGTTTGACAAATATTGAAGCTATGCTCTTAAAAAGAAATGGAAAATTCGACGAGGCTATCGAAATGTACATGGCAGTGTTGAAATCATTCGAATCGGCACTGGGCCCCGATCATCCATCAACGTTGACCACGAAGCACAACATAGCAAGTTCGTTGGACTCGAAAGGGAAATTCGACGAGGCTATCGAAATGTACATGGCAGTGTTGAAATCACAAGAATCGGCACTGGGCCCCGATCACCCATCAACGTTGACCACGAAGCACAACATAGCAAGTTCGTTGGACTCAAAAGGGAAATTCGACGAGGCTATCGAAATGTACATGGCAGTGTTGAAATCAGAAGAATCGGCACTGGGCCCCGATCACTTATCAACGTTGGCCACGAAGCACAGCATAGCAAGTTCGTTAATTAAAAAAGGGAAATTCGACGAGGCTATCGAAATGTACCTGGCAGTGTTGAAATCACAAGAATCGGCACTGGGCCCCGATCACCCTGATACGTTGACCACGAAGCACAACATAGCAAGTTCGTTGGACTCAAAAGGGAAATTCGACGAGGCTATCGAAATGTACATGGCAGTGTTGAAATCAAAAGAATCGGTACTGGGCTCCGATCACCCTGATACGTTGACCACGAAGCACAGCATAGCAAGTTCGTTGGACTCGAAAGGGAAATTCGACGAGGCTATCGAAATGTACATGGCAGTGTTGAAATCACAAGAATCGGCACTGGGCCCCGATCACCCATCAACGTTGACCACGAAGCACAACATAGCAACTTCGTTAATGAAAAAAAGGAAATTCGACGAGGCTATCGAAATGTACATGGCAGTGTTGAAATCACTCGAATCGTCACTGGGCCCCGATCACCCAAAAACGTTGACCACGAAGGACAACATAGCAACTTCGTTAACGAAAAAAGGGAAAGTCGACGAGGCTATCGAAATGTACATGGCAGTGTTGAAATCACGAGAATCGGCACTGGGCCCCGATCACCCTGATACGTTGACCACGAAGCACAACATAGCAACTTCGTTGGACGAAAAAGGGAAATTCGACGAGGCTATCGAAATGTACATGGCAGTGTTGAAATCACGAGAATCGGCACTGGGCCCCGATCACCCTATACGTTGACCACGAAGCACAACATAGCAAGTTCGTTAATGAAAAAGGGAAATTCGACGAGGCTATCGAAATGTACATGGCAGTGTTGAAATCACGAGAATCGGCACTGGGCCCCGATCACCCTGATACGTTGACCACGAAGCACAACATAGCAAGTTCGTTAGGACTAAAAGGGAAATTCGACGAGGCTATCGAAATGTACATGGCAGTGTTGAAATCACGAAGAATCGGCACTGGGCCCCGATCACCCTTATACGTTGACCACGAAGCACAACATAGCAAGTTCGTTGGACTCAACCCCGATCACCCTGATACGTTGACCACGAAGCACAGCATAGCAACTTCGTTGACGAAAAAAGGGAAATTCGACGAGGCTATCGAAATGTACATGGCAGTGTTGAAATCACGAGAATCGGCACTGGGCCCCGATCATCCATCAACGTTGACCACGAAGCACAACATAGCAAGTTCGTTAATGAAAAAAGGGAAATTCGACGAGGCTATCGAAATGTACATGGCAGTGTTGAAATCACGAGAATCGGCACTGGGCCCGATCACCCTATACGTTGACCACGAAGCACAACATAGCAAGTTCGTTGGACTCAAAAGGGAAATTCGACGAGGCTATCGAAATGTACATGGCAGTGTTGAAATCCCGAAGAATCGGCACTGGGCCCCGATCATCCATCAACGTTGACCACGAAGCACAACATAGCAAGTTCGTTAATGAAAAAGGGAAATTCGACGAGGCTATCGAAATGTACATGGCAGTGTTGAAATCAGAAGAATCGGCACTGGGCCCCGATCACCCATCAACGTTGACCACGAAGCACAACATAGCAACTTCGTTGGACTCAAAAGGGATATTCGACGAGGCTATCGAAATGTACATGGCAGTGTTGAAATCCAAGAATCGGCACTGGGCTCCGATCACCCTGATACGTTGACCTCGAAGCACAGCATAGCAACTTCGTTAACGAAAAAAGGGAAAATCGACGAGGCTATCGAAATGTACATGGCAGTGTTGAAATCACGAGAATCGGCACTGGGCCCCGATCATCCATCAACGTTGACCACGAAGCACAACATAGCAAGTTCGTTAATGAAAAAAGGGAAATTCGACGAGGCTATCGAAATGTACATGGCAGTGTTGAAATCACGAGAATCGGCACTGGGCCCCGATCACCCTGATACGTTGACCACGAAGCACAACATAGCAAGTTCGTTGGACTCAAAAGGGAAATTCGACGAGGCGATCGAAATGTACATGGCAGTGTTGAAATCCGAGGAATCGGCACTGGGCCCCGATCACCCATTAACGTTGGCCGCGAAGCACAGCATAGCAAGTTCGTTAATGAAAAAAGGGAAATTCGACGAGGCTACCGAAATGTACATGGCAGTGTTGAAATCCCAAGAATCGATACTGGGCCCCGATCACCCATTAACGTTGACCACGAAGCACAACATAGCAAGTTCGTTAATGGAAAAAGGGAAATTCGACGAGGCTACCGAAATGTACATGGCAGTGTTGAAATCCCAAGAATCGATACTGGGCCCCGATCACCCATCAACGTTGACCACGAAGCACAACATAGCAACTTCGTTAATGAAAAAAAGGAAATTCGACGAGGCTATCGAAATGTACATGGCAGTGTTGAAATCACTCGAATCGGCACTGGGCCCCGATCACCCATCAACGTTGACCACGAAGCACAACATAGCAACTTTGTTGGACTCAAAAGGGATATTCGACGAGGCTATCGAAATGTACATGGCTGTGTTGAAATCCCAAGAATCGGCACTGGGCTCCGATCACCCTGATACGTTGACCACGAAGCACAACATAGCAACTTCGTTAACGAAAAAAGGGAAAGTCGACGAGGCTATCGAAATGTACATGGCAGTGTTGAAATCACGAGAATCGGCACTGGGCCTCCATATTTAAGGCAAGATAATTGGATGAAAATGGGAATACGACCTAATTTCGTGCATCTTCGCGCACAAAGTTTTAATTTGAGCGAAATTGCAAAAAATAGTTTTTGTTTTATTCGAAAAGTTATGAATGTATGTATTCATGAAAATAATTTTTGAAGTTATTCAAATCGCTCTCATAACTGTTCATAGGATGTGCTCGAAAATTATTCCATTATTGCGGGCGTAAAAAGGATCTCTATTTTCTTAATGCGTGAAAACTAAAGAGTGCAGAAATATAAGGCGTCCAAAAATGAAGAAAAAAATATACACATTTTGATTCCGTCATGTTTACATTCTTTTTTGCGATTTCAACGATAGTTTCATAACTTTTTAAAAAGTTATGAAAGAAAAGTTAAGATGTGGATAAAAAAAAATATTGCACACACGCCACAAGTAGAATCAAATATGTAGGTGAGTTAGGTTTAGTTGCAAAAGGTTGTGAAATAAAGATTGAAGCGGTGAGTAAGTTGATGTCTTATACAATAAAGCTCAGAATAAGACATCAACTGTACGCTCGCCGCGTTTGGCTCCTGTGGCAGTCTGCATCCGCAGGTAAAACAAAAAGCCCTCTAGGGTTACGTTATTCACTTCACGCTAGAGGGTTTCTCCTAAAAAGCAGGAGTTTTGCAGTTTTATCTAAAAATTAGAATAATAGAAGATTCTTATAACCAATATGTTATGTTATATCCCGTGACTTTTTGATATTGTACAAATAGAGTAGAGAACGTTCAGTTTGCATGTTCTAACAACTATTACAATCGCATGTAAAATGTTGATGATGCTGACAATTAATTGTATCTATGTATGTTTCGGCGAAGTAAAGTATAAAAGGAAATGTTCAGAAAATGCTAAAAAATATGCGTTTTCATGTATTATTTAAAGTTGTGTAGTCTGACTGAATGATTTATCGTTTTTAAGCAGTTCTGCATGGCCGAGTGGTTTAAGGTGTTGAATTCCTTTTCGAGAACTTGGTGGTTCAAATCCGTTGAGAGATTATTTTAATTTTTTTGCAGAATGTTACGAGAAAGTAATTGAAAGTTACACTAAACCTGATTAAAGTCATGAGTGCATGCATTTACGCAAAAGCAAAATTTGAAAATAATCCGCTATTGGATTCGAACCAGCATTGATGCATTTCACAATATTTCACAATACCGCTTAATGTATTTCTTGAATAAGCGCCCTCCCTTTTGCCGATACATTTAATCTGATGTGCAATTGTGGGCTTCCTGAAATTGAGTCAACTTCCCATTTCCCCTTACTCTGTCTTTTTTATTCAGATCTCAGAAATACCCTCCTTGACAGAATTCTTGCGGTATAAGGGGATACATCAGGTCTCACGAATGAACGTAAGGTATCTTTACTTCTTTATGGTGATGAAAATGTTAGTATGGATATTAATCGATCTGAAGGCTACTATTTCGCATCTTAAGTTGTCTGGGAGATTTGATGTGCCCCTTATCACATGATTCTCTGTCTTGATGTTCTCTTTATTCAAATTGAATTTTTACCCAACACCTAATGCTTCTGTTTCCCTGAATTTGATTTGTTTTAATTTACTGATTCAATTTTTTCTCTTCTTTTCCCTCTTTTGAAAATGATGAAAATGAATTAAAAGCACAGGACTGAACGTTAAAACCAATCGTTTTCTGTAACAAACAAGTCGTCTTGATGCTTTTCACTGATCTTTTACCGAGATCGGTGACCAAAATGGCTGCCGATTCCGATATTTTATGTCGTGATTTTCCGACTTGAAGAATAAGTTCCACGGCAGAAAATATGGTGAGCAATGATGATTATGAGCACAATATTTTTCAACCTATATGGGATTATTTGGTAGAAAATAGTCCATCATTGAACTTATTGGATCGATTTTTGCAATGTAGGTGTGAGAAACTGGGCAGCAGTTTACATTGGGTATATGGGGTGTTGGTGTTTTTTATTAAAAGTGCTAAACAGAATTAGTGGAAACAAATTTATCGAATCCAATTTGTCAGATTTGAAAGTTTAGAGATACACACTTTCAATTGGTCAAAATGGAATTGCTCATATTAAACAGAAACATAACATGATTAGGTAAACTTATTTCGCTTCTATTTTAAAGGAGCTGATTTTCTGTCATTACTTGAAAGAGTTGAACATGTCCAACTTTTAAAATGTTGAAATTGAGTTAAATCCAATAACTTGAATTAAAATCTTATGATACACGATTAAACTTGTCAAATTCAATAAATCGATAACCTTGATCTGCAGAAAGGAAATGAATTAATTAAGTTGTTAAAAAATATATTCGTTATTAAAAAGTGTATTACAGTATAACCCCGTTAAGTCAGACATGGTTTAAGTCAGACTTTTCTTTAAGTCGGACTAAAACCTTGTCCCCCTTGGATTTGCCTACCTAATTCAAGCCAGAATGGTCCGCTTAAGTCGGACACCGTTTAAGTCGGACTTCTCGTTAAGTCGGACTGTTTTCTTCGGTCCCTTCAGTTAGAAAACACCGTTTAAGTCGGACTGCTTCTTTTGAAGATTTGGACAAGGCCTGCTATAAATGGTTCGTAAATGCTCGTCATCAAAACATCCCCGTATCGTGGCTTATAATCAAAGCTAAATCTTTGTATTTTGAAACCTGTAGTGAAAGCAATAGTAGAAGTAATAGGGAAAATCATAGGGAAAAGGATAGGGAAAATGACAATGATGTCTCTCTTGTTGCTAAAAATTTTGCTCTCTTTTTTATCTGCGGCGCAGAGCGGAAGCAGATAATGGAATACCCGTGGATGTTGATGATTCTGAAAAATTACAAAAGTGACGTGGTACAAAGGTTACACGGCAAATTATGGTCTGAGATACAGGACGGTAAATTTTCATCCGCTCAAAACTCTGTAGATATATTTGCTTGAGTATGTTTCTACCCTAATGTAAGGTGTTGGGAGAAATTTCTATTTGTAAAGCGAAGGACAGGACAGGCAACACAAAAACAAGAACGTTGTGGAATGGAGCAAACGCGTGATAAAATAGCGACAGGCCATGTTACGTCTATTTTAATTCTCCCAATTATCAATTAAAGTTGGCTCTATATTGCATTGTTAATAAGCAACATAATTTGTAATCAATAAAAAACTGAGTAGAAAGGTAAACGTATTTTTATTCTAATTTCTTTAAAAACTAAATGTCCTCGATCAATACATCATTGCAAATCACTGCAGTCGATAAGTATACTATATGGCGATTACGAAGAGGAATCTGGCGATTTTACATCTGGCCGCTCTTCTAAAGCTCCTCTAAAGTACAAGACGAGAGAGGTACTTTAAAGCAGTTTCCCTCTCCTCAAGTCAATTAAGATCGGCAAAAAAGAAGGAGTATGTATAATGTGATAAAAAAATTAGTTAAATGTTCTTTAAAAGAACGGCAAATTTTGCCGCTTCAAACCGCAAAAGAGCGACTTCACATTAGCCGCCTTCCTTTTGGCGCACAAAACTGACTTAATTCTGTTTCGAAATTGACGCATGCGTAGAACATGACAAATGGCCTGTAAATGTATGGGGCGAAAGTAATAAATAACATTAATAACATTAACATTAAGCTGTAACTTTAAAGTTGTCAATGTGTGACCATTACCTTTGTTGTTGTTCTTTTTCTTACAACTTCTAATCCAGCGTTTCTCTTTTGTTGACTTTTTGTCGCTCTTAAGGTTAATTAATTTCTTTTTTTACTCTATTCTAATGTAAACTGATGAAACAATGAAGCCTTATAAATTTTATAATATGTTTCCAAGATTTACATGTTTTAAAGGTACATATACACGGACATACTTTGATATACATTTTATAAACTCATTCAAATTTTATTTTTTAATATGTCTTGGCTTTAATTTTTTACCTGTCATAACAATAATTACTGGTTTCTCATTATTTCAAGCTTGGAATATAGAGTCAGCCTTTAGGTTGGTCTATGTGACAATGTATATATTTGTTGCTTTTCTGAGATCATAATAATTTATGCGGACAAAACGGTGAAGTCATAAAAATTTTCTGATGTGTTTCCAAGGTTTAAATGGTTATCTAGTTTAAATTTCTTCCTTGATTTCTTCTGGTTTTCCCAAAAGTTCATTTACCTTAGGGAAATTAATTTTCGGGGGAATCGATTAAGTTCCGCGAAAAATTCATTTTACACTGATCTGTGAAAATAAATTCCCGTATACAGTTCATTGTATACAGACATTTTAGGGAATGATTTGGATTTGAAGCATATTTGTATTATCGTTCATCATTATATCATAGTAAAAAATCATCAAAGAAGCAAAATTTATTTTGTTTCATTTTTATCATTGAGTGTTATTTTGGGAAAAAATTGGAAATTCTTCAATCTGCGGAAATATATTTTGTGAAATATGCCACAGTTGCTTAAGCAAGTGAAAATTTATTCCCTAGAAATATTTGATTTTGTCGCATCCGTTTGTTTCAAATGGTTTATAGATCGTTTACTATTAGGTAGTATGCTAATTGGTCTGTAGTTTTCCTTGTTTGTGCGACAATCTTTTTTGAACAACGGTTTAATGTCAGTATTTTTCAGTTCCTCAGGGAATTTTGATATCAAGAGATTGGAGTTAGATTTTGAACTAATGAACTGAGCAAAAATGTCATAATTTTCTATGATAATTTTACACATCCGTCCTTCAGACGTCCCACGGACGTCCTCTTCAAGTCCCTCTTGGACATCCTTTTTGAGTGGACCGATTAGACTTCACTTTCGACGTTCCCGGATCGTCTCAGGGACGTCCAAACTGAACGTCCAAACTGAACGTCCATGGGACGTCCCTGTACCCACTGGGATTGAATGAAAAAACATGGTCTCACAGTTTTCTAGAAAAGTTTGTTATTTGTAATTGATTTTGTATCAATGTTGTAATAGAAAGACCTTTTTGTGTTTTTTAACAGCCTAACACAATAGTTTCTTTGTTTTCTGTATGCTGTAGGGAAATACGACGAGGCTATCGAAATGTGCATGGCAGTATTGAAATCCCAAGAATCGGCACTCGGCCCCGATCACCCATCAACGTTGACCACGAAGCACAGCATTGCAAGTTCGTTGGACTCAAAAGGGAAATACGACGAGGCTATCGAAATGTACATGGCAGTGTTGAAATCCCTAGAATCGGCACTCGGCTCCGATCACCCATCAACGTTGACCACGAAGCACAGCATTGCAAGATCGTTGGACTCAAAAGGTAAATACGACGAGGCTATCGAAATGTACATGGCAGTGTTGAAATCCCAAGAATCGGCACACGGCCCTGATCACCCATCAACGTTGACCACGAAGCACAGCATTGCAATTTCGTTGCACTCAAAAGGGAAATACGACGAGGCTATCGAAATGTACATGGCAGTGTTGAAATCCCAATAAATATAATACGCTTTATATCAACGTATTACCGTTCATAAGATATGCTTGAAAATTATTGTGGGCGTAAATGGGATCGCTATTTTCTACTTTGGGGTGTTATTTATGGCACTAAAGAGTGCTGAAATATATGGCATCCGAAAGTTACCCGAATTGAGGAAAGAAATATTGTATACATTTTGATTCTGTCATGCCAATGTCCTCAGGGGCGGATGCAGGTCTAAAAAGAATGTCGAAAGCAACCAAAATTGTTTGCGGAGAGGATTGACGCTTAATTGCAGTTCACTCCTGGAACGATTATCTTGCCCTGCAAAAATGAGTCATAATGAATCATTCTTTGGAACAATTATAGGCGTATTCAAGGTCAGTCAAAAAAATTGGAGGAGTCCAACGTTATGATAATTTTTTTCAGTCTTAAGTGTCGATTAGGTTACTTGCACGTTTTCCTTTTCTACGTTAAATTACTAAACCATCTCCCACAAATTTTGACTGAGCTCTGGCTACGCCTTTTACCATTACAGGCTTGTGAAACAGGCTGATAGTTCCAGCAGTTCACTGCAACTAAGCCAAAAAGCCTCCAACCGTCTTTAGGATCAGAAAGTGCATACCATAAGCTGATTTTCAAAAAACCTCTGCGAAACTTGCGAAAGTTTATATTCACAAAGAAACTTTGGATTAACATCCTAATTTTTGAGGTCTCGTGTCTGTTTTGATATGCGATGTCTTAAAACTAAAGAAAGGTTGTTAAGTTCCATAAATTGCTATAAATTTATTCATGAAAGTTATTTTCCTGAAAGTTCGATGCCCGAAAGTTTCTGATCCATAGTAGCAGTTTTTGGGCAAATTAATTTCATGAATTGAGATAAACACACTTTCCCAAGGACTTAAATTTCGTGAATTTCGCAAATAATTAGTCTTCATATTTTGCATACGTTGAAAGACTGAGGAAAAAAAGTATTCCTTCAAATGAATTCAGTAAAATCTGATTTTTCTCAAGAATTTAATTTTGAGAACACGTGAAATCCGTTTTTTTCCAGTGAAATTTTCTTACCACCTTATTTGGTATATACAGTACAGGCGGAAAGAAATTTACGCGGCTGTGAATTTTTTACATGGAAAGTTACATGAGGTCATTGTTTTCAACATGATTTATTTGAAATCTTTTGTTTGATAAACAAAATAAGATCGCGAAAGCTAATAATCTTACGTGGTAAAGTTTCAAAATATAATGATAATTGGCTATGACGAAGTTCAATAGAAACTCCACCGCAGTGTCATATTTTTGACCATCATCAACAACAAACTTTCGACAACTAAAACAGCATTTTTGGTAGTAGTGAAAAGTGGGGTGGGATGGGATGGTGGTAACAAAAGAAAAACTAGAATTCTTTTTCTATCTTTTTTTTTTGCATTTTCAAACGACTTTCCAAATGAAGCATTGCTAATTCTTACAGCCTTTTCTCGATAATTGCGGAGTGTTTCTAGATGAAATATAAACCATCAATTTTCTGCGATGATGTGCACGCATGCTCGTACTTATTTTTTTTTTATATACACTAAACAAACCTTTCCGATTATTTTGTTCTCTGAAGAGACATGATAATAAAACTCTTTCAATACGCGTTAGTGCTGTTTGCGTATTATTTCCTTGATTTTTCGTTTATACAGAGCACGAACTTGCAATTAACAGGATAAAAACTTTTTCAAACTATGCCGAGCTACCACAGCCTTGTAGATGAATTCTTTTTTTACTAGAATAATTTACTTCAGTTTGAAGAGCCGCCAACGTTAACGTTAACGTCCACTTGTTAACATCTTCAACAGTGATTTCTCACACGAGGTTGTTTCAAATTCTTTTTCATCGTAATTTCTGTTAAATGATCAAGTCAATTTTCTAGCACGCAACTTTGTAAGTAATTAAATACTTTTTTACACACTTTACAAATATGTTTCTTTAACTGCGTTTACTGAGGTTAAATACAAAATTTTGGGTTGAAAAGTCGCTCTTTTTTGTTTGAAAAAACAAACAAGGCATGTAAGTATGACTTCGTTTAACACAGTTAGAAATAATCACCACAAACAAATGATAAACACATCTCTTCGTTTAACTTGACTATACATAACCCAGTGGGCAAACTCTTCAAAAAGTCTCTGTGGAGGAGTGTTTTCTATAGGAATGGCAAGCAATATCGCCTGCTGTTTCAATAAAAAAACACTCCTCCACAGAGGTTTTTTGAAGATTTTGCCCACTGGGCGTGTCTTTTTAGTTTAGTCATATAAGCTTGTATTAACTTGGACAAAAATTTGGGTAGTCATGAAAATCCGCCGTATAAATCCACCTCCTATGTATAAAATTTCTGTTTAAACACCGTATTATGGCTTAATCAGCATGTTTCGCCTCGTTTTGATGCAATTCATTGTTTTACTGATTATATAACTTAATTATTTAGTAATGGTCTTTATTATTCCAATACTTGGTCGTGCAGTAAAAAGGTATTTTGATAATGGAAACGAGGCGGAAAATGGTAACTAGGGCATAATACGGTGTATAAACAGAAATTTGGGAAAGGCCTATTAGGGGCTGTTCATATGGATAAAAATACCCCGGTAAGCGGGAAAACTTTTCGAGGTACTAAAAAGTTTCGTTCTGCTCATATGAAAAACAATTTCCTCGGTAAGCGAGGAAATGACCTGCACATGGATGACGTAACGGCATATGAACAAAAGAATAAATACAAAATTTTGCTGACTAAGCGTAAAATTTCCCCATATATCGAGGAAACTGTGTTCATATGGGAAAATATATTATCCGTCTTCCGAGATCTCCCCTATCAATAGGCGAGATCCCGCTTACCGGGTAAATTTTTATCCATATGAATAGCCGGTTCGTTTTTCTAACATCTGTTACAGTGTCCACATATAAATCTATCGACCGATATGCTCACCCATGAAACAACATTTTAGTGATTTACTTAAAAGGAGTTTATGAAAAGGTTAATTCCAAAAACAACCCTTTTTTCCCTTTCTTATAGTCAAACGCGAAATGTATTTTTTTATCTACAAGATATCATAATTTTGTGGTTTGGGTGAAAAGCATAATGTTTATTCTTTCAAAATTTTGTTACTCGCGAATTTTTGTAATGTGCGACTACAGAAAATATTGTAAACAATGTATATATATATAATTTGAGGACGAGATACAGATTATTGTGTGAAGGAGGTGAAAGAAAAGTGATAAGTTTATTGAATGATAAATCGTAGTCAAAAAAATGAACAAGATACGGCTAACATAAATTGAATACATTCGTTACCTTATACGCTTTCTACATAAGCACAAGTAAAAAATCGACTAGGTTCATCGGTGCTTATTTTTTGGTCATTTTGAGTATAGTTTGGTGCTTAAATAGTCCTTATTTCATATGTCAAGAAATCAGAATCTGTGTCCTCAAAACCTCCAAAACCACCTAGTACCTATACCCCAACTTAAGAGAGAAGGACTCTTTTAGGCAGAAGAAGTGTAAGAAAATGCTCAGGTTGTTCTTATCTTTTTAGTGAATTTGAGCCTCTTCCCAGTGGGCAAAATCTTCAAAAGGTCTCTGTGGAGGAGTGTTTTTTTTATGGAAACAGCAGGCGAAATAGCTTACCATTCCTATAGAAAACACTCCTCCTCATAGACTTTTGAAGATTTTGCCCACTGGGTTGGTGCTTATAAGGTGATGCTTCTAAGAAGTTGCTTAACTACTATTTATTTCAACTCAGCAAAGTTACTGGTGTAAACCTTGTAAAATATGTTTGAATTGTTAAAAGATTACGTTTTCTACTTTCAAAAGCTTACAAAAGACTTTCCATCGGAGAAGTTAGCTGGTTTGAATCAGGAAGTTGGCGCACTTTTTAATAAAAAGATAAAATTAATACGATTTATTGATAATATATATTTGTGATTCGTTCACTTTTCTTCTGAAAATTTCATTCACCAATCCGATAACAAACTTCACGAATGTATAGGTTAGTTGGGAGAAACCAATCGGGTTGGTTTTGACGATATGATGTTTGATGAAAATGAAAGTTTGCTCAATTAATTTTAACCGACATTACTAAACACTCCAAGAAATGTAATTTTGTTTATGAAGGAATCAGAGAGGCTCAGAATCGAAATGGTATGATCATAGAATAATTCAGTAATATATCAAAGAAACATTTTTCATTAAACGTGTGTCCTGTTAAAAGCAGGAACAAGCAAAGGGTAAATTAATCAGAGGCGTAGCTAGAGGTCAGTCAAAATTTGTGGAGGAGAGTTTAGTCATTTAAAGTAGAAAAGGAAAACGTGCAAGTATCCTAATCGACACTTAAGACTGAAAAGAAATAGCATAATGTTGGACTCGTCCACTTTTTTTGAGTGACCCTAAATACGCCTATGTTATGTAAGGAAGATTAACTGTTATGCGTTCAATACAAGATAAGAACTACATGCAAGAAGATTTAGGACCAGCCTGATCGCATCATTACCTATATCAAGTTGTCAGTTATAAATGAATGAGACAATAAAGATAACTTTCCATGTAATGTATTGTTTATAAACATTGGTGTTCTTCACAGGTTAGGAGGAAGGCCTAGATGGAGTGTTTTACGAAATTTACAAGCCTGAATCTTTTTCATACTGTTCTTATTGATGTCCAAAATTTGCAATATAAGTATTTTTTCACTGTCACTTCTGCATGTCAACTGGTGCGGCTGGGTTGCTGTGATAACAAAAACGATTTCGTTATAAGGTTTTTTTATAGGAGGTATTTTTTTTATTCTTTTCGCAAATTCAAACCCTCTTGAACCTCGAATGTGCGTATTACTAATCTTAACTTGAGACCTTCAAAGCCTTATGCTCTTATGTGTATAAACTAAATATAGGACCAAGTATGGGTGAAAATCCAAATACTGAAAAAAACCCCAACAATCACCTTTTATCGATTTCTGTCTTCAGTTCATATTATAATGTTTACGCATTTCTCACAGATTTGAGCAATATATAGGCGACAATGATGGCTTTAATTTGCTCATTATCCTTATCCTCGTTCTTGTCTGGATGGTACCAATCCCGCAAAGTAAGCCCTTTTCAATTCTTTGTCAGTGAAATGTTCTTCTAAATCGAAGATTGTATAGGCTTTAGCGATAACATCTTTTCTCAAAATTTGATATTGTTGTTTCATGGCATCTTCAGGGTCTTTTTTGAAAATGAAATGGTCTGCAACGCCGATAGCAATGCAAGCTAAGACACCAACAGCCAATCCAATTCCAGTGCTTGCGATTGCTGCTGTTGCTAGTTCAAAACTGGCTATGGATCCGACAGTTACACCCGTCATTCTGGCGAATGGAAGAGCCATTTCCGGTTTCTTAATATGTCCATCCCTAATTGTGTTAAGCAGGGTTTACATTAAGAATAAAATACATCAATTAATCAATCGAATAGTGTAAACTGGGAATTTGGTCGATTTTTCTTTGTTTTTTTAATGTTCTACATAATAGGCAAGGCTCCTAGGGCATTTTGCAGTTTCTTAAATATCAATAATTTAAGAAAAAAAGTAAGCTGCGAGTATGGAGTTGGGGGAGATTACGCAAAAATACACAAACGTAGAAGCTTACTGCAGAACATTTCACGTAGCTACAGTATACTCTCGATATTACGAACCTCTGTCATAATGAACCCGGTTCTCTCCCCCTTCCTTAACAAACCCTCCTCAAATCTCTACATTTAACGAACTCGATACAACAAACTTTCTGTTGTCCCTTCAGCGTTCGTTCATATCACTGTATATATTCTCCAGTAAAATGGCACACAATTTAATCAATACAACTCATCGTAGAGCATTATGTGCCAGAGTAAATATTTTCTCTGCAGACCTTTCTGAACTTCCCGAAAGAACTAATTCAATCTCGATCCACACACAAACAACCTTAGACTGATGATAATTGAAGTATACAAAAGTGTCAACCATTTGAATCCTGAAATTATTTGGGATACCTTTCATAAGAAAATTATCCCATACAAACTTAGGCAAGGCCAGATACTCATCTCCATTCATGCAAATAAAGCGAGTACAACACAAACACTTTCGATTTTCGAGCATCAATGACATGGAATGCATTACCTGGTCACATAGAAGAGCTGGAGATTTTACCCAAATTTAAGATTTATTGTAGATGCAAACATTGTGTTTGATTTTAATTTTTAGCTTTTTATTTTAATAAATTGTACTTTTTAACTGTTACTGTTGGTCTAAATTAGTGAAAACTATGTACCATCCAACATAAAAGAAAGAATAAAGAAATAAAAAAATGAACACGAGCAAAATAGTGTGAACGTTTGGAGGGAAGCTGATAAAATGGACATGAAAAAATAAATTAAACGGTGGTTATGCCTGCAAGTTATGTTTTAGTTTTGTTATTTTATTACTTTTTATGAAAATTAGAATGTTTCCAAAAATTCGACGTCACAATGTTTTTGTGCAACCGTAAAATCACGGTTATAAGCCCGGTCTTAGAATATTTGTTATGCTTATGTCAATTGGTTGTATTGCATGCTTTATGTTCATAGTCCTGACATGGTGGAGGTGGAAGGTGATAAACTATTCGAAATGAAAACGCCGGATGTTAGTTGGAACAAGCCGTTTAAAGCATATTGCACAGAGAAATACGATGAATGGCTTGAAACCGTCGGAATTCATCAAGAAACCGATGCCGGGAATTTGAAACTTCCGCCTCGCAGCACAATTGTAAACTGGATTCTTGATTCCTGGAAGGAGCTGCCAGCTGAATTAATACGTAAATCGTTCAAAACATGTGCCTTAACATCGGCTACTGATGGGAGCGAGGATAAAGAGATCCATTGTTTTAAAGAGCATCAGTCCTGTCAGGCTGGTCTTGCAATGCTCAATGAGCAAATACAACTGGTAAACGAGACGGAAGACAACCCATTTATCCCAGATGCCGAGGAAATGATTGATGCGGCTCCCTTAGAGACGATCGTAGACGAGGACGAAGAAGGCGATAGTGATATTGAGATCGATTAGTGTTTGTTTTTATTACTTATAGAAAGCTATGTTGTGTTTATTGAAATCGTTGTTTTTATTTTTTTGCACACTAGATTTTTGCATAATTTTATAAGCCCCCCTCCCGTTTAACCACCCCTCCCGAATAAGCCCCCTCCCCTAAAACTCATTTTGACAAATAAGCCCCCGGGGGCTTATTCGATCATTTACGGTATTTGAATGAAAAGGACGATCTCGCCATGATTACAGACAAAAATTGGGCTCCAGAAGATAACTTAGATGAGGAATCAGCTGCTGAAATTATTGAGAAATCAATTGATGTTACCCTTTCATCAATAGACAAGAGCTTAAAGCAGATTTTGATTTTAAAAGCAAGTGAAAGTTATGATGCATTATGGGTCCTAAGCATTACGACAACAGGTTTGTTAACGAACACTGGTGTTTCCGAATATCTCGTTGGGCTGAAAAGAACACCAGATTTAACTACTCTTGACATTGTGCAACTAACAGAACAGTGGATTAGTAATCTTCAAACTGGAGCTAACAAAGCCCTCTTCGAAACTTGTGTTAAAAGATACCAAATTGTCATTGATAATCCCAACATTAACCGAATACCTGCTTCCGACATGGCGAATCTGCATAGTTTCGCATTCGAAGAACTCATGAATGCAAATATAATGAATGAAGCAATGAAAAAAGGTGTTCCTATCGATTTAGTACAAGGAGACGGGATCGGGGTATTGAAGAACGGGTTTGCACACCCTAGAGTATATAGATGTGGTCGTGGAACAACTTGGTACTAATGACATTGTCGGTGTTCAGTACAAGAGTATAAGAAACGAATTCAATTTTGATTCCCAGGGAAACAGCGTGCATAATGTCGACGCAATGGTGGGTAGATGGACCGCTAAGTGGCAAGGGAGACCTGTTGATCCAAATTTGCCTTCAGAATTACATCTTGATAACATTGAAATTATTGTCCCTCGAGGAGCAGCTAGAGATGCCGCAACAACTAGAGCTACAGATGAATTCCAATTTGGAGAATTGAATGTGCCATCGCTTTCTCCAGAAGAACTGGATTTGTTTATTAATCAAAATTATGGTAAATTGAGTGAAATGGCCCGTTTACATGCCGATGTCCGAGTATTGGAACAAACAAATGCTCAATTGAGTAGACATCTTGATGCCTTAGGGAGAGCTAAAAATCAAATGGAAAATGCTTTGAGGAGAGCAGCAAACAGAGATAATTTACAAAGTAGGATTCAGCAAAAAGTTGAGGAAATCCAAACTAAAATGACCGAAATTGAAAATGTGCAAGATCAACTAACTCAAAGAAACTCTGAGTTAAACGCTGAAAATCAAAATACACATTGGGATGAAATCGATACGCACCAAATAGATAAACTGAAAACACAGTTCAAACAAAACATAATCATGGCTGCTGCTATAAGCGCTGGACAAGAGCTATGCATTTCTTTGGTCGAAGAATGGGGAAATTACAAAAATGGTGCGAATGATTTTAAGACCATGGCAAAAAATGTTGCGAAAAGAACCGGCAAAAGTTTAGTGATTGGTACAGCAATTGTTAGAGGTAGGTTTCAAATGCAATGGCAATTTTTCAATGAAAATACTATCCTTTGCTAAATCAAACTTTTTTGATAGATATCTTTCCAATCAATAACCAAGTTCTGTTTCAATATACTTAAGGCGGTTTTGCTTTGGCGCAATACACGTTAGGAAGACTTGCAATGTCGCAATCTGTAAGCAATTTATTCTCATGAAATAGCTATTGATGTTATCAGAAAATGTGACTACATATGTACTTATCCATTATTTAGAGTCTAGTTGCCAGGGTTGGTGGAAAGGTACTTGGACCAATTTCAATGATTGCAATTTTAGGCTACCAAAGCTACAATATCATCCAATCTTACAGGTAATAAAATTGATTGTGTATAGATCAATACGGATAATATTGTTTTCTGATTGGCTAAAAACGAACTAAACGACGAGCATTATTCGCCAGTGTAGTTTTGTTTTCCTGGAAACCCAATATGGTAGCTTTAAATGTAAACAAAAGCACCGCAATTACTGTAATCATTAGTTAAAGTGTACTGGTGTGTAGATACACATAATTGATTACGTTAAATTAAGGAATTACGTTGAATTTTAATATTATGATTGGTGTTGATGTCGCCATTGCATTGCGTAATACTGGAACTGTAGGGTACTTGGACATCTTTATGTTTAGGACAACATTATTATAAAATCTAAAGCATCGTTCAGTTAAGTGTGTAAGCCATTTCATAAGTACAATATTAAGTGTTTTATTAAGTCCGTACTTGATGGCAAAGATACAATATTATGATGTTGGTTACCAGGTTTTTTTATCTGGAAATTGAAATTGCTTGCTTCTCCAACGAAAACTTAATGAGGCTAGCAAATACCTCGCACGCTCAGTCGGTACTTAGACCTCAGAAAATATTTTTCAGTAAAGCACTCTCCAAGCGGTTATTATTCTATGGCTTCCTTTACTTACCGGACCCACGGAAACAGCGACCCATATTAGAAAACGGGAACCACACTTCCAGTCTAGTGCGCGATAAAACCAAGACTAAGCTGTAGCTTATATTTGGGATAGCTTATAACCGGAGAGATTTTCTTGTCTGAAGAATTATATTGTTCAGTTTTTACTTTTTATTTTTCCGTAACAAAATACAACATGGGGCAGCCTTGTCCAAGCCAAATGTCTTCATGTTCCCTCCTCGTATATGCTGCTGTATAATTCTGGATTATATATTATATTTACATATATTTACATATATATTATTTATAATCATGCAAATTTCATTTTTTCCCAAAAAGGGCTTATATCCGAGAGGGCTTATAACCGGCGGGATTTATATGTTTCAAATTTGGTGGGCCTATATTCGGGTTGGAACCTTCAATTGACATAAGCATAACAAATATTACTACTGTTATCTTCGACATAATCCATAATTTTTCGTTTACCATATTGCACCCCTTTTTTAAAAGCTTGTTTATTACTGATATGGTGACTACTTGCAGCATCAGCCAATGGAGTTATGAAATCACCATTAAGAACATATGCAAAATTTGTGCCAAAATGTCCAACAGCCCTTCTGAAGCCAGCGAATCTTTCATCTGGATGGTCAACTGCAATTTCCTGAATGCCAGGAAAGTTACTGAATCTGCCTTGTTTATATCTGCAGACTTCCTTAGAAAAGGTTAATTTTTTAGTAGGTGTAAATCTTCCATTAATATTATTGGTCGCTTGAAAAATTGATTGGACCTCCGGATCACCTTTGTCAAGTGACAGCACTCTGATTAACGTTTTGTTCAAATTTTCCAAATCACTCGATGGAATCTTTAGGTCATATCTCTGTGCTTCCGTCAGACTCCCCTGTAAACATTCTTTGTAGACTTCTATCGCATTTAATGCTACCATTTTTGAAGCAAAGAATAAAGGCGGCAAATAATATTGTATTCTGTAAACTCTTTGTTACGAACTTTTCCTCTAAATATATAAAAAAAGACATGACTTTTTTCTACTGGCGAAAAAGTTTAAACCAACTGTTTTCTTGTTTTTTTACATTCAACTGGTAAGTCTGTCGACTTATGTAATTCTCAGTTTAAAACCGATGAAAATGCATTGCTACTTAGACTAGAAGATGTTGACGTGGTAACAACGATAATATTGACACCTGTCAAATACGTCACAATAAACGCTCAATCGAAATGAGACCTTAAACTATTACGAAATTTGTCAAGCGAATCTAGTTTTCTTATATCTCAGCTGGCAAATCGTTGTACAATTTAGCAGCTGAGAAATAAACTGATTTTCTGGCAAATTCCGTTTTGACCCGTGGCAGTTTGATGGAAAAGTTGTTGTTTCGTGTTTGCCTGCCATGTTTCATAACTTCAAAATAATCATAGAAGTTTTCACAGAGTTCATTGTCAATATATTTTCGTACGAACATACATGCATGGCGCTTCTTAACGGATTCAATTTGAGTAATATTTACTGAACTATCATTACGAAATACAACTTCACGTGCACGCTTATCTAATGACTTTATACGATGGGCTTGAGTGTTTGTAACAGAGATGGATAACAAATTACAATAAGTCATAACTGGCACGATAAGCGATTGGTAGATGGCTGTGGCAGCTTTCGTATCCAGTTGTGAACGTAGTCGATTTAACAGGTGCAAACGTCCAGTTGCTTTCTTATAGGAAGAGTTAAAATGGTCACTGAGAGTTAAAGACGGGTCAATATTTACTCCAAGGTATTTGTATGTGGTTGTTACATTTAAATAGGTCTGCTTGTACATGATCTTTAAGGGGCGATCTATTAAGGATAACCGTTTACCTGTCCCAAACAACATAGCTTCCGTTTTACCTTTTTTGGAGTTAAGAATTAATTCGTTTTTTTGAAACCAAGATGCCAATTTTTCAATATCAGATGAAAGGTGTGTTTCGATAAATTCAATTGTTGGACCAGCATATTTTAACAAACTTGAATGCATTACATGATCGACCAAATCGTTTGCAAATATAATAAACAGTAAGGGGCCAAGTATCGGTCCCTGTGGAACTCCACACGTAACATACTGCGGTTCAGATATCATGTTGTTATAGGTGACTTTAGATATAGTTTTGAAATACCCGTATGTATGTATGGCTCCAACAGAACCTGTAAAAAGTAGGCTGGAACTAGTTTCAGCATAGTTGTATCATTTAAAAAAACATCAAAGAAAGGCGTCAAGCTTAAATCAACTCTCATTACACTTTATGTTTTTGTTTTTGTTGAAAGCAGAAAATATTTAAATAATAAAACAAAGAAGGGTCAGTGCGTTTACACTCCTCCGGGGCGTCTATAACGAACTCTGAAGGGAAACCCCAAGGAAGATAATAATTCGATATACCGGGTTTATAAGGAAGATTTAGTTTTAATCAGTGAAAACCGCAATTTCATTATTTCATAATTTCGATTGCTTTGATTGACAGAATTTTATAAATTTTTTTATAATGTTATAAATATGTTGTTTTTCATCAATTCATGTAGAAGAGTAGGTAGCCAAGCTCTTGCTTGATAAAAACCAGCATACAGCGCCGATGATACGGATGGAAGCCCAAGAACTCAAAACCCTTACACTAATAAACTCCCTTAAGCACGGGATTTCCACTTCACTTTTTTTATACGCGTATCAACACAAAATACGGTACGGTACGTTCTATGCAATATGCGTATTAAGCTGGATTTACACTTCAAAAAATAATACGCATATCTCTGCCACCACACGCGTATCACAAAAATAGTTGAATCCAATTCAACTTCATTTTTGGGTACGCGAAGAGAATTATTGATACGCGTATTTATGAATTACAATCAATGCGCATGCTCAGTAAAACGGTGTTGATAAGCGTATTATTTTTTGAGTGGAAGTCCCGCTTAAAGAAGGAAGCTATGATATTTCTAGGAGGTACAGGTGCCACACCGAGACGAGTCCTGTCATTTTAAGGTAGAGTATAAAAAGACTTTGTTTCAACTCATTGATAGATAATACATTGTCTGAAGTGCATTATGTTGCCAAATCTAAATACATTTAAAAATCAACATAAAATGGCTTTTGGCGAGCTTATCATCACTTAATTGCAAGTAGAGTATGCTGCTGAATTGTTAGCTCGTGAAGTGTTTTTACTTGATGAGTAAGAATGGATATCCTATATACAAGAATATGATTGGGAAATCAAACTCTTTTTGGATGGTGTGAGAAATCTAGAAAATTGGGCAAGAAATTGACTCAGCAGTTTAGAGTGTAACTTCTCAATTTGTCGATAGTAAGTATATTAGTCTTTTGTTATTAAATATAATAGTAATAATAGATGTCATGATTTTCAAACAATTTGTATACGCTTTAGTGTTGCAAGCATGAACAACAGGGCTATTCTAGAAGAGGAAGAGAACGATGTGGAAGAACTGCCTATTTGTTGTGCTTGTCTCATTAATGGATGTAATGTTGTTTGTTTACCGTGTCATCATCTATGTATGTGTCGTACCTGTTCCGAAAATGCTAATAACTTTTGTCCAATTTGTAGAACATATGCGTATCATTTTATTAATGTTTTTTTATCCTGATTTTGTGTGTAGTTTAAAGGCTAAAACCCACAATGTGATTAATCATATATGATTTGTCAGACTCACTTGATGTATTAAAAAAATCATAAGTGAAGGTGAAAATACAATATGTGATTAATCATAAGAATTTAAATGAACAGAAAGTTGACAGCAAAAAATAAGAAAATAAAAAAATGGATTCTGATGATGAAATTGAAATTGCGGCTGCAGCAGTAATAATTACTGTATGTTGTGACGATGATGATGAAAAAAGTTCAAGAAAACGAAGAGAAGAGTGGGTGAAACCTTGGCTACAACGTAGAATGAGTCATGGATTTTACACACTACTTCTCACTGAGCTGCGTTTAGAATAGAATGATATCTACAAAAATTATCTGTGCATGGGGGCAGAGAATTTTGACGAAATTTTATCACTAATCAGAGGGGACATTTCAAAAGAATATACACAGATGCGTGATCCGATTCCTCCCGAAGTTAAACTGGCTGTGACCATTCGATTTTTGGCTACCGGCAGTTCTTATCAACAACTTCCCATGTGCTTTCGAGTACACAAATCAACAATAGGGAAATTTGTACCAGAAGTTTGTGAAACAATATACGAAAGATTAAAAGGTATATATTTGCAGGTATGTGTATATTTTCTTTGATATGTATATTTTTAAGTCTTTTCCTTGTAAATAAGTTAAAAAACTCCTTGGTATGGGCTCTGAACCTGTCAATTCGCTTGGCATTGACCTGGGCTGTGCCCCTATAGGAGCAGTAAAATTTTCCATACGCTGCATATTGTTCAAACCAGAGAACTGTACTTTGAAAATGACCTCTTGTATTTTAAAATGAGCATATTCCCGTTCCCTTTCTGTCATTGAGCGCAACTGTCAAGCAATGTGTCTGCCAAATGCGTCGTGTTCATCTTCCAACCTCTTGCTTTCGTTTCCCTTTTTCTCCAGAACAGAAATTGCCTTCTGAAGCAGCACTTCTTTCGAGTCTTTAAATGTTTGGCGCTTTTCAAGCGGTCTCTTTGTGGATGTAGGTTGTGCATATTCAATTTCTTCACTCTGTTCGTTTTGATTTTCTTGAGCGCCGTTAAAATCTTCATTTGCCTTTTCATCTAAGTCTGGAAAAAATCATCCAGTGTTGTTGGTGATCACGATTTGATTAGACAACAGCTAATGGAATTGAAGGTAAAAAGGAAATTCTTAATGTCTGACAACTTTTACGCTAAAATGAAAATAGTGATATAATATATTTGTTCTGAACACAATGCTTCTATAAATTTCAAATCGGAAAATTTTCAGGTGTTCAAGTTGCGTTTATTCGCTCCTCGTTTCGTATGGATTGTACGCGCTCGGTTTCAATCTAAGTGGCTGGTGCAACACAATACAAATTGCAGTCAAGAACAACTGGAAGAAGCGGCTGCTTACCATTTCACATTTGATTTTTCACAAATGCGAGAAGATGGGAACTTGACCACTGCAACTAACTTAGTCAGTATAAGTCTTTATAACCCGCGTAGCAGGGATGTATTCGATACAAAAACTTCGCGCGATCCTATTGGTCAATTACGTTTAAATGTGACGTCACTCCGGTCAATACTCACCGGTTCAGCCCGCTGAGGTGTCATGGCAAAATTATTTTTTATAAAATAAGAGCCATGAATGTAAACAAGCACAAAAAAAAACATAGATAGATAGAAAATGACCTTACTGGCCTAAAATTATACTTTAAATTTCAATCCTATTTTTAAAATATCTGATCACCTTTTGATTGTCACCTTTTCAACTTTTCAGACAGCTGGAGAATTTGTCAAAAGTCTCAAAACATTGAAGTCTTCAAAATCGGGAAACGCAACAACAAGGAAATCATGAAGTCATGTTAATAAGGGCGGTAACGGTAGCGATCATGGCGTTATTTATCGTTCTTCATACACTTTTGATGCGATATGGTTGATGACGTTGACCCTCCAAAAGTCTATTGGTCAGTAAAGTTTTATGTTGCCATTATCAGCTTAAAACTTATTATTCCTTTTCTTATAATTTTGTTAGGGCCTGGGCGCTAACTGTTTTTCTTTATAATTTTGGAGAGCTGTTATCAGATTGGACGAGTTGGAAAAGGGTGGGCGCAATACTTAAAATGCCATACCCGATATAAATTATGTTAGATCTTATATATTTTCTTTCGGCAAAAGGGCCGCAGGCGCTTATTATGAATTATTACATATTCTTGGATTCTGTGGATGGGCGCTTATTAAAGGGGCGGGGCGTTGAGGGTTGGGTAAAAATTATGAAATTCTGTACCCACGTTTATTAAAGCAATTAGATTCTTCAATAATTTGCAACCTAACAAAATACATAAACCGTTAAATACGCATCGTTAAAAAGCATATTTACAGTGTCTTAACATTACGACGCAAGGAATGGCAAGCAATATCACGTGCTGTTTCAATAAAAAACACTCCTCAGAGACTCCTCCTTTGAAAATTTTGCCCAATGGGAACATACAGTTAACAAGAAAAACCTTGGGTGCATATAAGGATCAAAAATTATTGCATAATTTGAATAAAGGACGGCGCTTATTAAAGGGAAGGAGGGCGCGTGAGCAAAATTTATGAACTACGTTACTGACTTCCATTCAAAACTGCGTCGTCTTTACAGATTCTTCATTAATTCAAAACTTAACAAAGTACAAATACCAAGACTGGAGAACTACCTTGAAAATCAGCAAGCTATTAAGAAAAATCAAATTCGAAGGTTTGTCGGTAAGTTGGTAGTTCAATCACTTGCTTTAATATTTCCAATATATTCAACATAATATTTAATATCTCCGTTATTATAGGGATATGTCTCCCTTGACAATTATTACGGCATCCGCGAAAACGACATTCGAATACTGCAGTACAGAGAAGGTAGGATTGGTTAGGGTTTCAGCAGAAGAGTGGGGGTCTGGTTTATACATGTTTTCTTTTTAATTAAGCTTCCCGGATAAATATCATGTCAATAAATGTTTAAGGGTGTGAAAGTTAGTCTTCGTAGTAACAACATATAAAAGCCGAAAGATTTTTTTAAACTTTTTTTTGGGAGAAAATGACAACTTCGAACAAAGAGTTTCTTGGCTTTTCGACATACAGATAGTTGCGACAAAAGCCGTCCATATCGACATACAGATAGTTGCGACAAAAGCCGTCCATATCGAAAATATTTGAGATGCTTAATTGGATGTCATGCATTTGGTGAAACCCAACGTCCAGATTACGCATTGAAAAAAGTCTTGAAAAATGTGGGAGTTATCTATTTTCCCAGGATAACCTCTTCTGTTCCACGAGGTACTGTTATCAATAAAAGTTCTACGAAGGCGGTCCCAGGGTATTCAAAGCCATACGGAAGCCCCATACGGAAGCCGTCGTTTTGATGCGTAACATTGTTTCACGGTTTCACTCGGACTTTCTGAAGATCGTTCTAATTTGAAATCGAGTTCTTGCAAATTTCATGAAAAACACACGATTTCCTGAGAGCGTTCATTCTCTAATTTCAACATGGCGTCACGCAGTGGAGAAAACTTTTTAAAATCTTTAAAAAAATTTAAAATCAATAAAATCTCGATAAGTCGTACTTTTCAAGAAAGTGCGAGTTATCGAGACTTCGGATAACTCGAACATTCACTAAGTCGGACGAATTTCCTGTCTCCCCTGAGGGTCCGAGTTAAAGGGATTCTACTGTACTAGAATACTTTAACATGGAACGTAGGTTAATTGACAACTTATCATCGAGACATATCAATACAGTATACGTCATAATGGAATTCAACTATTGCATTTTCTATGGGTTTGAGGCAATATAATACTAAGTACACTTCGTAAGCTGCACCTAACCGAAAACGTGAAATTTAGCAGATCAGTCACCAATATGTACTCTTCTGCTTCCCGATATTCCCGATATTCCCGATAATTTACCAAATTTTTCCTGATTTATGTTTTACTTTCAACTGCATGCTTTGAGTTTTTGAGTTTTGATCTCTCTTCATCTCCGCAAACCTCTGGTACTATCTTAATGTTTCTCCAATAACGAAGCTGTAACTGAATTCAACTTTATTTTAGTTTTCCTTTTGTTTATTTTCTTCCAAAGGGATGTACAAAGAGGTTGGAGTGTACAATGGGCGAAAACAGGATATCCAAATTCATCCCGAAGAAGAGGAGTTTATTTTTATGGGTACGACAACAAAACCTATTTTGTTTTGGAGACTAAGCTCTTCTTCACTGGTCACTTGGAAGTAAAACACCGAAAGACATAGGCGTATTCAGGGTCAGTCCAAAAAGTGGAGGGGTCCAACGTAATGATCATTCTTTTCAGTCTTAAGGTGGTTCCAGGGGAAATAAGCTTTTTTTTCTGAAAAATGGGAATTTTTCAAAATGCTTTGGTACAAAGTTGTATACCATCAAAATAGAAAGAAAAAAATATTTTTAAAAAAAAAATACCTATGACGTCACTAATTATGCACATAATTAAAGGTTTTTAGGCCCAAAATAGGCCCTATTTTTCAACAAAGATATCTCTAGAAAGACTCATTCAATCAAGCTGAAACTTTGTGAATGTGTTCTCATAAGATAGAGGCAGGGTCTGAATGAATTAGTTTTTTTATTTGTTTTCTTATTCACACCGGGTTGGCGGTCAATCTTGAAAAAGCGGAAAAGTAGAATACCTTCGGCTACATAACAATTTCAATACATGAGAAAATAGCTTATTTAGGAAAAGTAATTCATTCAGACCCTGCTACATAGAATGAAGAATCTGTGTTCAAAATTTCATGTCAAAACCTCTTTCCAATCAAAAGTTATCTTTGTTGAGAGCTTGAAAATTTGCGAAAATCTAGTTTTGAGATATCAGCAAAAGAAGAAAATAATAAAAGAAAAATTATAAAACAACTAAAATAAAGTCCCTTAAAATGCACCATATCCATAGGTTTCTCCTTCCTCAAGTAAGTTCTTATCTTCATATCCTTTTCTGGTAGCTCTCAGCTTCTTTCGCCTTTGTTTGACTTGGTCCGTTGACTTGCGGTTGGATTCCTTCACTCGCTTCAAGTCTGCATTTCGAAAACCAGTTTCAGTGTAATGTCCTGGTTCTAAACCAAGTTTCATAAACACAGGTAATAATCCAGTCTTCCCATCATTGTAAGAAATAACTGCAGATGCTACAGCTGTCTTGAAGGTAGCATTTCCAACATAGACCCTTTTCGGGCAACGCGACCAAATAATATTATTGAGGGCCTCGTTCACGTTCTGCGTTTTTCCGTGGAGGCATTTCTTGAGGATATATTAACGACACCATCCTTGTCAGCACTACTGTTGTCATTGTTTATCATTTTACTATGCCAACGGTATATAATACTCAATTTTGAAAAAAAGTCTAAAAATGGCCTTTATTTCCCCTGGAACCACCTTAAGTGTCGATTAGTTTACTTGCACGTTTCACTTTTCTACCTTTAAATGACTAAACTCTCCACCACAAATTTTGACTGAGCTCTAGCTATGCCTCTGAACACCATCAAATGTAAAGTCTGAAAGATTACAATTAAACAAAGTATACATACTTTCACATCGACGAGTTAATAAACGCCACAGCCAACAAACAGTTTAGCTGGCGTGAGAACACTTGTCGCCAGGGCGTTGCGAGGTCACACTAACTCTATGAGATGAGGATGAAATAGATTCAAAAATTTGGAACATTTATTATTATTATTATTATTATTATTATTATTATTATTATTATTATTATTATTATTATTATTATTATTATTATTATTATTATTATTATTATTATTATTATTATTATTATTATTATTATTATTATTATGTTTCATATTTAAAGAGGTTAGCCTGTGCAGTGCAAATTGTACTGATGTAATACAAGGACCTTTGATATGACATTGACATGTAACTACTATAAAATTGTTTATAATAATAATTAAATAAGAAAAAACCAATTGGCAAAGGGATACAGATTATATATATACTGCGTTGGATCCAATGATAACACAAGTTCTTTGAAATAGTCCCAATTTTCTTTATCCTTTTCGTGAATTTCTTATTCTATTTTCTGTGGTTTTACGTTAATCTTTTCACAGTTCGTGTGATTTCGTGTTAGGGACGTTTTTGTTGCTGAGATTGTACAGCGTGTAAATTTTTTTAATGTTTTGCCCCATAAACTATTTTTGCATCTTATACTGATAAATGATTTATAAAAGTGTTTGTATATAAGGGAGATCATATAAGGAGATTGCAATAAGGGAGATTGCAACTCCATGTTGCAAATATACATAACATTTCACACTTCCCAGTGGGCATGCATCCGTCCTTCAGACGTCCTCTCGTCCACGTACCATTGTGGACATCCTAGTTATCGTAGTTGTATTACGTATTCTGTCTTCTGGGTGTTTTGTTGATTCTATCATAAGGGATACTTCCAATAAATTACTTGAAAAAGAAAGTGTCGAGAGGTGAAGAAAGAAGAAGAAGAAGAGACGAAAAATCTTTTTATAAAATACAGGGGAAAGATTTCTGACCAATTCAAACAGTCTTTCGCGAAATTAAATGCTCTGTGTCGAGTTATTTTTATGTTGAAAAAATTAAAAAGTGTTCTTCCATCGTTGAAGTCGTCCGTGGACAAGTCTCTGAAAAGTGGTGCTGTTTACAAAATTACATGTCTGCGATGCGAAAAATGCACCCGTTGCGATTCACATGGGATCCTGTCAACAATCTCTGTCAATGGATGACCTCATGATTTTGACAGCTAGTTCTCGATCAGTAAATCATTAAATGACTCCTGAGGCTTTATACATCAATAAACTACGCCCTCAATAAACTACGCCCTCAATTGAACACTAAAGATGAGTTCAAAAGTCGTACGTTAGTAATTAAGTTTTGATTATTTTTGATTTTTTAATGTTGTCACTTGGGTTTTGCCTCTGAGTTGCAGCATTCATTATATTCCCATGTTGTTAATTCTTGTGTAGCTTTTGGTTGTCTGTACAGAATTGTGAACATACTTTTATCGCGGATTTTTAATCTTGTTTTTATATTGAATTTTAGACCTGAAGGTGATCAAAAAAGATCGAAATATATTGTGAAAAAATTAATTGTCACCGTTGGTTCATTTTTCTTACATTTATTATTTTACCTGAAGAAATTTCATAAGAAGATAAAAATCTGTAATATAGCTGCATATGGATTGTTAAAAGTTTGCAAACAAAGTCTTGTATGTATTCTGTTTATCTTTATCATAAATCATTACAGCTTGACAAAATGGATTCAAACACTGAAAGAATGCATTTCGGGAGACTTGAGTTTTCAACACAGTGTTACTAATACTTACACTGTTTTGACATATAGGATGGGTGTGACAGCCCTTGAAAGAAACCTGAAAGCTAAAGTATGATATAAGCACGAGCTTAACGTTTAAGTTAATTTGAAAGCACTTACACACATGAATAAAATCTTTGAAGTACACAGGAATTTTAAAACGGAAAACTTCTCTTTATCATTCGAGATTACGCAGAAATAATGTGTTGCAATAATCATGCTGAAAGTGATGGTTATATTGCATCACAAAGCTCATAATGTGTCCGCTTTGTATCATCTAGCTGCAAGCATGTCCTTAGCATTTGAGCATACCGAGGCTGAACCAAAAAGACACTATATGCTTATAATGGCTTATTAACCGTTTAGCCGGTCAATACAGAAAATATTGGCCGAGGTTGTGACGTCATGGACAGAGCGCAGTGAAGTCTATACGAGCGACCGAGGTCAATGTTTTCCCAAATATTGACTGGTTAATAAGCCATTTAATACCTGGCAACATAATTAAAATAAGAATTGTAGCCCTGGTAAACCTTTTTGATTGTAATATTATAAAGAATAACATATTTTCCCTCTGTTTTCTTTATTTTCTGTGCTTGCAATGTAGAGTCTTCCTGATCATTCTTTTACTTTAACATTTCTACTACATTGTTGAGTGAGCTGCCCGGCTTGGACTTCCGTGCGGTCGTAAAACCACCGGAAGCTTTATTGTCACGTGACCATGAAATAAAAGTTCGAAAAGCTTGTGATGAAGATCTTGTCACGTGGACAAATTTTTATCTTAAAACGACTGAAAACTGAAACGACATGCTGGGTCAAAGTTGACTTGTGTTAAGTAGTTGAATTCTGAGTTTATAAAAACACAATTCAATCAACAAATTACGTGACAAAAAGATCCTTAAAATATTTATTTTATATATACATATATTCTGTATTATACATCTCGAATAACATTTTTTAAGTTTTTTTAATGAATATCTTATTTACTAAGACGATTCCCACTGACACTCGAAAATCCGGCAGCTGAAAGGACGGGGTTGATTTTTTTTCTCCGTGGTGGATTCAACTGTTCTCAGCTCGTCTCAGCTCATCTCTTGGTGGTTCCAGTTCGTCTCAGATCGTATCAGATTGTCTCAGCTCGGTTCAGATCGTCTCAGGTGGTCCCGTTGTTTAGTCAGTACATGCTCAACCTACAATCCTTCGTTATATTTTTCCTTTTATGTATTTCTTCCTTTATTCAGTGGACACTTACCATACATTTTTTTTTACTCAATGGGCCAGGGACCCATTTTAGGGGGTACAGGAAACATAAAGGGGAACCAATTTAAATCACTGTTTTACTATAGGCATATATGTACAATGTTATTTTTGATATGATAGACATCACACTTTGGTCACCAACATTTTTTATGACGTCATTCATAACAGTCACTATTTTCAAGAAACTATTCTTGTTTTTGAGGTTCCGAGAAGATGTTAGCAGAAATCTTAAGTTTTGTGCATTCATTTGTCACAGCATTGTTACTTATCATTGGAAAGAAGCCTAGGGTAGCAGTAATGCTCCAGTGCACACGTGGTCTTTAATTCTGGTCTGGAAAAGACCAGATAGGAGTTTCGGGCTAAATTCTCTCAGAAGGCTCAATGAAGCTTAGAATTATTTAACTACTTGTCAAATTTCACCATTGTGATGTCGTATTTTAACAGTAATGGTAATTTATAAGAAACTAAGGAAGGAGAAGTAAGAGAGATGTTCATAAGAAAATTTTCTTTGTATGAAATTTTGAATTTTAGTAGCTTGTTGATTGTTTTAACATGTTCCTTAACAAACATTTCACAGTGCAAAGTAAGTTTGAAAACCCACTTTGTGATGGTTTTGTTGCTTTTGTTGGTATTTATTGTTTCATGGCGAAGTGGTTTGTGTTTAGATTTAGAACAGCTCTTAGTATGCTTCTTAGTTCAGTGAACAGATAGCAGCTTTAATGCTTATGTAAATAACTTCTTTAATAGCTCCTCAATAATCTTCTGACCAAGTCAATTAACCAATTATGTTTTTAAGATTAATTAATCATGAAGTAATTTTAACCTCCAATGTTGAAGTATTTTTAAACTCCAATGTTGAAGTATTTTTAAACTCCAATGTTCCAGAGCACATAATTATAACTACAATGCTCCTAATGTTCTAATGTCAAATGAAGTTAAACTTTGGAACAATGATAAATGCTGATATTGAGCAAGTTGATCTGTCTATCATGAGCATGCTTTCTTCGTGGAATTAAAAGAACCACTGCATATTTTAAACTAGTAAATTTGATTCAATGATCATACAAACTTTTGAGACATGTTTAGGAACATATTTTTAGTGAAGAAAACTAACTTTCTTTTATTACTTAGTTGGTTGTTTTGGAAATGTTTTATTTGCACTGAGAAAACTCATGTATGTCAACAGTGTGTCAATATAGCAGTATGTGTGTATCATAAGTTTGAATATTTCCGTATTTTTACTTCAATGCATACAACTTTTGTACCTGGCATTTTTTGTATATGGAAATTTACTTGTCACTTTACTACCGGGTTGAAACAAATTTTTCCTGATGTTGGCTGTTGTTGAAGTTTGTAGCATCATTTCCTAGGCTTGTAATTAGTAATTGGCATAAAATGGCCAGCAGCAGTAGTGGAGATGAATGGTCTACTCCAAAACCACCCAAACGGCAAAAGATAACTGATTGTATAATCCATTGTTCAAGCAGTACAGAAACATTAGTAAAATTAGAATCACTGGAGTCTTGGAATGTCTTACTAAATGCAGCACAAATACGACGAAGTTCCTGATATTCGATATCACAGGCGTTGTAGAAGTATAGAAGAAGGCGCTAGAGTCAATGACTCCACAGTCACTACCAAGCAGCGAAACGCGTCTGTTTCAGTAAGTGTGATCATAATTACCAGCAGTAATACTGACTTGGAGTAGCTGAATTTTTGCGCGTGAGTTTGAGGATCCCCCTACTTATTGTCATAATATTTGAATACCAAGACAAATCTTTGAGCGAATTTGAAACAGTTACAGCAACGTTACTGAAGCTTTGATGCCGAAGTTGTCAGTGTTATACATTTTTGTTTTGCTTATCTTATTAGAGCTTGCGAATCTTGTGTCATAGTTGTGAAGATTTTTAGCAAACTTGAAGTGCTCTTTAAAGCAAGAGGGAAGATTTCCATTTTCAAAGTCCCACATGAATGAAGCAATTTTTAAAGTGAACATGTCTGTCAATTTTAAAACATTTATATTTTTGAAAATCTGTGGTTGTTGATGGGGTTTGGTTATAAGATATGATTCGGACAACTTTGTTTTGCAGAGTCTTTATTTTTTTCTTTTCCGTTTCTTTACAGAATGCCTACAAAATAATTTCATAGCTTAAACGAGAACCTACTTTTTATGCTAACAGAGTACGTTTAAAGACACCACAAGAAAAATCCCAGACTTTTTTATTTTTAGAGTGGTGTTTTCACCTTCCCTGTAGACATAGAAACTAGCACCATTGCCACTGCAAACTGTTGTTTATGGAATTTAAAGGGAGTTACAGCTACTTTACTTTTCATTTTAGCGAAACCGCTTACAACCAACACCTGCACAGACAATCATTCTACCAAAACGCTGTATATGTTGTGGCAAAGTGAATACTTATAAGAGGAAAAAGAAAAAACCTTTACACAGATGTGAAGAGAAGAAGAACCAAAAGTGTTGCGCAAACAACCATACACGCCATTGCAGTAAAACAGAATGATGAAAAAATACTTAAACTGTGTCAAAATTATGATTTTCTTACGGCCGAAACCCATTATCACAGATCCTGTTATAGGAATTACACGAGACAAGATGAATCATCTTCAGACAGTTCAACACATCCATTACTAGATGAAACTGCTTATCAGAAAACAGAAGATGAGGTGTACAGATGGTTATTTTAGGGTAAGTTTATACGGCCACTCTTGTGTCGTGTCCAACTTAAAACAATTAAGTTCAGCAAAAGAGCGACAAAACGTGACTTCTGTATTTAAACGTAATAAATGTGTTAAACTTAACTATATCAATTTCATAAACAAAACCTGCAGAAAACATGGCTGTTATAGATCGTAGACGCTTACTGGGGTTGCTATATTTTTATAATCTACGACAGAAACGAAAACACGCCGTTCTTCTAAGAACTTTATCTATGTTACTAATCGAACATCACAAAACCATGCGAATACTACAACTGGTTAACATCATTCTTAATAATATAGAAATGCTGAAAAGAATTCTTCATAAATCTGGACCAAGAAAGAGGTCTTGGCGTCGCTTACTTCGTAACCAAGGATGGTGGGAAACAGTCAGAGACACATACAATGACCAGCGTTTTAAGGAAACTTCAGGTTATCAAGAAGGACATTTAACCTAATACTTGATAAAATACCTCCAAACTTGCAGAAACAAGTCATCACAGAAGTGCCTATCCAGCCGGATATGAGATTGGGAATATGTAAACTTTCAAGGGGAGATTATCTCTGTACAATTGCAGAAATGTGTGGTGTGGCCGTTCCTACAGTCATTGGAGTTTGTTCCGCTATTGTCGAAGGTTTATGGGATGATTTAGTCACAAATTTCTTTCCGAAAACTCACCAACAATATGCCGATAGCATGACTGAGTTTGGGTGTGAATGGCAGTTTCCATATGTATTTTCAGCTATTGATGGCTCCCATTCACCCATCAGATGCCCTGCTGGGGGTGCAGAATCAATGAAACAATATTTTAACTTTAAAGGTTTCTACTCGATTGTGCTGATGGCGCTTGTTGACGCAAAATATCGCTTCATTTGGACATCAATTGGAGCTCCGGAAATACTCACGAGTCCACGTATTTCCAATCCACGAATTTATGGGATATAATATGTAAAGGAACAATAATTCCAAACGTATCTCAAACCATCAGTGACGTTGAAATCCCACCCTTAATCCTTGGAGATGGCGCCTTTCTAATGCGATCGTGGATCGTCAAGCCGCACGGGGAAGCAGTCTTGACGGACGAAAGGCGATATTTCAACTTTAGACACAACAGAGCTAGGTTAGTACCAGAAGGTGCATTTGGTAGATTAAAAGGCAGGTTTCGAGTGCTTCATTGAAGATGTGAAAGCAACAAAGAAACTGTAAAACTTATGAGGTTAGCTTGTATTGTCTTGCACAACATTTGCATCGCAGAAGGTGATTTAATACCGAGAAAATATGATACATCTTTCGATCACGCTGCTAACAAACGACGTAGTCAACAAGAGGTTCGAGATCTCCTGGATCTCAGTTATTCGAAACAGAAGCATTTTGATATCACAGGGCAAACAGCAGCTAAAAGTGTTCGTAACGGAACATATTTACGTTTTTTACCACTGCCATCAGTAGATGATAACAACACACCAGGCACACCATCATCATCTATGTCATCTGACAATTCGGTGCCAGGTTCAATGCATGGCTCTGGTTGACAGCTTGGCATAGAGGTTATAACAGAAAAGAGCTTATTGAACCATGCGCCAAGCTCTTTATCCTCCTGAAATCTTTTTATGCCAGAAACTGACTTTACTTTCATTGCAGCATCCCGTCATATAACAACACATCTTTTAAATTTTTGTCTTGTCTGCATGATATCAAATGAATATTTATCTTCCCTCTCATTACAACTTTGCGTCACTTCTTCACTCACCTTTTCATAATACTTTCCATTTTTTGCATTCTTTATGTTTGTCAAAAGCTACTTTTCTTTGTATTTTTCGTTGTTAACTATAACATCTACTAAGTCATTAACAATGGTTTCTGGCCATTGGTATTTCCGACCTTGCTTTTTCTTTGTTTTCTTCTTAAGCTTCTCGAGGAGGATCGGATTAGACATCTTCTTCCGGCATTTCAAACCACACATTCTGCAAATAATGTTATTTATAAATAATAACATGCTTTCGCAGATATTCAAAGAACTAAAAAGATAACTTTTATTCACAAAATCTTCAGTTGCAGCTAGCTATATTATATATTTTTCTACTTACTTGCTCGCATGCTAAGCCTTCGTCAGCCATCTTGAAAATGAAGCGGGAAAAATTCTCCGCTGAGTTTGCATAAAAGATAATAGAAAATGTTTTGACTTCAAATAAAGGATACACCAAATAATATTAAGTACGACACGAAGCCCATTATCACAGATCCTGTTATAGGAATTACACGAGACATGATAAATCATCTTCAGACAGTTCAACACATCCATTACTAGAAGAAACTGCTTATCAGAAAACAGATGATGAGGCGTACAGATGGTTATTTTAATTAATTTTTTATTTCGTTATGATTCATGTGGGCACGTGCCTGGACAAACAATCTTTACTCCAGAAAATTGCCAGCAAGAAGTACTCTAAATTTTTAAGGTTTTAATTCACATACACATATGGTTTTCCATGATAATCATTGCATGAAAATTGATGCAATTAAATAAGAAAGCGCTAGGAAATCTGTCAGGTATTCTTTTATGACTGTTTCTCATTAGATAATGCAGTGATTTATTACTAGGTGTCTTCGTCATTGGTTCGGCAGCTTGAATCATTTACATGTAATTTATATGGGTCAAATACAATGACAGATATCAATGAGCTACGTTATTCCTTGTTTTGCGCAAAACAAGGAAATATTGAATCTTATCAACTGCCACCATACAGTCATTGTTTGTACAAACACATACTGAGGGCAAATTACCAAGCTTTTGTTTGGCAAAATTGTCTTGAAACATTTCCAGCGGAAATTGGAAGATGGAAATCTTACAGTGGATTGGATGAGTGAAGCACCAGCACCAGACACAGTCCTTGAACTGCTCTCATGCAACTGTACTCGTGCATGCAACAGTAACAGTTGTGCCTGTTTTGCGAATGGATTAAAATGCCCAGACATGTGTCGCCTAAAAGATTGTCAAAATGCAGCTAATATAGAGGATGATGATGAAAACGAAAGTGATGATGAAGATGAGAAAGATGAGAACGAGGACTGCGATGAATCAGAGGACGATTACGATTAGAAAAAAACCCATTGCAAAGAGCAAAATTATTTTCCGGCAAAAGGTAAAATCTGGTCTGTAAAATACTCACATGAATAATTATTTTGTCTTTATAAGGTCAACATTGATTGCCAATTTTTTTTGCTAAGACATATGTAAATAAACAATAAAACAGGCAATGGCAGATATTTTGCGGAATGGCAGATATAACCATAAAAACCACAGAATTTTTAGAAAAAAAGCATAATTTCGTAGTGCAACGGGTATGCAGTGTTTCAGGCACTTAGTCTTCCATTCCTTTCCGGCCATGTATCATAGCAAGGCATAAAATCCGTCAACCAAGACATTTATTTCCAACATTTGAAATAGAGACAATAACTCCTGATTTGATTGGCAACTTAGCGTTACGCGGTGTTAGAATCTTATAGATTCGTTTTTATCTTGATTTTGGAAAAAACATCCAGGAGCAATAACAGGTAAGAGGACGGATTAATCGACCCTATGATCACGACTATTTTATGATACAAATGAGTGCATGGAATGTCTGAAAATGCTATGGCGTTCCATAGTTATACGCCAACATTTAATCTCCCCATCAGTCCAGCCTTTCTATTTCATTCGACTGCCAGAAATTAAAAGTCGTATTGATTTCGATATGTCTGCCTTGCACAATGGTGTCAACCAATGAAATCATCGTGTGAAGAAACGAACGCGCTGCACAACTATCAAGGTGATCATTCAGAATTGGATGCTTCCTTCGTCACTTGGCCGATTTTCGCTTCAGTTCTTAACTCTAGTAGAAATTATCATAGACATTCTGTGAGCCGTAGAATATGTCACAACGCGTGGTGCACTCCACGTAATAAATAAAGGGGTATATTCTGGGAACGAAACGTCATACAAGATAACATTTTCAGTCGTAAATAATGGAGGGGAAAATCTCGTTTTGATGAAGTAACTTAGACCGATGATAATTTAACATCATAATATTCAGGTAATAGCTACAACTTTATGAATACAACATTTTAAAGAAACAAAAAGCGAGAACCGAAAAAGAGACATTTTAAGATGTATTTTGACCTGGGTTGAAATTTGTTGTGATCAATGTGTATGCCCCTTATGGGACTCCGTAGATAAAAGATATGTTTCCATTTTTACTTAATGGGAATGTCAGTCAGGAAGTGTTTCAAGTTTGCATGCTTACTTATTACTGTTAAATTGTTCTTTTATTAGGCGGTAATAATGATATTAGTTACTTTCCACGTTGATCGATTACGCATTATTGACTGGCATTTCCATATGATCGACAAGATGAGTATTGTAATTAATAATCCATGGAATGCCTTCAAGCCATGCTGATCCACCAATGTACCACATCCCGTACTTTCCCTGAATATCTAGAATTTTCCAAAGGCAGCCGTCAATCATTTGAGAGGAGGAATAATGAGCGAAAAACCTCCAGGTCTTCATTTTGATGATTTTAATGCTCGTTGCATCAAAATGTCGAAAATGATTAACTAAATGCTTTTTCAGTTCACTTTCTGTCGGTAGGTAAAGGCTAGGTTGATATACTATAAATGTAGTTATTGGTTTGTTATCAGGTGCATTGCGCAGTTTCCTATCAGCATACTGCTTACCGTGATATTGATTAATTGCTCCATAGAAATCAATCATTTGAGTTACAGAATTTTGACGATCATGCAATACATTGTCCATCCAAAAATTACCGGGTGAAGTACTTCTCCTTTCATTTTCACTGTCCACAATACTTGCTGTGAAATATCTTGCAACTGTACCACTGAACAGCTCTCTTTCGATATCGACGTATTTTTCCCAACGTCCCATGCTGGTTTTCATTTCTGGACTCCATATTAAAAAGTCATATCGTTCCCATATTGGTTTCTCGCTTCCTACCTTCTTATGCAACCAAACAACTTTTTTTTCACTTTCAAGTTTCCGATCGACAGAGAGAATGTCCACGTTAAAGGTAACCGGAATTTTTTCACGCGTTACAATTCTTTCCCAAAGCGGTTGAAAGCCACTTTTAAACATCCACCCTAAATATAAAAAAACATCTCAGGTTCATACAAAGTAATGAAAATGCTCCTCCTAACCTTGACTCTATATTTTCCCCTGAATTTGTTTCCTAACAGAAGGAAATTTTATAATAATTAATAATTTTTATCGTTTACTGACCAGTAAGCGGGCGCTCTTTTCTGATGTGTAAAAGTGCATATAGGGCAGGAACTTCGTCCAAACGACCTAAACCAGTGCCACAAAGTTCAAAAGCAAAAAAAGACGTAAGCAGTGTCAGATTATTTCGAATTAAGAATTCCTTTGTTGAACCTCGAGCAAGCCATAATTTCTAAAAATATTAAACAAATTAAATGAATTAAAATAGATTAAATGTAGCAGCTGATCATTTTCGAAATTTCCATAGAAGAAAGAAAACCGTCCTTTTAAAACGCTACCTTACATAACCATTATATACTTAAAGGCATACCGAACAGGGTTTCGCGCATTTTGAGTGCGAACACTCGGAGCAAGTGGTTCATGCCCTTTTTTTTCTTTTGAACTAATAATCTTATTATTAATCGAGCCTACATTAATATGCTGACTGTGGGAAGTTAGCTGATCTGTATTATTCCAACAATTCTTTATCGTTTTCAAATCAAAACAACATGGAGAGAAATTAAAAGAAGAATCACGATCAATTTTTGGTGGCAATACTCGATGCACAGACACAGTTTAGTGCAAAGAAGATAATAAAAATGTATTCTTTAATATTTCTAGTTATGTTCCGTGCAATTCTACAGAACTTTTCTTGATTCTATCTATCTTTGTCTGAGCAATCCTCACAGACAGACACATTTCCCCGACCAGATATTTCCCAGACTAGACATTTCCCAGACCACAAGGTTTTTCCTTTTTAAGTGGATTTACTGCTTGAATCTCATCACTATAAAGGCTCCTGTAAAAGGCCTTAGAAAAGTGTTTGCCATAACGATTCACAAACAGAAGACCCTAAATTTATATTGGGGAATTATCCGTCGGGGAAATTTCATTCGGGGGTGTTTCCTTGGGGAAGTGCCCACTCTTGCTACCGTTTAGAGATCCCTGTCTGTTGCAAATCTTTGAATGGATTTAAATCAACATGATTGAACAAAAAGTTTTGAATTTTCGAAAAAAATATTCGATCAAGATTCTCGGTGACACTTTTTTATCCCTCCGCATTAGAAACAGTCATTTTAAAGGGCAGATAGTTGTGTCTTCGCTTCTATTACTTCTTATTTCATTTCCTGTACTTCATCCAACGTAGTTCTCGCCAACTTTTCTTGTCCCTCTAATCCAGGTTGATCATGTTGGCTCAGCACAGCTTCGATGTCTCTTGTTGTGTACAACAACAGTTTAAAGTTAACGTCCATCTTTTTCTCTGTTTCTCCCATGTTTTCTTTGTTTACATTTGTTGCTCCCTCGCTTCTGATTGCAGATGTCTTCTTGTTGCTCACTGATTTCTGATTGCAGATGTCTTCTTGTTGCTCACTCGCTTCCGGTTGACCTTCTCTTTTATTTATAATATTTTATTTATATTTAATTTTATTCATAGTATTTTCTTTAAACACCCATAATAGGTACATCTAGGTACAAATGTAAAAAAATGTAACTAATAAAATTAAAAATATAGCCACGACACTCTAACTTCTGTGTACATATGTTCCTATAAAATAGTTCTTAATGTCAGTTGGTTTTCATTAAGATTCCAACCATCCGGAAGATTTCGTAGTCTCAATATCAACTCATCAACAACGGCATCATCCAACCAGCCATTTTAAATGTGTTGGTGAATACTTTTAGAACAGAAGGAGTTGAAAATTGACGTCGCGACGTTCACAAATGAACATTACATCAGTTAGAAAGGAATTTTTATATGGTGGAGTGAACAGTTGACTAATGATGACGCTTTGCGTGGATTTATTATGAAGCAGACTAATGAAAAGCTACAGTTTCTGCTGTTCGAGTATGCTGCTGACAGAACATATTTTGAAGGTTTCGTGTAGGATACTTCTGCTAAACTAAGATACATTGATGAGGGATTTTAACTCCATTCTTGATGCTTGAAGTGTCAAACTGAATGTGTAATGTTACTATGGTTACTCTCACGTAAATGATCTACCCTTTTGTTTTCAGACGTTCCTCTGTTGCGTTTAGAGTTGCTTCAAACAATCCTTCTGTTCATTGACATAATACTTATCGTGACGTAATGCAACGATAATAAACCAATCAGCAGACATTTCTTTCTTTGTATTGTTAGATTATTTGCTGATAAGTAATTGATCTCAGCAGTTTCAATTTTAATTCAGTTTTAATTGTTCTCACACAAATTATGCAGAACTATTTTTTCGTGAAGTTAGAAAGTTGTATCGAGAAAATTCGCTTGTTGAGTGAAATGAATGATTTTTTAACTTATTTTAGATGATTGTCTAAAATGGTTTAAGTACAGGTCAACTTTGTTTAAATGGCATTCAACCGTTGTAATTTTTTATTGGTATATTTACTTTGTAAATAAAAAGGTGCAACGGAAAAGACACCATTCGAAATTGTTTATGAGCAGCTCCCCAATTGGAAGAAGATCTGCCTGGCTTTTTGGAAGAAAGTTGTGAAACAGAAACTTGAAACTGAAAGTACTTGATCCGATTGGTACACCACAGTCACAAATTACAAGGATAATTACAAGGATAACGTCGACGTTCAAATAGATCTGCAACCGAATAATTGACGAAATCCAATATAACCAATGTCGTGTTTGTAAATTTCTCTTGATAAAGTTACAATTTCTTTCAAATGTAAATTCGTCCACATAAACGTCTTCTACCATCAATAATAATGATACAATATCGTTATTATTGATTGTTCGCAATAAATCACCATATGTTTGTAATAAAATCACTTCTTAATAAAGCATCATTAATCCAACGATAATTGACGATAATCAAGAACTCACAGTTTGATAACAAAATGTCTTAAACATTTTACCACTACCGCTTTCCCTCGCTTGTTCGTCACCAGCAGTCTCACTAAACATCCCTGTCTTACTGCATGTCCGTTGCCTCATATTCTGAAGGGAGACCTACCTCGAAAGTCTGGATGTTCATCTTCCCAGTGGACAAAATCTTCAAAAAGTCTCTGTGGAGGAGTGTTTTTTATTGAAACAGCAGACGATATTGCTTGCCCTTCCTATAGAAAACACTCCTCCACAGAGACTTTTTAAAGGTTTTGCCCACTGGGTTAATGTTCTTTTGGAAATCATATCGGTCTCAAAGGCGCGCATTTCTTGCGCAACATCGTGTCAGACGCTAAGTGCGTGACGTTTAAGAAGAATCTCCCTCGTTTGGAATCTTTTTTCGGGTTTTCTTCCGGACTCCACTCTATATTTTGAAGACTTTTTGAAACTTTTGGGATTGACAACAAGCTGATATTGTCTAAACCACTTAAAGAAGAATCGATTGCCACAGACAATGACTCCATAAGCGAACCACCACCAGCTTTACAAAGAATGGTGGTCTGCACAATAACAAATGTTAACATCAGTAATAAAATGAAATAGATCATTCAGATCATTTTAAACAATATTGGAACTGTGGGCCATTAACTACTTTGTTGGAAGTCGGCGGAAAAAAGAAACTGTTGCGGATGGAAATACGAGGACTTATAACTCTCGGAAACCTACTTAATTTACATTTTTGTAAGATCAACGGAATCATTTCAACGCATTCAATAACATACTTTGAAAATAAAACATTTCAACAGAATTTAGTTGAACATCGCACTCGCCGCCGTGAATTTGGCATAGTTAGCAGAGTTAAAAAAATTAAGCGGCAGTTTAAAAGAAATTTCAAATAAATTCCACAATTCTTGGTTTAATATGTTTAGTACAACATATTTCGATTTCGTGTGATATACCAGGTGAAATGGAATTAAATTTACAAAAATGATTATCAGCTTTTTCATACCTCTTTTGAAGGCTTAGCAGGAACTTTGTCATATACCCCAAGGATTTCTTCAGAAATCTTCGCATACTTATCCACAGCTTCACTTAGATTTAAATGACCAATAGCTGGGTATACTGATGCATCTGTCCAAACTGTCGTGGCTGCAGGTTTTACTATATCTTTGGATGGAATGAATTCCTTGGCTAGTTGGTAAATATTTTCTCCCAAAAGGGTCTCTGTTCCAAGGTCAATGGGTATGTTTCGATGATAGACTGTCTCAGATTTTCCACCAATTCGTGAAGATTTCTCTAGAATATGCAAATTCTTGAAGCCTTTCTTTTTCAACAGATAAGCCATATGAACACCAGAGGGCCCTGCACCAACTATAGCGATCTTGTCATCAAAGGATTTTGGTCCCGGGATTTTTTGAACAGCTATAACATGGCTGATCGTTATAATCGCGATGAGATGAAGAACCAAACTTTCTTTCATTTTTTCTTATTTATTCTTTGCTCACTAGAAATAAAAAAAATTGGATGTCTCTTATTACTAGGATCATTTTAACTCCGATCCGAAGTTTCCAGAGCGGATAATTTTATATAATCTGGTAACCAAAGAAACAAAAAACTCATTAAGTATATCTCTCATTTGCTTTTCTCCTTTGTGTATGTCATGTCTTTAAGGCCGCAATACACACAAAATTATTCGACAAGAATTTTCATAATTTTATTCTTTTGTGTATACAGAACAAGAATTTGTCAAAATTATATAAATTTATATTTAAATTATATTTATTGTTTGGATATTCAGTTCAACTAAAATAGTAAAATATTAAACGCTTTTTAACAAGATTTTTTTATAATGAATTTTATATATATACAATATTTACAACTACAAATTTAAACGATTACAGGTTAAGCTAATAAATAACGAATTCATTTAACAGAAACCAACACTGTTATATCCAAGAAATTCCAGTTACCCTTTCTAAGGCGAGAGTAGCTGGGTTCAACCTGTGACAGTTGAAAAATTTAAAAATTTATAAAAACTAACATTTTTAAAACATTTTAGAGAAACAGAAAACTTATGTTAAAAACAAAAACGCAACGGTTTAATCAAAATGCTTAGTCGGCACTTTTTAGCCATAATGGCGTTTTTGCCACGAGGGTCATTCTGTTTTCCACGAGGATCATTTCACTGTTTTCAACAGCTTCACAATCCTTAACACATCTATCTCTACAATATCTGTTGTGCGCGACATAAGAAATGTTGAGCGCAACAAATTTAATGTTGTGTACAAACTGCCCTGTTTCCAACAAGTTTATTGCTGTTGCACAACGGTTGTACAACCGCAACAACAATTTTATTTTGGAAACCAGGCTTTACAAAACACGAGTTCACAGTTTGGAAAATATAATAGCTCACTTTAAAATAGAAGAAATTAACAAGGCTCTGACCGAGAAGGTGCTTCCACTGCACCATCGCCACATATATAGTTTAATTAAGCTGTAGCTTAATTAAAGGGATCCTACCATCTAAAATGAAAATTTGTTATTTGTTTATAAACCAGGATAAAACAAGATTGCCATCGGACTTTTTTGAGAGAAGTGAATCACTGCTATGCAACACTGCAAAAACGTTCGCCAAATGCAGCCGCCATTACAGCCTTTCGCTTCGCTCCTTCGATTCAAAATTCAGTTATAGCGTCGAGTCCCCACGCACCGTCTGACGTATGAGTGGACTAACGAATATAAAAAGACTGTACTCGCCCAGTGGAGATCCACTTGTTCAGACCTTTTTAAGGCTCGTTAAACACAATTATCTATAGCATAATCAACCACAAGTATAAGAGAGGTAAAATAACAAAAAAGTGTAATGAAATTCAAATCCATTTCCACAAACAAAACAACATTTTACTCGAATTTCCCAAGAATCGACTTTTCGGTCATTTCCCAGAAGCAAATTCAAAATAAACTTTCGTCTTTACCAGTCAAATGAAAAGGCCCAAACCAAATTAAGAGTTGAATTGAAGTACGCACCACCCTTGTTTCTTTCTAATTCTCACCAAACTGAACTCTCTGTTATGATAGATCAACTTGGCGTTTATCATTAGAGACTGGGGCCTACTCCGAAGTTTGTCTTGATGAGGAAGAAGCGAATTCTCGGAAAGACGGTACAATATTAAAACATAATTTGGCTGATTATCGACCTTTGCGGGTTTTTTATACCTTTTAAGATATGGGGATGTTTTATTACAGATGTTTTTTTTTACAGAATATTGTTTTAGATGGTAGGATCCCTTTAGAGGTTATACTTGACAGTAATAAACGACAGTTTGATTTCTTCAATATCTTGCTTTTACACTGACCAACTCTAATGCCTGATTCACAATTACGAAGTAGACGCAGAAGTTAACACCACATATTGAGTGGATGGTCAATTTAGGAAAGATGGAGATTGATAGATGAATTTTTATAAAATTCTGTGCAATGAAAGTATAGATATTTAAAATAAAATCAGTCTCCTGTATATATCCTTCATCAAGAACTGATTGATACCACCACACGTACTTTGTTTTCATTGTTTGAGTTTAAGTGCATCGTAAATATGTTTATGAAGGTTTAGATTCAGACTGTGAAACTACACTACTACACTCTCATGATACCATGCCAGTATTATAGGTGGTACACTGTCTCAATGTGGGTGTACTAATCTCTACTACTTGTACAGCACAGCAGTCTTAGGGATAAGTGGCCAGCAGTTAGCACCTCTGTGGCACACACATGGGGTAAACCACTGGCCACTTATGTTCAGAGTATCCCAGCATTCCACTGGGGACACTATTTAAATCCCTAGTGCCTCATGGTTCAACCTCCTCATCATATTCTCCTATTACACAGCACAGGAAAATATTTATTGATTTATTTACATGTACATATTTACACTTTGCGCCTACAACAACTTCATATCCAAACAGCTTGGGGCTTGGAATTAAGGTTGTTGATATGTTTTATTATTATGTTTATAAATGTTTTAGAAAAATCACACCTAGGATTATAGTACAACCCTCGCTTTTCTTCGGGTTGATTTCAAAATTTTGTTAAAAACCTTATGACACTTTAGGAGATTGTTTTGAGAATTTCGGATTGTTGAACTCACCCTCAAATACATGTGATTACAGTACAAATCACTCACCCTCAAATACATGTGATTACTAGCACAAATCACTCACCCTCAAATACATGTGATTACAGTACAAATCACTCACCCTCAAATACATGTGATTACAGTACAAATCACTCACCCTCAAATACATGTGATTACAGTACAAATCACTCACCCTCAAATACATGTGATTACTAGTACAAATCACTCACCCTCAAATACATGTGATTACTAGTACAAATCATTAAATCATTTTTGTTTCTTAGGTTATGCTTTTCATTTTAATCCCTTTTTAATATAATTATATAATAATATAACATAATAATTATGTAAAATAATGTAAATTTATAACGTTAGTGAAAAGACATAAAGAAAAAATGATTGATGTCAAAATTTGAACAAATGGAAATCATGCTTTCCCTATAGCTAATTCCTTTATTTTCGACTTCAACATATAATTTTTTGGCCCACCCGTTATATATTTTTCACAGCGATGGAGAGCAGTGTGAATCGATTAATTTTCAACAACAAAAACAGGTGCTGGGATTTGAGTTGCTGATATTGTGAACATAGGCAAACTAAGCACACCAGGAGACTCAAGTCCATACGTGCGATGCCGTTGGACGTTTCTTGTGACAAAGTGAGTATGCATGTGCACCATATAGCGTGTATGCGTAGATGAATTTCAAATGTTTTTATCAGGTTAATTATAAGCTTGTACACTGTGTAAACTTGAAATCAAAGGAAATTTATGAAAATACAGATAAAGTGCTAATGTCTATAGAAAAAGTCTTATTGTGTTTACATTTGACCACAGGAGTCTATCAAAGTGAAAGAGACCACCTACCAAGATGACTTAATCATAAACTGTTGAAACATTCAGTAATTATCGAACAATGAATTATATGGTTGGAAGACAATTTGTATATTTGTACCAAGTATACTTTCAAGAATTTTTATCAGAAAAAATTTCTTTTTTATCCTTTTTTAAAAAAAACAAACTTGATTTCTAGTTGAATTGCTTGAATGCCAATTCTTATTATGTATAATCCTTTTATCCCTTATGTTTGAAATGCATTATACAGGTTTTTGTCTAAAAATGTTCTTGCAAGGTCAAGACTTTTGTTTAACATGGCCTACAATTATATACACTTTCTTTATACACATCTTTTGTTCTTTTTTTTTAATTTTTCATAATGTTATTTCTAGGTTTTTCCTGGTATGACAGAAGAAAGTGCACTTGGTGGAGTGTGAGGTGAGATGGGTATGAATTGTTACTTTCATCCAAATGAGCATGTGTGAATGTCCAAGGGAAAAAACTAACATGGAATTTATAGGTTGAAATTATAAATAATTAATTTAAGAACAAAAGAATTATATAACTTTAAGTTTACCTATAATCTATCTATAATAAATAAACTATTATAAATTATATATAATATATATATAATATAATATATAATATATATATAATATAATATATATAGGTAATTGTTTACCTGATAAACCTACAATATAGATGAAGTTATAGGTATATAGGTAATCTTTATCTATAACATAGATTATAGGTAAAAAAATAGGTAATATAGGTATATCTTTATTATATAATTCTTGTCCCTTGGCAGTCACATATGTTATCGCTTCAAGTTCTCAATTTTTTGCTTATCATTCGACCAACATAAAAAATCAGGCAAGGGGTCAGGGTTTGAAATCTCATAAACGCTGAAATATATATATGCTATTCATTTAATTGGATTCAATTAATTGTTTCCAATATATTGAAAAATATAATTTCAAAGATTGGGCGATTTTACCTGTTTTTGCAATTTGGATTCGATCCCCAAAAAAATAGTCGGACATTTTTGTTCAAATTTCATCAAACTTTTTCTTTTGTTTCTATTGTTGGAAATAGAAATTCAACTAAGTTTTGAGTATATTCGTAAAGAAAATGATTATTTAGCAGTCAAAGACTATGACAATCACAGTGTTTAGAACAGACTGAAGAGTTGCAACTTGCAGAGGAAGGAGAAAAGTCTCAAGAATGTAATGTCCCCCTTTTATCATAACATAGATGCGAAAGCCTGCAGTTGAATTTCTTGCAAAAGAGTTATTCCTGCACCAAGCCTCGGGCCTGTGGTTTAGCCATGGTTTAACCTGCATGGACCTTTTGCGTGATTTTTTTGTTTTTTCGTACAACAGTTTTTTCGTACAACAGTCAACGTAGCACATTTTCTCATTTACTTCCTTATACTCCAACACATTCCTTAATTTTATGGGAACAGTGTGAACAAATGTTCTCGTACAATAAAATGTCCCATTTAGAATATTTTGTAATAGGTGTGTAAACAAAGGAGTGAACCAAACATGATTATTCATCTTTGAAAGCGATTGAAAATAATGTACCCGTGTACAACCTCATGCTGACATCATCATTACCGATGCAGACCTTTCAGTTACTTCTATGAAAGTCATCATTTAAAGCAACAAAATAGTAGCTTATCTGTATGACCAAACGAAGATCAAGCAATACAACAATTTCATGTCTTGTCTCTCACCTGTTGTTATTGTTCGTGCTCATGTGCTGAGATCATCATGATGTAAGATTTTGCTATATTTATAACAACACATGTCTTTAAGCTGCAGATCTCCGATACAAGTTTTGATGAACACATCAGAAGATATTTGCACAAAAAATGTTATGGACGGGAAACAGGAGATATAATCATCAACGCTTTTAGTAGCTGCAACATCTACCATACAGTACCAAAGGAGGACCCTTATCCGCAAGTGGACACCTAGCGAACGGACGTTTCTTCGCTAAGTTGCCGATGTACTAAGTTGCCGATGCACTGAAAAGTCTGGACCAAATGAATGCTAAAATTGATATACTTAGTGATCTGGCAATATCGAAAAACACTAGCAACTTACTTCTCTCCCGAATTAGATCTCTGGAAAAAAGCTGCGGACATTCAGAACAGTACTCGCATAGAGAATGTCTCGAAATCCATGGTATCCCAACCAGTGTAAATAGCGATGATTTGGAGAATAAGGTCTTAGAGATTTTAAATAAAACTGGCACTGAAATAACAAACTCGGAAATTGAGGCCAGTCATAGAATCGGTAAGGAAGGTAGGACGATTATTAAACTGTCGAAAAGAAAACTTGCTCGTTCAGTTCTGGCTAATACGAGTAGATTAAAATCTCTGGATACCTCGATATTTGGATTTTCTGAATCTCCCAAAATTTATTTTAATGAAAGCTTATGTGGTATCTACAGAGGCATTTGGACAAAATGTAAGAAACTGTTTAAAAGTAAACATCTTTTTACTTTCTGGACCTTTAATGGGAACGTCAAAATAAGAATTAACGAAGATGAAAAACTGATATCAATATTACACGATCAAGATCTGGAAGTGTCGTTTCCACACATTAATATTGATGATTTGCCAAATTAAGGAGTGACATTTTATTTCGCGACAAGCGAGACGTATGGAATAGATGATGTTTGATCGTACAGCTTTGCATTGATACCGTCACTTTGGTTTATTAGAATGCTGTTGTAATGGCGGCCATGCTGCGTGTCGTGTGAGCTTTTATTAATCTTTATAATTTACGAAATTCTACGTAGTTCTTATCAGCCAAAGGGTCTCTCGTTCTACTCGTTTTGAAATACTGTTCACTAGGGAAACTTTCTTTAAAAATAATCACTTAACATTCCTAATAAAACAGCTTTAGTGAAATAAAACTGCATCCCAAAAACTCCCTTTTTCTGTTGTTCATTATACCAGTGTAGCTCAAGCTAACTTCGACTGGTACTTTTTGTGTTTCTGTGTTTTATGTTTTTGTTAGTGTTTAATCTGTGTTCATGATTAAGGATCCATGTGGGATTTGTAGGAAATCTGTTCATTCTAATCACAAGGCAATATTATGTGATATTTGTGATAAGTGGGTTCATGTTACATGTAATGGTCTTAGTTCAAACGACTATGATCGCTTACTAAATTCACCTTCCTCAGAAAAATGGCTTTGCTCTAAATGTATTGGATCTAATCTAACATTTGGTCAAACTGTTCCTCCTCTGATATTTAACAAGAATCTGTCCACTATTGAAATAAAAGATTTTTTAGGCAAATTGGCATAGTTTCAGTATCATTGGAATCACTGAAACAGAATTCCAAAATAGTAACCCTCGTGTTAATTTAGTCTCCTTGGTTATAACTTTGTACATACTCCAGCAAAAGGTGTAAAAGGTGGTGCTCTACTTTATGTCTCAGAGGCTTTGCATTTCTCTAAACGACTAGACCTTGATAGCCTGGCATATAAAGACGGTCACCTTGAATCTAAATTCATTGAAGTTATTCACCGTAATGATAAAAATGTTATTGTTGGATGCATTTACAGGCGTCCTACCATGCCTGTGAATGAGTTCAACAGTGACTTTTTAGGTCCACTTCTAGACAAAGCCTCTTCTGAAAATAAATTGATTCTGCTTATTGGTGATTTTAACATTAATCTTCTGAAAGTCAACTCACAAAATGGTTCTGGTGACTTTCTAGATATGCTTTACTCATATCATTTTCTCCCTCATATAATTCTCCTATAAACTATTAAGTACCTTGGTGTTCTCCTAGACAATGATCTTAGCTAGAAGTCCCAAATTAATAGTGTTGCAACTAAACTCAAGGGCCAATGGAGCTCTTTCAAACATTCGCTATCTTGCACGTCCTGCACTATTGTCATTTCAAGCAATCTCTATTTCAAATTTAAAGTATTTAAGCTCTCGGACATAATTCATTTACAAAATGTTCTACTTCTCCATTATCTATCCCACAATAAAATGCCTGATGCAATTCAAGCTACTTTCGCCTATAACCCCTTACATAGCAAAACTACTCGTGCGTTTGAATCTGGTCTTTTAAAACTCCCCCTTGTCACTACAACTTGTTTTGGCAAAAATTCGATCAGATACAGTGCGCTTTGTTCTTGGAATCACATCCAGTCCCTACTACCTACTAAGCTAACTAATTTCCACAACATTAAAAGTAACCTAAAAAATTGCCTCTTAGCTTCTTACAAATTCTACTGTTTGTCCTGTGTTTTGTGTCGTCTGGTACGTCCTGTTCCTTGTCCACCTGTATTTGTAAGGGGTGGCCATTGTCTCTTGGTTTTTGATAGTAGCAATGGTCTCCCTCCTTTAGCATATTTTTTTTTTCTTTGAAATTTTTCTGATCTGATTAAATGTATATATTATGCTATTGGTAAATAAATTGATTGATTGATTGATACGTTGGTCAGCATTTTTGAAAAGGAAGAAACTACCCAGTCGGCACAGACCTCTTTTAGACGTCTTTTTTATGTCTTAATTAAGTCTGGGGAAAGACGCATTTTCGAAGACGCTTTTAAGACGTCTATAAGACGACTTGAATAAGCTAGACGTCTAAAAGATATCTTAGAAATGACCGGATAAACTTGGTTTTACACGAGATGTCTTTTAGACGTCTTAACAAAGATCTACCTAAGACGTGTTATTCAAGACGCATTTTAGACGGCTTTTCCCGCGCTTTTTAATTTTTCAATTTACAGAGACGGGGGACTAACTTTAACTTTTATTCGTATCTCAAACATTGTTATTCAATAAAATGTACGATTAACAAATAGAACAAACTTTTATAAGTTTTATAATGAAGATATAATCACATATGCAACCTTTTTTGAAAAATGCTTGTTTTTCAAACGTAAAATAATTCCTTTGTAACCCTCTGGTGTCGGCTCTAAATGTTTTGGTGAAGAACTGATTTTCGCGTGAAAGCCTTCGACAAGTTCGTGCTTATGCTATATCTAATAAGTAAATCTTTTGGTTTTTTTTGCATAGTAAGCAGAGTTTCCTTCGAAGTTTTGTTGTGGTTTATAAACAGAAAGACAGACAAGAGGGGAGGCAGGGTTGGCTTAATTTTACCTAGTCACTTTCGCTAAGCCTTTATAAGTTTTTTAAATGTTTTTTTATGGAGGAACTTTTCTTGACTTTTTCATCAACTTGTAAACAGTTGATTATGTCAGTGATGGGGGGGAGACGACCATACTTCTTGTCTCTAGCGCCATAGGCATAGCTACAGCTATAAATGGCATTATATTCTTCATCATCATGTATTTTTGTTTCTCTCATCATTCCAGGGATATTGTTGTGATATTTGTTGATATTTGTGATATTGTTGTTGTGGATTTATTATTTGGTTTCTGAACTTTTAAAAATACAGTACGTTTTGGTAAGTTTTTTAGCTTATATATATAATATAAAAATAGCTAGCAATGCTGTGGTCAGCAAAGTGCCTAATCCTTGTCCTCTTGAATCCTCAACAGAATTTTCTAAAATTTCTAAGTTTCATTTACGGATCACACAATCCAATTTTAATAATTTCTTTTCTTTTAATTCCCATGTAAGCTCCTTAAAATATGAGCGAATCACAGAAACGACAGAAAAGACGAGCCATTAAAAGATTTACTTGACTGTAACCTAAGTTGTGCGAGGATATCAAGCAGTGATGACCAAGAACTACCGAGTTATACTGAATCATTTGACATCGACCCACAATCATTAGAATCTGATATTGACAAACATATGGATTCTGTTCTTTCTTCTTCTGATTGTTCTGAATCAGAAACTGAATCTTCAATGGAACAGTTAACTTTTTCTGGAAAATTGGCTGACTGGGCTCTCAGGTACAACTGCTCTAGGGAGTCAGTTAACGATTTGCTGCATATTCCGATTGAAAAAGGCCATAATGACTTGCCAAAAGATGCCCGAACATTATTGAAAACCCCAAGAACTATTGACACTGAGAATAAATGTGGTGGCACATTCAAATATATCGGCATAGCTCCTGGTTTACAGAAAACTCTGGAATGCTCGGCAGACATAATTTCTAAGTCTGCCTTAAAGATCTTTGTTGATGTGGATGGGTTACCATTACATAAGTCGTCAAAAGGGCAGTTTTGGCCTATTCTTGGAAGTATTGTCGGTAGCCCATTGTTTTTATAATAGCTTTGTTTCATGGATTTTCGAAACCTGATTCTTTGAACGATTACCTTGGAGATTTCATCGATGAAGTTAATAAACTGAAGGAAAATGGATTCAGTTTTAACGATAAGAAATAATCCTTTACAATAAAAGGTTTTATTTGTGATGCACCTGCAAGGGCATTTTAATTTAAAATACATTAATATACATAAAATTTAACACATATAACAACATCAAATGTTCTTAAGGAGTCGGAAAAACAAACTACTACTAATGAAAATGTCTAAAAGACGTCTATGTAAAGATGTCTTTTAACCGGACAAATCAGGCTATATTTAGACGTCTTTAAGACGTCTAGAAAGACGTCTTTTTGCCGGCTGGGTGGTCATCTCGTTCTACTTAATCATATCACTCCAATGAGGGGCTACCCTGTCAATGGCTGCATCAAACTCCCTAAATCGGGAAAACATTATGAACCAATCCTACCATCTGGAAGAAACAGCGGTAAGACTTGAATATAAGGGGTTGATCACATGCTCCTTCTTCTCCCCTGGTAACACTTTTGAGCTATTCACCTCGTAACGTGGCATTATAAATCGTTATCAAAGTACACAATATTGACATTATGTATGACGCCAACCAAAAAATATGTTTTATAACAACTAAAGTGCCCTTTTCTCAAAGATCATCAGTGACATAAATGGAAAACTTTCATACAACGTTTCGTTTCCAGTTTATATGTATGTCTAATGCATGGCGGATTCAGGGTCAGTCAAAAAAGTGGAGGAGTTCAATGTAATGATCTTTCTTTTCAGTCTTAAGTGTCAATTAGTTTACTTGCACGTTTTCCTTTTCTGTTTTAATGCCTAAACTCTCCTCCACATATTCTGACTGAGCTCTGGCTATGCCTCTGTAATTTTTACGAAACTTATATGTATGGTATATATTTGGAACCTCTTCCTTGGCAGTGGTCAAGTAACAAAAAGAATTGTCGGTTCTGAAAGAGGTATAATGCACCTGACAGGTTTTCAAAGTGCTATTTTTTTCTCGCCTGAATACTTTGAAGCAATCACAAATGCCTATTGTTCGGTAAATTTCCAATCATCAGTATCGTCCGTTTTCCATGTTTGCATGTGTTGGGTGGATTCTGATTCTGACTTCCATGCTGCCTTTTTCCCTAAGTGGATGCCCCCTTGCTAAACTGCCATCGACCATAAAATCCACTATACTCACTAGACTAAACTTTTATACTTCCATTCGTTTTAGATGACCAAACCATTGCAACCTCTATTGTTGTATACATTCTCTTAAATTATTTAATCGCATACTATTAACCAACTCCAAAAAGATACTTTGACACTTTCTCACTAACATCACACATCTACCTTACCATTCTTTCATCATTCCTTTATATTCATCTATTCAGGGAATACGACATTTTGATAAAAAAAATTAGGTTTTGAGTTTTTATTCCCGATCTTTTACAACGATTTATTACACCCCTGGACAAGAAAATTGCACAGTGCACCACAATGTGTGCATTTCTATTTGTTGGCAGTGTGGCGAAATCAGCCAAAAATCGGCCAAAAATCAATATGATGGGTGAAACTTTTCTTTTAGAGTGATAAGCTGAAGCAAGAGATAGTTGTGAGTTGGCAAGTCAAATAACCAAGCCTGGAAAGTGGAAGCGAACTAGCCGTGGTTATACTCACGTCAATACACCTTTCCCGAGTTTCTGTTTAAACACCATGTTTTCCTAGATAGTACATCTAACCTTGTTTTTATGTAATCAATAATGTTTTAACTTTCCCAGTGGGCAAAATATTCAAAAAGGCCCGGTGGAGGAGTGTATTTTTATTGAAACAGCGGGCGATAATGCTTTCCATTCCTATAGAAAACACTTTTTGAAGATTTTCCCCACTGGGTTATTACCTAGTCTATTACTAAAACTCCCAGTAGAATGATTAGAGGCAATTTTGATATCTAAAACGAGGATGTACTTACTAGGCAAAAGTGGTCCAGTCATAATCTGTGAAGATTTCAACATCAACCTGTTATCGAACACTCTATCGACTCGCAAATACAGAGATATACTTCAGATATTTAGTTTGGAAAATGTAGTGAACAAACCAACAAGAAAAGGTGTGTCACTAATTGATCATATCATCACCAATATTCCTAAAAAGATCTTGCACACAGACGTCATTCCCTGTGAAACAATCAGTGATCACGATGCTCCCTTTGCAATAATAAACATCCGAAGCGACTTGTTCGCACCACGACACAAATATGTACGAAATTTCAAAAACTTCTCATTAGAAGAATACTGCATGGACTTCAGCCACATACCATTCAACATCATATATGCATTCGATGATCCATGTGAACAACTAAACACTTCCAACTCACTAGTGATTGAGTGTATTGATCGTCATGCACCACTGAAACGATACAAGATGACAAGACCACCTGCTCCCTGGCTAAAAGACCTTGATCTGTCACAACAACCGTACATCGGACACAGAATCAATCGGACTGGAACGCTTATAGAGACGTCCTGAATAAATTAAAGTCAAGCATAAAAATAGCAAAACGTACGTTGTACAAAAAGGCATTATCGTCAAAACGTCCAAAGGAGTATGGCAGACTATACACAGGATTCTACAACCAAAACCAATTGCCGCAGACCCAGATCGCCTTAACGGCCATTTCAACAAAGTAGCCGAAAAACTAACTAACAAAAAGCCAGAAACAATGAAAGAACTTGATAAAGCAATCCATGATCTAGCTGAACCTAGCGGAAAGCCTTAAACTTAGGCTGGTAACCTATGATGAAATCAAAGAAGCCATTCAGAAAGTAGGGAACGATTGTTCTACAGGTCCAGACAAGTTACCAAATCATCTTCTAAAAACTGTACAAGAACACATCATATCATCATTGACACACATCATCAATAATTTCATCCAAACCAACAAATTTCCTGACGAGTAGAAACAAACAAAAATCACACCGATTCCAAAAGTCACAAATCCTTCGTCACCAATTGATTATCGTCCAATTTCAGTCCTTCCTGTGTTATCCGAAGTTTATGAAAGAGTGGTACTGTAACGACTTTGTGAATTCATAGACTCGCAATCACTCTACCAATCAACACAGTTCGGTTTTCGAAAGTCATATTCTACCATCTCCTGTCTCCTAAAACTACGTCATGTTATACTTCAAGCCATGACCAAGGGTGAAATAACGATCGCTATTTTTGCAGATTATTCAAAAGCCTTTGATACAATTGACTTTAAAACACTAATTTATAAACTCTACAAACTGAACATCTCCAAATCCTTCCTTTTCTGGATCACTGACTACCTCTCGAACCGATCGCATTTCATTCAAATCGACGATAACAATTCTAATATCCTCAACTCTGGCTTTGGTGTACTGTATGGATCCATACTGGGACCTGTCCTCTTCAATCTCTACGTGGAAGACCTGAAAAACCACGTAAAATACCCAATTTCCATCCAATACATAGACGATACTACGTTATACATCCACTTGAAGATGACATAAATGAACTTCAAAACTTTTAATAACAAGAAGACAAAGTTAATAACTTTCTCCACCAAACAACTTTCCTGTACACACCAGCTTGATAAGAACAAAATCCATATAGCATGCAATGGTGATAATTAGAACAAATACAGTCTACAAAATTATTAGGTGTCACATTCGATCAACATCTTAACTGGAATGAACACATCAACAATGTGGTAAAAAATTGCTATATAACGTTAAAAACCCTACGGAACCTAAAAAGATTGGTAAACTTTAATCTTATGAAACAGCTGGCAACAACTCCCATTCTTTCGAAACTATGGCAAAGCAATTCTCCACAATGTACCAAAGTATCTCCATAAACGTACCAGAGTATCTCCATAAACGATTTCAAAAAGTGCAAAATGCTGCTGCTGGATTTATTTGGAAGAAACGTGCGGATGTCATGGACGTACTCAGCATGCCATGGCTGCCAATAAAGGAACGATTCGAATACTCAACTGCCGTCATCGCCTTCAAAGGTATCCAAAAAATAGATGCACCCAAAAACATCCACATTCACCTCATCCACAATAATCATGAAAATATTGGCCCTACGATCATATGCAACAACAAACACCAATCCTTTCAAAGTGACGCCACACAAATCTTCAACGACCTACCAAAGACCGTTCGAGAAAGGGAAAAATTATACAGTTTCAAACGAAAGACATTTAAATATTTACTGGATAAAACTATTACTATAGCTATTGCTAGAAAAAAAATTAATTTATATAAACGCAATGCATATATATATATATATATATATATATATATATATATTATGAATTTATGCAATTATGTTCCAAAATAACTGTCTGGTAGTCGAAATTTTGTGGAGGAGAATGTTAGCTATTAAAGCATAAACGAAAAGCGTGCAAATAAGTCTATTGGTGATACAGACTGGAAACAGAAATTATGTTAAGGTGCTCCTCCACAAATTGCGACGACTAGACGACCTCTAAATCCGCCACTGAAAATGGAATACATTCGATAATTTTTCTGCTATTCATTTTTATTATTGTAGTCAAAAAGACCTCTAGCCTCATTGTGATGCAGCGTATACGTTTGGTCTTTCCTGTTTTGAGCTTCATGGATTTACTTCTCCCTGTGATATTTTTTTGATTTGAAATATTCAAAATATAGCGAACTGAAGTAATTGCATTGCCATGGGCTCCGTGGCGCACTGGTAAGGTAGTTAGCTTTGGAGTACATCGTATTCGAGGTTCGATACCAGTTAAGGGGAGAACTTCGCTTAACAGATAAAGGTAGAGGTTCGCTTCACACTGAAGGGGAAAGCTTCGCTTAACAGATAAAGGTAGTGGTTTCGCTAAACAGATAAGAGAGAATTTCGCAAAACAGTTAAGGGAGACATTCGCTCTACAACTAAGGAAGGATTCACTACACATGTAGGGGAGGGGATATATTCGCTACGCAGGCAGACAACCCACAAGCATATCACCAAAACCGACTTAAAAACCTCCAACCAATGCCGCACAGAGGAAAGAAAGAAAAGGGGAATGTTACCAAAATTTTCCGGTTGCAATGGAAGTATTTTAAAAAAAAATAAAAAAAATCGCTAAAAAAAAGTAGTCTGGTGGATATTGTTGCTTGTTAATATATAATGTGAAATTTGAAAACTATTTTTTTCCAGTTTGTAGAGGTTAAAATTGGAGACTTGCACAATATTGCATGCAGACATCAACGTTTAACCACTATAAACTCAAAAAAAACAGTCTTTAAATTTTACACTATATCTCAACAAGCAATGATATCCACCAGACTGCTGGTAAGTGATTTAAATAAAACATTTCCTGAGAAATTCTTCATACAAAATCTCAAAGTGATCTCTGACTCGTCGTTATTAGATAAAACACGCAGCTGAGGTTCCTGTTGCGAGCCACCGCCACTGCCGCTGCATCCGAAGGTCGTTTAGAACCCTATCGACCTGCACCTCCCATCTTTTGACACACCCACACCTGTAAAACTGGTCCTGATGGGAATCCCAATTCCAAAAAAATAATAATATTTTTTGGAGGAAATCTTTCTAATAATCAAACTAGTACCTGCCTTAAGATAACCTGTCATAGATTTTAATTTGAATGACTTCTCGCAATCTGACGGAAATTCTCTCGTTTCATTTTTGAAAAATAACCATCAGCAAACTTATGCAACAAACAAAAAATCCCATTCTATTGGAAAGAAAAACTCTATTATAAGTCATTTCTACGTTTTTTAACGACTTTCAAATCTCGAAGAACTCTGGGTAAAAACGCGAGAAGGCATTCATGTTTAGGAATTGTTTCAACTTCTGGACTAAAAAACCCCGTACAGATAACCAATTTAAAACTGCATCGAAGAAAGCACATAGATATTACACAAATTGCATAGGGCAAAAAACGTGACTCTACCACATATCAAAAACGTGACTCTACCACACATCAAAGAGCTAATGTTAGATCCGAGACTGTTTACAATAACTTGGGGTAAAAACCTTGAAGTTGAAACAAAACATGTAAACATTTTTGAAAAACACAATTATATAAACAAAATTCATAAGTTCTTTAAATAACATGGACGCAAAGAAAATGGCATCTAAAGACATTTAGAATGGAAACTGAGAGATTAAATGATCATAAAAACAATATTGTGTATTCAGTTTTGAATTTTTGGTAATCTCGATGTTTTTCGAATAATTTTCCGATTGATATGATCTGTTACAAACTTCTTCCTAAGTTATTTTAAGATAATCTTGGTGCATCACAACAACACAAACTAAGAGCACTGGTGATGAAGTTGCTCAATGTGTGTCTCTCTCTCTCTCAGTTATCCATTCTGTTCAGTTTACCAAAAACTTGGGAAGGTACCTACTTATCACTTACCCTACCTAAGTGAATGAAATTATAAAAAGAGTCCCGTACACTTAAGTCCAAACCCAGGGACAAACTGTTACCAGATAACAATGGAGTGGGAAGGTAGCTTTAAGCCCTCGCAGGCCAACAACAGAAAACCATCAGCCTGTTATACCTAACTGACCAGTCAGTAATCGACCACCAGAAATTTCAGAAGAATTCAACAAGCAATATCGTATTTAAGTCATTTACCTTACAACTAGAATTGCTATCCTCCAAAGAAATCCAAAAAGACTTTCTTTATAAATTCATACACAGTCCGTTCGTGAGTAATGAATTGTCTCCAAAAACGATTTCTACTACACGGTAATCGCACCAAGTGATCGACAACACACACTGTATCTATGCATTCCAAGTAACGTCGCGTCATGTCACGTGTGAACGTGTTCGTAAATCATGTATCCTGTCTTTATCAAGGCCAAGGTGACAACTGTTTACGGAATGTCAGTACTTTCCAAATCTGCAGTATTTAAATGTTACACTGCATCTCAACAAGCAATAATATTCACCAACTGCTTGTTAATGATTCATATACAAAAGTGTGTGAGAAATACTTCGTACGAAAGGTGATCTCTGTCTTATTGCTGAGGTTATGTTTTTTAACATCGACACCAACGTGATGAGTGTTTACAGAATTTTGAAATCACATATGTCAACACTTTCTGTACACCTTCAAACACCTTCAGCAAATTCCACAAGTGTCAAAAAATCATGTTTGCTTCTAATGAAATTTCTAGAAATATAAATACGATCATGATAGAACAAGAATATAATACAAAAGTTTTTGGGGAAGATGAGGTCGTGTCTGATGAGGTTTGGGTGGAGGGGCTCAGGGCATAGTGAGAACTGGTCACGAACATTGTGTTTGTTTGTTTGTTTATTTATTTATTTATTTATTTATTTATTTATTTATTTATTTATTTATTTATTTATTTATTTATTTATTTATTATTTTTTGTTTTTTTTTTGTAAGAAGGTCTAAGTTATCCAGCATACAATGCAAATAGATTACTTTAGCTTGAATTCGAGCAATTTAGGTGACTTATGACGTCATTCTGGTCTGGTCTGTCAAAACACAGATTTCACAAAAAAATATTTGTTGACATATTAATATTGGAAGTATTGTTTTAAGAATTCTGAAAAAAACATAAATATTGATCTTAATCCTTGGATCAATGGTTCGAACGAGTCTACAAAGCCCCATCAACACTAGTCTTGTTTTTGTTCATCTTAGAAAAAGTGACAGTTTTAATTTTACTAATAAATAAAGGGTTCTTCTCAAACCTTATCGGCCATTTTTAAGACAATGCAACGCCGAATTGGAGAGTATAGTTCTTACTCAGAAAGAAACACCTTTGCTTATACCTATAAAAATGGGGAAAACGTGATGATCAGATTTCGGAATGGAAATACAACTTCGTTCCAGTGCTTCAGCGCCTTTTTGACATGCGAAACGATGGCGCATATCAAAAAGGCGGAAAAAGCCCTGGGACCGCGGTTGGATGGAAATGAAGACTTTGTAGGAGTGGAAGAAATTGTTGATTTGGAAGTTGTTTTATTGTAAACAAAGGATGTATATATTGCATATGTAAAACAGAGAAATATAAATATTTCATATTAATTCCTCTGTGTTTTTTTTTTTTTTTTTTAATCAGAGGCGTAGCTAGAGCTTTGTCAAAATTTGTGGAGGAGAGTTTAATCATTTAAAGTAGAAAAGGAAAACGTGCAAGGAACCTAATCGATACTTAAGACTGAAAAGAAATATCGTAACGTTGGACTCTTCCACATTTGTTTGACTCCTCCACTTTTATGGATTGACCCTGAATACGCTTATGAGAATAAACCCAAACTGAGCACGTTTTTAAAGGGGCTATGACTGACGTAAAAAAAAGTAAATAAACACAACAATCACACGATTCATGTTGGTAGCCCCTTTAAGTTTATATACTCCTTCATCTATTCTCGTATATACATACAACCCCTTGTTTCACCCGGCAACCAAGAATATCGTTCCTGCTAGTATTCGGCAATCAAAATCACAACTTCACTTTCACCCATACATACAACCCACAATTTTTAAGATACAAGGATGCAGAGGAACCGAGGAATAGGGGTATATTATCCCTTACCCCACCCCCAAAAATACTTTTTATGACAGTTTCAGGAAGATTCCAGGTTATACCTGTTCTTAGTTTTAATGGATTCCAGTCACACTTCGAAGAGACCAAAAGTTCCAAATATCCCCTTTGCGCCTTAACCATCCTTGACACCCCTACTCCTATCGCTTCTATCTACAAATATGAATTATTTTCCAACGGCCTTAGTTGTCTCGATCAGTTGTCTTATTCATTTACTGGTATTACTTCGAAGTTTCTTTTAGGTTAACTAATAATTTCGTAATGATTTCTTGTGGTTTTTTTTCTAAAAGTTCTTTTGAGTTCTTTTGTTCTAACGAAAAGTACTGCCGAAATGAGTCTTCTGAAATGTCAAGCTTCTTTGAATCAAAGCAACAACGTAAGTGGTCCAATAACTATATCAACAGCAACAACAAATAACGTTGCTGTTGGTATTGTGACATCACAGGATGCCTACGAAACCATCAGTAGTACCGGTGCACAAAACAATACTTACGATTCTGTGGAATCGATAACAGACAATAAGAAAGCAAAGAAGAAAACTCAGAAAAGTTCATAAGTTAGTTACCATGCCACTATTCCTCATACAATCAACCATCACATGTATCTCCGCAAGGAGACAATGTGATGTCTGATCTAGGGTTAAGCAAAAAAATGTGGTGGAGTGCATTAAATTCTTTTAGTGCCAATGGTTACTATGGTTACTTGCATGTCTTTTATTTCTGCTCTAAATAACGTAACTCTCCTCCATAAATTTTGCCTAAATTTTGCCTAAACTCTAGATCCATGTGATTAAGCCAATTTAAGACCAAGAACACTATACCGCAATTAATCAGGGGGCAACCAATCAAAATGTTCACTTAGAAAGCACGTGAGGAAAAATTTGCATGGAATCATGGGTAAGTGTTAGAGGTGACGTGAGGAATTAGTTTCATGGAATTCTGGGTAAAAACCCATCCTAGTTTGTTATTAACATTAATGCATTTCTAGACTTTATCACCTGGAATATATGACGAGAGGCGTTATTATGACGTTATTAGCCGCAATAATTCGGCTATTCACAAGCGTAGCTAGTAGCTACGAAGATCTACTACAAAATCTAGGACTCAAGCGCATACATGAGGTTCATCTCTGCTCAATTCTGTGCGAAATCTATAAAACCCTCCACAGTTTGAATCTTTCTTTTATCCAAACACTATTCCGCATGAAACCTGTCCGCTATACTTTGCGACAGCAAAATCTCCTTTCACTTCCTCCAGCAAAGTCAACCCGATACGGTACACAATCCTTTATATTTCGAGGCAGCCTTTTGTGGAATTCCCTTCCGAACAGTCTGTAGCTGCAATAATTGTGCAACTTAGGTACCATTTATTATTAATATTAATATTGTTGATTTTCTTTTTTCATTTTCATAGTTGGTGTAAATTACTATATATTTTATCTAGAGTTAGTCAAGAAAGTGGAGGGGTACTGTGTCGTGAAATTTCTGTTAAAACTTAAGTGTTATTAGGTCATTTGCACGTTTTTCTTTTATAGTCTTAATGACCTTACTCTCCTCCATAAATTTCGACTAGGTTCTACATCCGCCTCTGAAGTCTTTCTTTTTGGTTTGAAAGAACGAGGCATTACATAACCATATTACCTCGTTTAACCCAGAAAGAAATAACAAGGTTTTTTCACCGCAAACTAGTGAAGTTCGCATCTTGTCCCAGTGGGCAAGATCTTCAAAAAGTCTCTGTGGGGGAGTGTTCTTTTTATTGAAACAGTAGGCGATATTGCTTGCCATTCTTATGGAAAACACTCCTCCTCATAGACTTTTTGAAGATTTTCCCCACTGGGGTTACATTAACCTATAGTTTATGAAAGTGCAAATGGTTTGGTTTGAAGTATAGAAAAATGAAAAAAACTCTCCCAACCAACGTAATAGTATAACAGACAATTCCTCCTCAAATATAAAGTTAATGGTTCAAATTGTTTTGTTTAGAGTTAGGTTACAGTTACTAGTTTTAACCGTGAGGTAATTGTCAGTAATAAAGTTTGTGTTCCATAAGCTGGAAATTAGCGTAACATTATACTGGATATCTGATAGGGGTGAATCACACCAAACGCGGCTAGGACTTTTTTAAAAAATAATTTCAAATATTTGGAAAAATTTTAACGTATATACATTACTCACAACACATGTGTTTTCGTTTCATCGCCATTTTTTCTCATTCGCTTTTAATAAAATGATCGAAGTTTCATTTGAAATTGTCAGGGGGCTAATCAGATTTTATAATGCTTGGTTTCCACTTGCTGCGTTTCGTTCAATTGTAGGAATTTTTATTTGTTTGACAATCTGCATTAATTTAACAGCTGTAGTAAAAAAAAAGCAAGACAAATCTTCCTTATATTTGTGGGGTGAGACAACACGCTAGCAGAGACATAGATCTAGGAGTGACTTTGATACCAGGTGTTCGAGATAGCGGGAGTTGGCTGTACTTGATTTGCTGTTGTGGGACTGTAGGAATGACAAGCAATACACCATACTGTTTCAATTAAAAAACACTCCTCCACAGAGACTTTTTGAAGATTTTGCCCACTGGGTGCTACGTCCGCCACTCTTGTATCCGGTTCTAAAAAGAGATTGTAAGTTTTTCCATGAAGATTGTTGCAGAGGCGTTGCTAGAGGTCAGTTAAAATTTGTGGAGGAGAGTTTAGTCATTAATAGTAGAAAAGGAAAACGTGCAAGTAACCTATCGACACTTAAGACTGAAAAGAATTATCATAATGTTGGACTCCTCCACTTTTTTTGACTAACCCTGAATACGCCTGTGTTGGATAAAGCAATAAACAAATTCAATTGCATACTGTTCCGTGATAACCACGTTACACAAATTTTAGATAAAAACCAAAAACAGAAAGAGAAACGACAGATAGAGGGAAAGAGATAGAAAAAAAACATCAATGGATTTATTTTCGGTTAACGGAATATTGAGTAAATAGCGGAACGGTCATCGCGTGACCGAAGTTATAAAAGTAAGCATAAGGGCGTTTTATAACACCCACCCGTGAAAAGTTGTGTTTTGAAGTCGTTCTGACAACGAAGACGCGAGAATATTAATTAAATTTTGTTTCACTTGCAACGGCTTTCATCTGATTTACTACGCTCTTCTTCTCTCTTCTCAATTCACCAATCACGTTTAGTTATATCAGGAAGTTCTTCAAACTTTCACTGTTTAGACATGTTTTATTAATATTCGCAAGAGAAACAAGGCCTTTGGTTCACTGATGTTGCCGTTCTCGATGCCGTCGTTGTTGTGTAAACTAATACCTTCAAGTGCGACCGCGGAGGTCCCCACGCATAATCACGCATAAACACGCGGTGAATCAGCCCATTTGGAGCCATCGACCGCATACTGGCCTTCAGGCAAGTAAGGGCAATACTATATGTATCTCTGGCGGTAAGTCAACTTCCTAGTTGCAAGTCTGTGGGCAGAATAGCCAACCACTACGGATGGAAGCCTAAGAACTTAACCCCGTTACTTATCAGCCAGGCGGATCCAGGGTATGTCGAAAAATGTGGAAGAGCACATTTACAGAATTTCTGTTTTGAGTCTGTATCACCAATGGACTTATTTGCACGTTTTTCTTTTATGCTTTAATAGCTAACACTCTCCTCCACATATTGCGACTAACCTCTAGATCCGCCCCTGCTTACGACGCCACTAATCATTAATTCATTCAGCTGAAACCCTAACAAAAGGAATGGTCTTGAAAGAATGAGTGAATTCAAAGTTCATAGAAATAGAAGCTAGTATAGTCTTTTATTTTATATATATCTGTATAACTTGTATATATATACACTATAAAATTGTATACAAAAAAAAGAACTGTTAGACGATGAAAATGTGTACAAGTTTTCTCTCATTCCTGTTTAATCTCTTGCAGCTGTTAAATGAGTGTGGAGGAGAGTGCAATGCTAGTAAAGATTACGTCACTAATGCTCTCCACCACAAACATAAAAGGAACGTGTCTAATTCTTCGGCAAGAATGTTGTTGTTATTGTTGATGCATAAAGACGTCTGGACACGACAAATTCACATGTTAAATGAAGACATTTCATTGGCGCAAGATCTACAAAAGATTTCATTTTCAGCCAATAGAAACTGAAAGTGGTTTCCCTTCTAAAAATTAAAGTTACGTTTCCACTCCGAAAAATTTCTGTCAAAAAGAAGACGTTTTCTTTTGGAGGAAAAAAGTGTCTGAATTAATCACTATGGAAACCAACGACATGACGTGAAAATTCTGTCGTAATTGCCGTGTCAGAATGACTTTTTGTTTCAGTGAAAAAAGCAACTTACAGTTGGGTTTACACATGGCATGTTTACAAGGAACAGGGCAGGAAAAAAATTCAATACTGAAATTGGTCGTTCCCAATATCAACCAGTTAGAATATTTTATCCCGTTCCCGTGTCAAAAAGGACAAGTGTAAACTCACCTTTAACCATTACAAGTATAAAGTCGAAAATGGTCACACGCACCCAGTGGGCAAAATCTTTAAAAAGTCTCTGTGGAGGAGTGTTTTTTTTTATCGAAACAACAGGCAATATTGTGTGCCATTCCTATAGAAAACACTCCTCTACCTTTTATGTTTTGCCCACTAGGCACATTCATCGAAACATTTTGTTCGCATTGGCTTATGTTTACCATATAAAATGTTTGGACAAGGGAGAATATAAAAAAAAGCCTCGCTTCATGCAAACAAAACTTTCAAAGAAACGCCATGTATATTTGGAATGGTCAAGACGTGAAAACAACAACAACAACAAAACAACACACGTCTGAAATTGAACAAAAAACTGTTGGTTACAACAAACATAACAGTCGTTACGACTAACAACCGTATTTTTGTATAAAAAAACGAAGATACGATTCATGTTCAAACGAGGAGTTACGCGTTACGTTTTCATTTCGTGAAGAAAATAAATTCAAAAAAAGAGAATAAATTATAAAAGCAAACAACAAAAAAAAAGCAATCCTTTTAGATCCATAAGAATTTGGCAGCTGCGGAGGTGAGCCTGGAGCTAGCATCGTGTTCAATAACATGCCAGAAGCAACCCTCCTCCAAACGTGCTTTAATTATCAACAATTCGGAAACGAATAGCGCTGTGGCTGATGGTATTGCGTGTATGCGGAAGAGATGTGCGGTGACGAAAATAAGGGCGTGCGATCACTATCACTCGGTTGCGTTCGGGAAGGAAGGAAACCCGGTATCCGAACGGGCGACCTAGGATCAAGAAACGGATATCTATGGTAGTATCGTTCCTTTTCCGATAAAATACGCTGATCATGCAAATGTTTCTCGGGCGGAATTCGCTGTTCGTGTAATTGGTCCAAAAATTTCTGTTCACGTTGCGCCCTTTCCATGATATGATTGGACAGCTGCTCGTCTAATGAACGCTTCAGGTCGTTATGAATGTTCAAACCGTTCGGTACATGTAACCTGTCCGATGCAGACAAGTATTTCTTCAAGTGTTCTGGTACGATCTCGTGTCGGTCGTTCATACTGGGCGCTCGCAAATCCGGGGTAGTAGCCTCCTTTTCAGTCTTGATACCATTGGTCAGACTTTCAACTGAAAACGATTTGGATTTAAAACTGGCATCGCCTTTTGGTGAGGGGAACACAGGTAGCGAAGAAGGACGACTGTGTGAGTGATAAGAGCTGAACGAGGACAGAGGTCGGTATTTTTCCGAGATCTTTTCAATATCACTGTATTCAGTTCGGTTTTGTAGTGAGTGTCGGTAAAGACTCATCTGGGTCGGAATGTGATGTGGTAACGGACTATTGTCGTGCGTTGAATAGAACCCGGACGAATTCCGAGGTATCGTCGGGGAGAATAAGGAAGAAGAGGTCGCTGCCGGAACTGAAGAAGAGTGTCTCGATAAAAATAAGGACGGGTGAATATCCGTGGGTAAAATCGGAATACCCGGTTTGTAAATACTTCGCGATTCTTTGAGCACCTGCTCGGCTACATCTATTGAACTTCGTACACAAGTCCTTTTATCGTTCAGTTCTGTCGCCATTGTTAAAACAGTCGGCCGAACCAGATCATCCCTGGTGGACGTAACCGTAAACTCGTTAGATGTCGGAAGGAAATGCTTTGGAGATTGGTAACGTAGTTGTTCTTTCACATTTGTAATATCTGCCGGGTAAGAATTGCTTCTGTTTTCACGATTGTCTACTGGAAACGTGGGAACTAATTGCGGCGGACTGTTTAGGTCCTTCACGCGGCTCCGCTCTTCACGCACCGCACTACTGTCCACAGGAAACATCGTTGGGGCACTGGAGCCCAGATTCTTTTCGTTCAAACTTGGTTCCGTAAATTTAGGGACGGTCTGTGGCGATTGTTCGGAATCACTTTTCTCAAACGTACCACCACCGCCTTCTGATTTTACGGAATTAAACTTCTTTGGTTGAAATACGCTTTCGTCGACATTGTGTTCACTTAGCTCGTTTTCCGTCGGTTTAGCACGGCTCATTCGTTTGGCAGCCTGTATAACTGTCTCCTTCTGCCAGCTGTTAACACTCAAAGCTTGTTCGTGTCTTTGGTATTCAGCTTTTTGATTTGCCCTCTTCTCGATACCCGTTTCAAAGTTAGCTCGGACGTCAGGCCGCGGTTCCTCGTGACGTAGTAACGGCACTCCATCAGCGAGGTCTTTGTACTCTTCATCTTCTACAGAAGCATTGAACGTTCTACAGTGTACTTCCGCGCACAAGTACGGAGTGTTCCATTTTTGGGCGTGGTGGTATGCTGTAATGGATTCGTATATTCCTTTGGCGACGGCGTGTCCAGCTCGATTCGCCATACCAGTAGAAAACACGTAACACTGAACTTCACTGTGGTTGCCCGACACTTTATCGTCGTTGTCGTTCCTTTCGTCATTTTTCGACATCTTTTTCTTCTTCTTAGAGGGCGAAGATTTCTTTTTGATCTTATCTGGAAAATAAGACATCGAACACCATTAAAATATCGCAACTAACATGTTGGCACGATTTGGCGCCTTATTAGATCAATTACTGTCAACAAAGTAGATCCCTCAAATAAACGGCCCTTCATCATCTAAGTCCTTCCTTTAATTACGTCATAACTGCCTTCGCCTCGTTTTCAAGTCAAATAATAACAATGACCTTTTTCGTCGTTTACAAATAGTGGAGACCATAGCTCAGGGAGAAAAACTCTTCTATCCATACTTATGTAGCTAATGATTATTAATATTCAAAACGGGGCGAAGATTGAAAACGAGGCCAAGACTGTTGTCACATGATTAACAAAAAGGACCAATAGAAAGGTTAAACCAACAGAGGAGGCAACCCAAAAGAACCCCGGCAACATATAGAAGTTCACTGACTTTCTTTACCGGTCTTCCGAATGTCCGTCACGTCATCTCCTTCACCGTCGTCTTCGTCGTTATCGTCAGACTCCTCGTCGCTCCACCAACCATCACGTTGTTTTTTGGTTTCGTTTTGCAGCACACATTTACGTTTGCCACGCGGTTGAAATACACTTAAATCCATGCCGGGTGAATCGGATCTTTTTTCGGATCTTTTATCGGATTCCCTCTTGTTTTTACCATTTCTGCTTTCCTGAAAACAAACATATTCAACGATTTGAAAAAATCAAAAGCCAAAAAAATAAATTAATAATAATAATACAGAAACAGTGATTGTGCCAATTCTCCTTGAAGGCTTCTTTTAAACCACTTTTTCAGGAATGAATGCATACACCTCCTTATAGCGGACAGATTTTATGGTTCCCACAGTGTTCACTGTAGAGGTTTCATGGTATTGTTGTTTCATTTATGCTGAAAAATGACATTGAATAAAAAGTCAGACAAACCTCGTGTTTAGTGTCTGCCTCTTTTGTTCTTTCTTTAAGAAGACTGACAGGCGAATCAGACTGAAAAAAGGAAAAGCAAAATATATATATATATATATATATATATATATATATATATATATATATATATAGTACCAACAATAATAAATAAATAAATAAATAAATAAATAAATAAATAAATAAATAAATACAGTAGAATAAACTCGATAACTCGAATCCTCAATAACTCAAACTGTCGTGGCATTCCACTCTTCCATAAAAAAAACCAACTCAAATTATAAATTACCTCTGTGAGAGGTTTCGCTAGGATGGAAAACACATGTAAGCTGCATAAAACTCGTAAGGCAGTCCAACAATACCCAGATATTTGAATAATTATGCATGCTCAAGAAAATATTACGCCACGGATATAACAATGCTGACTCGGTTTTAAACTAATTACCGAAAGTCATTAAATGATTAAACATTGATTTATTGAAAAGAAAATGAACATTTCCAGACAATGTAGTTGTCGAAGAAAAATGGATTTAGGGTTTTATCGAATCTCTTTGAAGTTGACATTCTTTTACGTCAAAGATTTTGGGGTTTTTCATCGCATCGTTTCCGACTTGTTCAAGTTTACCCCCACGACATTGACGACAGGATTTGACATCTATTCTCTCGCCGTCGTCATTCAAATCGATGTCGACAAAATATTTTTTAGAATACAGTCAACTACTCTCAAGAAATGGAGTAAAATATTCTAGATCTTGGGAGGCCAAGATAACGAGAGCTTTTCGAAGCCTACAAATTGCTCAAAGGTCAAAAAACTTTTCTTCGAGTGTTGACAACAAGGCGAAAGAAGAAGGGTGGGCATCGTTTTATATTAAGATTGAAAACGAGGCGAAGACTGCAGTCACATAATTCATGAAAAGAGTCAATTATAATGATAAACCAAAAAGGAGAGGCGTTATAGTATACACAGAAATTTTCCAGACGTACACCTTTGTGACTTACAGTAGAAGATTAAAAATTTAAAATCGGCTTACACAAAAACTTTAAAATTTAAAAATATCACTCTTTTTAATCTCATTAACGCGTTATAATGGTTCAATGATAAATTCGTTGAAGTCAATTATTATACTTCCTGAGTAACAAACCACAACAAATTCCTTTCATTAACACGAAATTCGCAAACAAGAAGCTTTGAAAAATTAAACGAGTAATTTTTCCCGAAACGTTTCTTAAAAATAGAAAAAATAAAAAAAAATCCCTGACTTTGGCGAGATTTCAAACAGTGTCGATTTATGGGGAGTTTAAATTACGAAGGTTCATTTGTTTACATAAATAGATATCATGGGTGGATGGACCATGAAATTAGTTCGAACTACAGAGGCAGGTTTGCCTGCATTCGGTTTATTACACAAAAATATTTACAAACCTTGATTCTCCCGTTCTTCCGATTATTTTTAATTTTCCCGTTAATATTCTCTTTTTTCATGGTTCCACCAGAATCATCAACAATTTTATCCTGAAAAAGTAAAAAGTTTACGAAATATAAAAAACACGACAGAATCTTCAAAAGTTCCAAACCAAATTAATTTCCACCCATTCAAGAAATACGTAAAGGTAGCGCATTTTTTCTTGAATCGAATTAAATCGTTAGTAGATCCCAGTTTTATAGCAGCGATCTCTTCTATATTATAAGCACTTGTTTACGAGAGAAAAAAGTAGGTCTTATCTGAAAATTACGATCTGGACAAAAATTTCGTCAAGCTCAAGAAATTCCCGTCACTTTCGTCACAAAATTTGTGCGATATAAGGAACTGATAAAATCTAGCATTTAATTAAATTCAGTTCAGTAACGAATTAAGAGGCGGCGGCAGATGTGTCGACATCCTGATCTAAACTCGTGTTTAAAAATGAATTTTGAACACGTAATGCGAGATCAAAACCTATTATCTAAAATGACATCAAAGACTGGAAGGCCAGCAGAGCAGGTGGGTCCCGGTAGTGGTGGTAGTGGTTGGATGGTTCTAGGGACTTTTGAAAGATGTCTAGGGAAGAAGTTACCTCAACTAGATAAACAATAACATTAGTTTAAAAGCATTACAATATTGGATCAACCCAACCATCAACCCCCATCCATCAACCCCCATCCATCACCAACACCACCCCCTAAACAAAAACCCGCTCCCGTTGAAAAGACATCAAAATCTACACAAATTTCTACAATTTTCAATATCATGACGAAGCCCGTCATATGGAATAAAACTATTGTAGGGTTGGTTTTCTGTTCAACAAAATGTATATCCTTCAAAACGAAGTCATTAGTGCCAGAGAACCGCCGGAGAAGAGTCAAGTTATTAAGATCAGACAAAAAGACATATCCGAATAAGCTAATCACCATGAACTTTTAAAAAGAAATTCATGACATTGCACTCCTCCGCATTTTTTTAATCCCAGATCTGCCACTGAGTGTGAATTTATAAACAAAACTGTAAATTCTGCATCCAGACACTGAATAGAAGAAGACAAGAAAATACTCACAGTCTAGTTTTAATGTGTCATTAGGTACGCTTTCCTAATGTTTTATATAGAATATCATAAGTAGTGATGTTTACCTACAGATTTAAGGCTATAGACACACAAGAAGATCCCCTTCCATTTTGTCACATTTATCATCCAGAGACTTTTCTTTTGGTGGTCAGATTAACAAGAAAACTTTTTGATAACAGATTTGACAGGTAGTAGAGATGCTACTTTATATTACTGCGGAAATTTAAAGTTCTTCTCCTGGAATCTACACCAGGGTATAAGCTTGCACGTAATAGTGTCATAGTGTCTGTTTGACGGTTGTTTAGAAAGAGCACTTCACTCCCACAAGGACCACAAAGATAATTCTATGTATCTACAATAACATGCACACCAGTATAGGTGAATGTTAGATTTCAAACCAAAATAAGGTGTTTAATCACATTAAAACTTCTGAGCTTACAGATTCTAAACCTCTGCCTACTATAATTAAGTTCTAGTTAACACAGCCTGTAGACACAACCATAAAACACAAAGCTGACACTGATTTTTAGAGACAAACATTCAAGATGATTACAGGAAAGGTAGATTCGTTATCGTTTATAAACAACGTAATCTTTTAACAAAATGGTTGTCAAGAAGGCAGTATTGAAATAATCCATGACACGTTTCAATGTCATAATCATTTTTAAAAGTTAGTTGATAAGCAGCGTAAATTTGTTTATCATGTGCATTAATAATAGAGTGCAAGTTTACATTTCATAACAAGATCACATAGAGCAGCTTAACAAGCCTTTAATAGTGCATTTAAAACATGTTTACTGTTATATTGATTAGGAATATCCCTCTGTTTGCCAGAGGATAATGAAGAACCATTAGTAATAAACTCAATTCATTATGTTAGAATCTACGGCAGAGTGTTGTGTTTGCCACAGGGAATTACCAGATCAAAACGTTTTTGTGAAATTGTAAAACAGACACTACAGAATAAAGAAGGTAACTTCTAATTGCAAAAAAAAAAACTATTTATACACTGATAAGAAAATTTACTTAAAAAGCATTGTGCGCCAAAGACTGTCGTTCTTCTATTAAAATTTACAAGTGGGCAATCAATCATCCATGACATGTTCAGGAAATACAATGGACGAAACTATTTTCAAAACAATAAAACCTGTAGTACTCTGTAGTACACATCATTTGAGGGTTTTATAATAATGCACTTTTACTCATACTAAACTAACATATGTTTTTAGAATGAGTTTTCCAATTTTTCAGATGACTCATCAATGTTGACATTATTCCCATTCTCGCCATTTAATCTTACATTACAGTGAATCAGTGAATTATTATGGTTTACTTTTTTTATTAAAAACTACCTAAAGAAAAAATTCAATTTTTTACCCCTTAAGGTTTCTAAAAATACCGTTTCAACAGACTGCACTTAAATCATACTATATCTCCAACAGTATAAATCCATTATCATCTTTCATGTTTGGGACCTGGAGAGATGGAAACAAAACCCATGTAAACAGAGGAAACACTCATTTTTTATGTTATTTTACATTTTAGGGAGAGGTTACTTTAGCTATTACCCTAGAGTTTCTTAGGTTTTTGACTAGCCGAATCACTAGGTTCTTACAAACCGATTTCCTATAAAAAAAAAAGGTGTAACATAAAAATGTCAACATGGATTATACCAATAAGGTTTGACAACAATACAACAACATCAAAGTCTTGATGGAAACACAAAATCAAAACAGACGTTCAATTTCTCTATTAGTATCGACACACTTCCAAAGTTTACAAAAAATTTTCCTCCATGACCACAACTATCGTCTACATATTCCTCCATGTATTCGTAATATGAAAAACACTTATGTAGATACATAAAACCAGACGTCGCAAATTCAAAATAACTTCAATACAGATCAAATCAGATAACAAGATATGCAAATAAGACAAACATAAAACAACATGGCAGGAGAGTTTTTCCCATCAGACAAGTTTACTAATTAATTACATTTTATTTGTATATGATTTCTACTATATGAATTTCTATAAAACATCTCTGATTCTGACAAAACATCTGCATTACACATTAAAGCCCTTCCTTCAAAAGCAGTGTCAGCCACAGTCACACAGCTCAAAACTGAAACAACATATAATATACACAGTAAACTCGTACAAATCTAAAATTGTGTTTGTTTACTGTAACTCAAAGTATTCTCAATACAAACAGATGATGCTATTTTATGTAAATCCAATATTTTACATCTCTTTCATGAGTTATTTTTAAAAACAGACAAATAAGTTTGGAAATAAAAACTTCCTGCCCTGAAAAATGCAAGAAACGTTTTAATAGAACTTTCTTCTTTCATTTGAAATTTGAACCCTGCTAGAACAAGCCTTCGTATTTTGATACTAAAATCATGTTTTTTTATGAAAAAAAGCAATTACATACATTTATAATGACACAATAATATTGATTCTTCTATTACTGTGGGAGGAATTGTATTGTTGTACCTGAAGGTGAGAAAACCTTTTATCTGTTATTACTCATTGTATGGCATATTTTTGCCAATCTTGATAACATTTTTTTTTACGATTTTAGTTTTAATGTTAGTTTTGATATCTAGTACAGAGAACATAAACCCCAAGTAAAGACTGCCAAAAATATTGTCTCCAAGGAACATGACATGAATGCTTCTACTTGGTGAATAACGAATCTGTATAGGTTCTCCTCTACGTATACATTATGTGTATACACCATGTAAAGTGCTAATATAATTCTCAAGTATTTTTTTCTCTTGAATGAGGTCATTGTTACTAAAAATATCTCGAGTAAATACACTAAACAAGAAAAATAGTGAGGAAAAATCTTCGTAAAAGACACAAACTCAATGTGCGGTTTCCCATGGAAGCAGGAAGGTTTGATTAAAGAAGGCATTTATCCATTTTATGAAGGTATTAATTTTCAAAGAAGTCTATTAGTCAAACAAACATACAAAACACAGTTAATACACAATCCCTAAACATAACATGCTCTTGGTCCACTGAAGGTCTCTGTACATTGAACAAACTCGGTTCATTTTAGGGAGACATTGTAAAATTGTGAACGACGGCTATCTTCGTTTCTTGATATCCACACACACACACGTTATCAAATGTGATTTAAAAAACAAGCAATTTATTCCAAATGTCTTTTGTGACGCTTATTTTCTCATTTCCTTTCGTAATACATGAAAACCGGAGGGTAATTTCAAGAATCATCTCAATACAAAGCCAAACCAAAAAAACTAATTTAACTTAAACGAGCTGAACGACTTTAATTAGATTACACCAATTAAATCATATTGAACAAAATACTTCAAATTCAAATTAATGAATCATTACAGGCAAAAAATTATTCACACCAATGCGAAATATAAGGTAAAGTGACATAATAGAGGTATCGATTGTAAAATCACAGATTCATGTAGGGTTAAAACTTGATAATACACTTCAGGAAAGCAATGCCTCTATATAATACGGCTTTTATCATTAAATGGTTAGGAATATCAAAAGCTTGTCAAAAGAACATGAAAGTGTTTGTGGTCACCAGAAATTTTAAATAAAGCATATAAGTAAATTATGAATAATAAATAATAGGATTAAAAGGAAGTAGAACTAAGCAAGGATTGTTCAAAAACGTTTCCTGACTTGAAACAAAGGGAAAGAAGAAAATATTATTTTTTGTTTTGTTCTGGGTTTATTTGTGTGTTGTTTTTTTAGTGTGTGTGTATATACAATTCTGATTATGTAAGTTTGTGTGAAAAGTTATTTCATAAAAACATTTTTAAACTGAGGAATAAGTAAATAAAAACTAGCAAAGAAAATAGAATGTAATAGACTCACAGACTTTTATAAAACCTACTTTCCAGTCTACAGATATAGTTTCGAAATCGCATTGATTTGTGTGCAAACCACAACTTATTTTCAAGTCATTGTCTCCTCTTTGTTATTCAAACATTTCTCACCAAAGTTTCTGTAAACATGTTATTTCGTGAATTGAGGGAAAACAACTTTTAGTATTATTAGTGATTTCAGATAAATTTTATTGTTTCAAGAAATCAATGTTTGCAAGATTGATAGGGATTTAGGTAAGGCCCATAAAAAGGAGAGACATGGTATCAAAATGGATTTGTCAATCATTGTGAAACAAAATGTCCACAACAACACCCGCTTTTTTTTACCTATTGCTATTATTCGCATTCAGATTCACATTTTAGTTTAAAAGGTAACTTTACCACTGAATTCTGCTCCATAAAATAAGATTATATCGGAAATGCACAAACCACGTGTAAGTAGCAAAACACAAGAGGGTTTCATGTTCCAATCCAACTACTGTGTTCAAATACAGAAAACATGTATATAAAATCAAAACTTAAGTTGCCTTTTATCAAACGTATTAACCCAAATACGTACAGTAATAAAACCTTTTTACAATAAAGCCTATTTTATCAAAAACACAAACCCATAAAAACCTGGTCAAATATCACAAAACAACAATGTGTTTTTTTTCATTCTCTAATAAGATGTCTTCTAAATTTATAAACTTTTCGATTTTCGAGAAAGCGCATCATCAGAACTCGTAATAAAAATCAAATTAGATGCAGGTCCACAAGAAATGCCTTTTTCTCTTAACAAGAGCTTGTTTTGTTTCTTCATAATAAATGTATATTAGTTTGTTTTTCAAAACTCCCAGAAGTAATTTGATCTTTTCTGTAGATAATAAAACTTTTTTTCTATACATGTTGATGAACAGTGCTGGAGAAATAAAGTTAATAAATCCTTTTGTTGTCTTCATTTTTTTAATCAGAAATGTTTCCTGAATGTTTAAAAGTCTGAAATTAGAATTCAACGAAATATACATACAAAATGAGGGATATCAAAATATAATGTCGAGGCTATGCATGTTCAACAAAGGGAAATTGATAACAAGATTGAGTCTAGAGGAACAACCAACAGTATCTCCATTGCCTCTTCATATTACATTTAGAAAAAAAAGTTTATAATACTAAAACAAGACAGATTAATAAAAACTTTTCTCAGATCTCCCCGAAAGTTGAAGATCTCAGGGAGATGAAGCTGTCTGTTTTTTTCTCAAAATAATATTGTGATGTACCATAACGAAGAAACAATTTGCATAATTCAGTGAACATGCATGGATACATAATATATAATTCAGTTTTGAACTCTTTATTCAGTCTTCGCTTATATTTATATACAGAATCATGAATTATTATCGAAACAATATTCCACCCTTGCAGAAGAAAGTATTTTACTTTAAAAGCTAAAAACTGTCAATGTGAAATACTGCCATCAACAGCTGCAAAATTCTCTGAAACAGTTTTAAGAATTCTTTCACTTTGTTATTATGGAGGGGCTTTATTTCACAGAACCTTATTATATATATGTATGAAACCATTTAAAATAAAAATGTTTGTTAAAGTATGCCAAACAGATATAATTAGGATTAAAAAAAATGGTGGAACCATTAAGATAACATTACATAATGTGTGTAGATAACAATAAAGATAGCTTCTTTATATCAAAATGTTTGATTGTACATAAAGTTATTGAAAAATTATAATCAGAACATCCTTTATCATCACATTTATTCAGTTACTTTCAGTATTATTAGACTATTACTTATAATACATCAGGTCATCCCTGTTAGGAAAATGGTAGATCAAAAAAGCTGATAAGCACTTCCAATTTAAGATTATATATATTATATATACAAATTATATAAACAAAGGAATGAATAGCAAACATTATATATATATAAACTTCATCTTATGTCAAGAATTAAATTCTAGTCAATATGAAAATACATACAAACTCTTCAATGTTGCACGAATTAATGAGCCTTAACACATTGTAACAGGAAACCATTCATTATTACCAATTTAAAGTTTTCTTTGTGACGCTTATGTACACATAAAGAGTTAATCTCTTGATTCATGTGATCCCCTATACAGAGGCTAATCTGTTTATCTTTTCTGTGAGAATTTGTGAGCCCACCATTTCAAAACAATGTTTCACAGAACAACTTTTTCGAATGACTTCTCCTTTTAGATTTTTACGCAAAATTTCTGAATCTTTTCATAAAAAAATCAGTTTTTAGGCAAGACTACATGAAGGATTGTTGACATAAAAAAAGAAGGGCAAAAAAAAATGAATCAAATGTTTCGAAGGGATATAAATGTTTAAAACACTGGGGTTACATTTTCCAAACCACAGTTTCAACTAATAGCGAGAATATGTGAATATTCACAAGTAAAACAAGGAAATTAGTAATGATAGCACACAATATTTTATCGAATCAAATTTTCCTGAGATTGAGAATGCATGAAAAAAACTCCATTTATAAAACTCCCTTTACAAAAAATCAGAGTAGCAACCAAACTATTATAGCTGCATGTGAGTCTTTTGTGTTATTACACTTATTTCTCAAATAACTGCTAATTATTATATGCACAGAGCACTTAGATGTAGAAAAACTAGAACTTTTACGATATACGATAATGAAAGTTATATTATATAGTTACAAGATAGTAAAAAAACACTCAAAATAATTAAAGGAAGTTTACCATAACTTTTTCAAACAGTAACCTTAGGAATTCTATAGTAATTATGCACTTTTAACTATGAATTAGATATAGTTCTTTTTCTTTTGTTGTTATCGCCAAACGTTTTGACACATTTTCATCGCCATATTTCTGTTTCGAAACTGCATATTTGTTCGTTGTACCGAAGGTGAGATCTCTCACCAACCAGAATAAATTTAGTGATCGTGAAAATTCTGAATTTTATATATTTTATAATATTGGAATGAAAGTTGGAAATGGTTGAGTCAGGGAAGATCATTCAACACATATACATAAATACATACCATTATCGACATCTCTTTCCAGCTTTAAAAACTTGACGACACACGACTTGGCTAATAATCTGGCTTCTTGTGTTTATGTCCAAAATGTTTTCTTTTTGAAGAGGCTCAATAAGAGGAAACGAGCTCAGTAATTCAGTAAAATTTTCTATTCATATAAAATTCTATATACATGAATATTGGAAACGATTCCTTTCCACCTATAACTTGCAGAGATAAAACATCAAACATCTAACATAGCATGGTGTAAATAATAGATTCAACATTTCTTATTCATGAAAGTTCTATATAATCACACATGCAACGTTTCACCGATTCTGCCGTTGATTTATTTGTAACTTTCAAAACAATGTGGTTCGTTTTTGTTCTTTTCTTATTCAAAATAATAGAATAAGATTTTCTTTCTGAAGCACCTGCCAGGAACTCTGTCTTTTTCGCATTTTTTATTAAAAGAAAAAGCATTTATATGAATGAATTCAGCAAATTCACACTTTAAACATGGGGGGAAAAAAGTAACAACGCTTTTCTGTATTTTACAAGCTTGACGTAACTAACGAAATGGATATATTAATTAATTAAACGACAATATTATGGAAAGATTTGTAATGCCAATCTTAGACGTTTTTGTTTTGATCTAGAAAACACAGCTAGATGATGGTTATTAGAAAACGATATGTTTTTTGATATCATTTTTATTTTATGACTTTTGAGCGATAAAGTTGACGTTGTTGTAAACATAATGGGAGCATTTATACAAAAGCAGAGATCGAATGTTAAAAAGAAATTCTTTTTATCTTCTAATTTTAACTTTCATTTTATTTTTTTATTTTATTTATTATTGTTATTATTATTACAAAGTCGAATTATTTATAGAAAGATATGTTTTGTTTTTTCTTAATCGAAAAAAATTATGTTCAAAAAACATGTGTGATTTGTATATTCCAAAATTATTTGCCAGCTATAAATGAAAAACCATTTAAAAAGGAGGTTTTTATAAAACCAAACAAAAGAAAGCCCTACAACAAAACCATTTGTGTATTATAGATACATAGTTTTGACGTAAATTTTCATGTTTATTGATCTAGATCTTGAAAACATGAAATTAGTTGAAATAAAATTTATTTCGATTTTTTCGACAAATGAAATATAGTGGGTTAAACAAAGAAAAAAGTCAACCATTCTCTGTTTACACTCGGTTTACATTGAGGTGAAATGAAGGAAAAGGCAAAATGGTAACACTTTGCTACTTATGTAAATACGTAAACAAAGTGTTTATATTAAGTGTAGTGCGAAATAAATCAAAACAATAAACAAGTCTGTAAATTCTACGATCTTGTCCTTTTCTTCTTTACTTTCTTAGAATGGGTTGTAAGGGCTATGACCTCCCCTCCTTGCACTCAGAGCTAATGTTCGTCCTCTATCGTGTTAATAGAAGCAGAAAGCATTTAACAGCATATGGAAAGATATAGTATAGGAATATGATATTCTAATAGGAGCCATAAGGGAAGAAAGTTTCGCAGAAGAATCAGGGTCCTGAAAATGACGTAATAGCCCTTTTTGTATGAAGACGCCAAAATCTCGTTTATCAAGTGTTCGAGTCGCTTTAGATGTTGACTATTCGTGACGTCATTAATCGTTTCAGAAGTTAACGCAGTTCTTAATTAGTCGGCATTGAAGTCTTCGAGTCGTTTTAGATGAGTACTCGTTTTTCAAGTGAGTCAACATCTGAAGCGATTTGATAAACGAGATTTTAGCGTCGAATTAACTTCATATTTTTGCGCCGGGCTTTATTGATATTATTTTGAAAAGTCCACTCAAGTCAAAACAAACGTCAAGTTTCGTTTATCGCACAAATAATTCGGATATGACAAAAAAAGTTATTTTAGGTGTATTATGAGATGTATAATTGATATTATTAAATATACACCCGTTACACGGAACTTCGTTTACAAATTATAAAATCGAGTGTATATAACTTACATTGTTAATAAAAGTTGATTGCACCCGATAAATTGAACTCTCGCTAACTCAAACACTATCAGTAACTCGAATTTCCATTTGATTGAACTAATACTGTTTCATAAATGGCTCTCCTCGATAACTCATCAAATCTTCGGCGGTAGTTAGGAGGGGGGAACCAGGGTTTGTTATGGAGGAGGTGAAGGTTTCTGGGTTTGTCATACATAACCAGATTTCGTGTTGTTCAGGGTTCGTATATGGAGATTTCATCACTGTACCATTTATGTAGTTTGTGCCGACTTTATTGGTTAGGATGGCCCAAATTTAACCCCGGTCCCTTTTACCGGAAGTCTTCAAAATGTAATTTTTGAAAAGGTCACGGTCAAACTCTCACAGACAAACAGATCTAATGCCGGCCCTTTCTCAACGCCAAGTCACGAAAATTAAAGCCATTATGGGCTTGGTTAATCAATGAATCAATGGCTTATTTGCTACGGTCTAACGATAACGTACAATCTGATTGCAAATGCTAACATAAATCATTTCGTTAACACGTTCACTGTCGAGGACAGTATACTAGTCCATATGACTAGTATACTGTCCTCGACAGTGAACGTGTTAACGAAATGATTTATGTTAGCATTTGCAATCAGATTGTTTGCAATCAGATGAGTGGCCAGTTTTGACGTGTTGACTTTGCTTGGAATGTAAGCCTTTAAAGAAGCTGAAATTTAGTTCATTTGAAAGTATATTAAATTTCATACAAAACCAATCCAGATCAGTGCGGCGAATCGTCGCTACGAAACCAGTCGCCACAGCGATTTTCATGATAGAAAAACTTTAAATTTGTAGATTATGAAACTTCCAACGGCAGTGAATTCTGTGTTCCGACTTACATCACTAATTATTTTGAAATAATTAAATCTCGCTACTTTGACTGTCACGGCGGTTCCAAATATCCTGTTTCTATGACTTCTGAATCCCCTTTCGCACACTATTTGTTTTGGTAGGCTAAAGGCGATTGTGGTTCACAATACACACAATAAATAAAACAAAGCTTTACAGCAATTGATTATCCTCTAGATGGTTCCAGCCATAAAAGTTGTGACGAAACATCGGAACGTTGATAGAAATGTGGCAATAAATTAGCAGTTATTACGAGTTCAAAAAAGAGAATCTCCAAAGTGACCTTTGCAAAGATTTAATGGTATGTAAAGGAAGGCCATTAAATGCTAACATGAGATTCATTTATAGATTATACACTTGACGCTCAATCAATATTTCTTCAACATGTCTCGCGTGCCAGTTTAAAGATTTTCAACATAAATTGGGGATAACAGATAAATGACATTAGTGATATAACATTTATAACACTTATAAACATAGATAATGCATAAATTAAGATTCGAGGAAAAAGGTCATGAAATATGAAGTCAGTACCATTAACGGTTCCGGAGATATCGAATTTGATAGAATGCCGCGGGCGTACACTAGGCACCCCGCGAACATGATAGGGTAGGAAACGACACAATCATCAATCTTGATTTTGATTGAATTTGCCTTTTGCTTGAAAGTTTATCTTTTTTATTTGAAAGAAAGAGGCGACATAATCGTGATTTCTTTAACCCTGAATGAAATGAAAAAGTTTTCATCACGGTGATGGCCATATCATGTTACATTAAAACAGCGATTTTGAGGATGAATTCCTTACTTGGATGTATTCTACCCCCATGCTGATTCAATAATATCGTAAGCATTCCTATCGATTATCATGAAATTCACCTATCGTCTGCAGTGAAATTAGCTTAATCTATATTGTTTTTTGCCAATTCAAGCTTAAAATAGTATAACATTTTACTTTTCTTCCAGGGAGCATTCTTAGTATTTGGTTAATTTAGCCTTCATCAAATTAGTTTTCTTAAGCTTTTATCAAAGTGTTCTTTAATAAAAAAGGAGCCCCAGACGACTTAACGGCATTCCAAACGATCTATGTTGTTTTCGTATCTAACATAATTGGAAAATTCTAGACGGATGTCATTCGAGTAAGCAGCGCCTATAGTTCAAGAAAGAATAGGCCTGGCAGAACATTTTCGGACGTACGTAAACTTTGCATAACCTTTATGTACGAACGAGCCAGTTTTTCATTTATTATTATATATTTCCCCATATGGCGAAATATATATTAAAACCGGCGTTTTCCTTCTTCTCCTCCTCCTCCTTCTCCGTTCACTTTTATAGCCGGAGTTCCGCAATAGAACTTGTCCATTAAAGGTTAGAGGTTGATTTTTCATCTGTTTACTGGTTTTGCATAAAGGTACCGGCAACAGATAGCTTGTATTAAACCCAATGCTTGCCAACAAAGCAGAGCAAGATTTTGAAAGTGTTGTTTTTGATCTTGTCGAACTGTTTATCAGAGCAAGCTTTTGCGAATAATACACACCACACCACTGGATGGATGGAACGTTAAAATGTTTTTATTAATAAAACATGTATTTTAAGACCAAAATGTTGATGCTGCAGAATTTACTTTCATAATGATATATTTTGGTTTATTTTGTGTTGCCAAGATAGAAGCCAAGTGGGTACATGTGAATGATGTTTTCAACACGACGATACCAAAGTAATGCCTTAGGGTATACAACTGAAGTGACAACTCATAACACTCAAGTTCTTGATGCCACTTATACTTTTGCAAAAAGTGTAAAGAAATATGCAAGAGTATTAGAAAACTGTAAAACAAATGGTACTGAAATATAAGAAGATGTCCATGAATGAAGAACTTGTATCGGTTTTTGGTCAATCACTGAAGCATGAAGACTACCTTATTTCCAGAGTCTCTCTCTGTTAAGTCTCTCGAAAGATTTAAAAGTCAAATAAGAAAATGGAAACCTACAAACTGCCCATGTCGTATTTGCAAACCATACGTAGCGGGCGTAGGTTTTATATAATAAGTCTCTAATGATTGATATTGTGCCTATTAGATTCTATTTAATTTGTTTAAATTTTGTCAATTTGTAATTTTTGTTTTTTCTAATATTTATGTTGACTTTGATTAGCATGCCATTGAAAATGGTATAGCTATTTTTTAACTGTAAAATATTCAAAAATTTATATATTTTTGAAATTGTCAACTTGAAATAAATGATTAGTAGTGGTAGTAGTACTAGTAGTAGTAGTAGTAGTAGTAGTAGTAGTAGTAGTAGTAGTAGTAGTAGTAGTAGTAGTAGTAGTAGTAGTAGTAGTAGTAGTAGTAGTAGTAGTAGTAGTAGTAGTAGTAGTAGAAATAAACACCCCTGTGTTTATTTCCTAATTTGGAAATTTTGCCCTGCGTTTATTCGAGGTTCGTGTTTATTCGAGGAGATGGGTATATGCTTCATGTCAAGATTTTTGGTCAGGATTGAAACACAAAAGTGATTATTGATTTCAGTTATATAATACTGCAACTCATAAGTCTATGCTGTAAGTGTATATAGGTTACTAGTAGTTCACGAAATCAAATCCACACAAAAATTGAACCACTAGCTTTGATGTTATGTGCCGGTAACAGCACTTCAGCAGTTTCTCGTATTTTATTCTGCGGATTTCTTTTTGTGGAATATCTTATTAGGCAAAACGGTGTGAGACAAATTGCCAGGATGATTGCCGGGATGGGACAAAATATGAGATCCAGCTTCACTTAACATTTCCAAAAACAAATTACTGCTGTGTTTATAATGAAGAATTTCTGTCACGGGACGATTTCCTCCCGTCCCTTCAGCCGTTATTGTTGTTTTTCTCATATAAATCGGGACGATTTCTAAAAAAAAATATAGTAGAATTACTTGTCTTAATTATTTAAAATTGAATAGTTATTTAAAAATTCATCGCCGGGTTGACGTGTCCATGTAGAAACAAGTACCTCCCTTTGGTTGGTTGGCCCTGATTTATTTTTATGGGGACTTCTTAATGATAGTGAGATCTCAGCTAAGTGAGGCATTTCGGATAACCGAGCTAGCTTGCCTCCATATGAACATATACGAAACTTCTTTTAGTGAATATGCAGGTATAGCACACTCACATAGCCATTTAATAATACCATATGAATATGAACCATTCATTGTAATTTAAGAAGAAATTGCCTTGAATAAAATTTCTCATTTTTGCCAAAATTCCCTTTGCTTTAGCTGAACTATTTCCTCTAACCCATTCAAGATTTCAGTAACCAGCATAATTAAGTTGCAGCATATTTTTTATTTAACCCCTACAGGTGTCGAATCTCCTTCACGTGATTTGTTTATATGCAAAGCATTTCTTGTTTTCTTTGAGATAAACGTTGGGAATATATGTGAGACACCTTTTATTTTGATAATAATACAATAAGCTGGGCATGCTGTAGACAGTTTTCCTCACCTTCAACATATTGAACTCTTCCCCTCCTCTTATCGCCGCGGTTGTTAACGGTTGTTATTAAAAGCAGTGGAGGAGACCGCCTATCACAAATGTTGAAAAATGCAAATGATTTTAAAGTTTTTTAAAGGCTGGTTATGACAGATTTTCTTCACTAAAAACAACATGGCAGAGAGTTTTTCACTATTTCTTTGTTTCGTTATGCAAAAGGGTGCTGTTCCGAGACATATTGTTAATTCCTAATTTGAAATTTCAATTAATGAAGATTAAGATAATTTTGTCACAAGTTACTAACCTTTTCGGATAAGTTTAATGGGATCTTACCATCTAATATGAAAATTTGTTATTTGTTTATAAACCAGGAAAAAACAAGATTGCCATCTGACTTTTTGACAAAAATGAATCACTGCTATGGAACAGTGCAAAAACGTTCGCAAAATACAGCCGCCATTACAGCCTTTCGCTTCGCTCCTTCGATCCAAAATTCAGTTATATGCGTGGACTAACAAATATAGAAAGACTGTACTGACTCAGTGGAGATCCACTTGTTTTCACCTTTTTTTTAAACACATTTATCTTTACCATGATCAGCCACAAGTATAAGAGAGGTAAAATAGCAAGTGTCATGAAATTCAATTCCATTTTCGCAAACAAAACAAAATATTTTATTCGAAATTCCCAAGAATCGACTTTTCGGTCATTTCCCAGAAGAAAAATCAAAATGAACATTCATCTTTACAACCCAAATTGAAAGATTCGACCCAAATTAGCAATATAAACTCTTAAGTACATCGATTTGTTCGAAGAGATGACGAAGATTATGATTCAGACATCTTGGAAAAGTGCTCACCGTGCTTGTCTATATTTATTCACACCAAATGGAAGTTTCTGGTATGATAGACCAACTTGGTGTTTATGACTTGAGTCGCGTAAGGAATAGGGGCTATTCTGAAGTTTGTGATGAAAGAAGAATCGAATTCTCGGAAAAGACAGTACAATACTAAAAAATAATTGGCTGATTATCGACCCAGCGTTTATTTTATACCTTCGGGATATGGGGATGTTTTATTCATGGTCTGAGGAAGTGTTTTACAGAATATTGTTTTAGATGGTAGGATCCCTTTAAGCCAGTTTAAGCCAGTAATGATAAAGTTAATCTTTCTCCCGTCCGTATCTTCCTAGAATCTGTTATTTGTTTGGGCCAACAAATCAACAGTTACAAGAGGCCATGGGGTCTCTGAAGGTCAGCGCGGTGGGCATACCAGAAAAGTGGTACACAAGATTCTTAACGAAGGAGCCTGTACCTAGAACACTTCATATAACATTCCGCGTACATTGCATAGAAGAGTATATATACCATACCGAGTTAGCCACAATTTATATTTATAGGCTAGTATATAGGCAGGTATATATAGGCAGGTATATATAGTGTACGTACGATATACGAGGAGGATCCAAGTTTTGTTCTCTGGCATCTGTTTGAGAGGTAGCTATGGAGGAAATTGAAGACCTGCCTAATGTTGTTCTCACGCCAAAAAGTATTAGCTATTATAGTGAACCAAAACTAAGAAAATTAAAATATATTAAAATATATCCAATATGAGAGCTTATTCCATGGTAAAAATGTCATTTTTCCAAAATATTATGCACACGATTGTCTCTACAAACCCTCTGGAGGCGGTTAAATGAGAAAGTGCTATAAATAAGAGATATGGTTCGGAATATCAGACAAATCAGGCTTGGACAGAGAGAAAAACGAAGCCGTTGTTTTGTATTTCTGTCTAACGACAAACAAAATTGCAAAAAGCATCAGGGAAATAAATCTATATGTTTCCAATAAATGAATTCACACGAGATAAAATTTTCGAAAAAAGTTTTTTTTTTACGTCTTTCTCTGTGAATCCCCGTTTAATAGGAAAATCGGAATCAGCCATTAGATTTTGTCTTATATAATTAGAGTTTATCATGTCATAGACCGGTTGTTTTTGTTTGCAACGTTTCGACAGTTACTACTGTCATCATCGGGTGTTTGTAAATGAATGATGTAAAGTTTATATATGTTTTCAGTAGGATCGAAATTAGGATCGAAATTATTTCGGACCTGGAAGGAAGCAATGTCAATATTTCGGACCTGGAAGGAAGCAATGTCAATAATTTGTTTTGCTTAGAGCTGGAAACCATATCGCAGGAACATTATACGTTGTACTATTAATAGATCTTGTCTTGATAAAACTTTCCAGTCAAAAATTTGCAAAAACACAGCCCCTGATCAAAAGAAGTGTTGTATTTCAAATAAACAATCTGCGTGCGTCTGTTCAAATGATTGGCTGAATCAATGTCATCGGCCAATTAAAATGCAATTTAATGAAAGCACGTGACAGCAGTGTTCTATTTATTACTGACGAAGCAACAAAGATTCTTGGCGTTTTGTTTTTGTGTTAACGTTTAAGGGCGAGAAATAAACGGATAACTGGAATACAGTATTTAAGGTAGGAGGAAAAGGTAAGAAAATGTTTAGATAGTTCGGGAAAGTCCGGGGACTATGAAAGACAACCGAGCTTAAAAACTAATGGGCCTCCATAAAACCGGTTTTCCACTAGGCGACTTTATTCGTGCGAAGCAGCAAAAAATATTGAAGATTTTGTCTACTGGGACGTTTCTTAATCATATATAAACAAGTCTTTCTCACTCATAACCAAGCAGGAACCGAGCAGGAACCAAGCAGGAACTGACCATTATGAAATAACTATCAACAAAATTTGTCTCGTGTTTTCCTCTGTATTCGTATTGCTGCAATCTTTCATCACAAACTCATTCCCAGGCCGTTTTGTCTCTTACTGTGTAAAAAATAAAAAAACCCTGGGTGAAAGGATGGATATGTACGCCTTCTTTTTGCATAAATTTTGCATGAAGAATTGAAATGGATAAAATAAACTACGGCTAACTACAGAAGAATATAAAACTCAGAGGTCTGCGAAAAGTCGAGGTTTCTTCATTTACACATAATAAAAGAAAAACTACACATTTTGTGAAAAACGTTATTTTAAGGCTATATAACGAAAGTTTCATTTTTATTTATTTTTATTTAATTTATTTAAAGTCGGTTACATATAATATCTAGTTTCTACATATAAATACGTAGATGCTAATCCAGACCATAGTCACAAGAAAATAACTAGTCTGGAAGATGCGGCCCTAAACGACCGATTTGCAGCATGAACTTCCAATTGATACGGCCCGTACAATTATGGTGCAAAGAACAAGCAGAAATGGCGACAAGACAGGAAGATTTCTTTTCTGGGGATGATTTTGACGCTATTTTTGCAGTCATTGACCAAGACATTTATTAGGAGAGGGTGAATTGAATGGTGATTGTAATTCAGTTGTTGATGCCGCTTCATTTTCCTGTAAAAAAATGCAACAAAACCTGCCTAACGAAACGTGGTTTGACCCGTCACACGAATTCCAAGCATGCTGAAAATACCACGACTTCAACTGCTAAAACTGCTGAGGAAATGCTTCACCCATTGATTTTTAAGAAGATCATGGAAAAAAGTATTGGTAATCTTGTTGAAGATGGGTTGTATCCTGACAGTATGTTAGGGGAATTGCAAAGTTATGTTGTTGGGTCCTTGGATAAGGTAAACCAAACATATACTTACATAAAAGATTCTATTTCATCATTTGATGGGGATGCTGAGAAGTTTTACCCAAAGTTTTACAAATGTGTTTCCGATCAGGCTGACCATTTGTTTCCAGGGCTCAGTAGAAAATGTTCTGTGATCCTGGGCATGGAAATTGCAAATCATGTTTTGGTTCATCTTTCCGGTGGAAGTTTTCAGGAGGACACCCTTGATTTTACCTGCAAGGATATTGAAAAGTTTTCGGAAAAAGAAAAATCCATAATTACTTACCTGAGTGGATATGTATTTGGCACCATTTACCGACGAATTCGTTTTCATAAATCACCATCTTCTTATCATCAACAGTGTTTATCTATTCTCCTTGCTGGTAAGTTTCAGGGAAGTACCCATTTACCGGAGCACAAACTGGTCAACACTCGTGATCGAAATGGACTTTGGAGAGTAACTGCTGATGTTATCAGTATTTTTACTGTTGCTGAATTTACTTTCCAAATGTCAACCAAAAAGTGTGTCAGTAAAATTGACAGTAAAGAAATTCTTGGACACTTCATGAAAGACCCGTACATACTCGCCTTATTTTCCAAAGTAAGATGCAGAGCTGACCATGTAAAAAAGGAAGTTTCGATGAATTGCTTGATAATCTGCTGATGCTGTATATACGGATAAGAACATTTTCTTTTGTGAAAGACAAACAACAGCTTCACAAAATGAAGTGTGATAAAACAAGATCAAAATCTTTGCGAACAGATCTCAAAAAGAAGTCATCGAACTTGGATAATCAAGGACACTGATTGCTACGAAGAAAAAACAGCTATTTTTATAGCTACACATCTCATAAAAAACATTATTTTTGCTGTCATAAAAGACACCTGCTTATTTGATTCTCCCCCACCTCAAAAACAAAACAAAAAAACCCCCAAAAAACAAACAAGCTTTTCCCAATTTTTTAATGTATTTTTCCCTAAGAAAATTGCCAGGACATTATCATATTTTTTCTCAATCTTTTTTACAAAAATGCACTTTTACGGAGCGATATTTAACTATCAAATTTCGTTGGTATGCAAAAACTCCACACGGCATTACTGAGGTAATAAAAATATAACCGAGATAATATATTTTTGTCTCGCCGTGTGTGTATGACGTGTGTCATTAATTTGATATCTCCATAATGACTAGCGCTTGTTAAAACCAAAACATTCCAATTACCCAAAATTCAGAAAATAAACAAGAGGCATCACAAATTAGCCAGCTATATATTGGCAGCTCATCATTCATCGTGTGATGAAACGAGTATTTGTGTTAACTCTGCAAATAAGGTATGAAGTTTAATTCTAAATCAAGTTTTTATGTCAAGTGGCTGTCTATAGCTAGCTAGCAGGCAGGGAAACAGAAAGAAGGACAACTAGTTCAATGATTACTTACTTGGATTTTTTAGAAAATCCATGTAAGAGTAGCCAGGATATGTTTTTTGAGATATGTGTGGCTTTAAAAAAAGCCGTTTTTTAAGTACATATGTGGCTTCTAAAAAAAAGTAAACCAGATTGATTCAATTTGTGTTGTTCTTCTTCCTGCAAGGAACTGGTTCATCATTTATGTCAAAATCGATGGAATTGCCTCCTTCAATCGGTCTAAATACTTTTAGATTCCTGATGGTATTGTCGTTGTAACCAAAATCACGTAACGATGGATTGTCTTTTCTAGCACCCATTGACCGTTGACGACCAAAGTAATTTTCAAGTGGGTCTTGGCAAAATCTTTCAGTAAGGACATACTGGACACCATTGGATAATAGATATTTGACAAGTTCCACCACTGAATGTACTGTTATCCTGATCCCTTCGTAGGTTTGCTTCGATATGAACATCTTGCCTCTGGCATTAGCTGTAAAATTACCAGGACGGTCTTCTATGGATTGCAACCACTGCTCAAAATATGGTAAAAATTCATTGAGTAACCAGTGAAATCGTTGATCTTGGAGAGATGAAAATGGAAGCAGAAATGGCTTTGACTTGTGAATACATTCTACAGTATTACGTATGTTCATTATATCAAAGAAACTATCCATCATTGCACAAAATGTCGCGGTGCCGGAAGCATCTGGTGGACCATAATTACGAAGAACTTGACTGACAGTTGAACTAAGAACTTGTGCTGCTAGTTTAACATTCATGACAGAGTATGATGATAATTTGATGTGGTCGTAACTCAGTTTTGGAAGGAGATGTAGCCCACATTCACGATCTTCGGTAAATAAATCTGCAACATGACTCCAAAGAATGAAGAAACCATTATTCCACATGAACCTTGTGCATCGGCCTGAACCAGAATTAGATAAACAATTTCTTGCAGTTTTGATTAAATGTGGAGCATCCGAGAAAAAATAAATGTTGCGATCAGGACAATGTAGATTGGTTGTTTTGTAAACAACACCAGCATCACCACAGTCTGAAAAATTGAAATGCATATTAAAAAACTTTCGGTTTGGAGAAGCACCATCACAAGTCGTGGCTAACACTTTCAGGTTACAATAATGTTCACAAACACCCACGGCTTTCCAAAACAAAGGGAAGATCTGCTTTGAATCAGCTCCTGTTGTTGCAAAATTAGCCAAACTGAACTTAAATGGGTTGACAATACTGCGGATCATAAATACAAGAACATGGGTGGCGAGCTCATCAACTTTTTTAAGGGTACCATAATTGATATTGACGTCTCCGAGATCGACATAACCAATCAATTCACCAGTGTGCTTATCCCATACTAGGTTCTCCTGAATTTTTACTTCATCGAACAAAAGGACTACGAATTTCTCAACTGGACTGAACGATGCAGTTTTGGCTTTCAATTCAGAGAAGATATATTTATTGAAGCCTCGCTGTGGACGGATGTAATTTTTATAGTCACGTAACCGCCTTTGACTCGGCAACACTAAAAAGCCTGTGGCAGTTTTTTCGTTGTAGCGGATATCTTCATATGCTGTTGAGGATTTAGCAGCAAGGGCAAGGCAGTAGCGAATGATCATTGGGTGGTACCGAACGCCAGTTGATGATGATTGGGTGGTACCGAACGCCAGTTGATGATGATTGGGTGGTACCGAACGCCAGTTGATGATGATGATATATATTTGCTGCTCTTCCCAAAAGAATTTCATAAATGGTGAAACATTTTTTTCATCGAGAGCACTTGACATGACGGACTTCATGTCATCGTTTAATTCTGGGGATACAGTTACTGATGATTTTTCAATTTCTGCTTTAAGCTTTTCAATATCAATCTTAAGTGATTTAATTTCAGCTCTTTGATTTTGAAGTGTCAATTTGAGACGTTCTGGTGAAGTTAAAGAAATGGGTGCATTGAGTTTGGCAGGGATTAAAATGTTGTCAGCTTTTCTTTTCAATGATTTTCGTGACTTTTGTTGCACAGTAATTTGCAGGCATTGACATTCATTACACTTGTCACCAGACTTTATAAGTAATTTGCACATAGGTGAACGATCATATACGGTTTGACATGTAGGTGAAGATTGGCTTTCATATGGAAAGTAATTTTTTGGGATAATGTGTTTGTGAAAG